>JAPMOQ010067144.1:333544-368425 GCA_026543055.1 Argiope trifasciata | reverse complement strand
GAACAGGTTTTTCGTGATTTATGGCGGCACGACGAGAATTAACAGACTTTGAACGTGGAATGTTAGTTGGAGCTAGACGCATGGGTCATTCCATTGCGGATATCGTTAGAGAATTCAACATTCCGAGATCCACAGTATCAAGATTGTGCCGAGAGTATGAAATTTCAGGCATCCCATCCCATCATGGACCGCTCAGTGGGCGACCACTTGCACTTAACCGAGATCGCCGACGACTGTGTAGAATGGTCAATGTTAATAGACACGCAACACTTCGTCAAATAACTGCAGGAAGCAATGTGGGACGTACGAGGGACGTGTCCGATAAGACTGTGCTGCGAAATTTGTCTTCCTTGGGCTATGACAGCAGAAGACCGACTCGAGTGCCTTTACTGACAGCACGACATCACCTGCAGCGACTCTCCTGGGCTCGTGAGCATATCGACTGGTCCCTAGACCAGTGGAAAACCGTGGCGTGGACAGATGAGTCACGATTTCAGTTGTTACGAGCTGATGGTAGAATTCAAGTGTGGTGCAGACCCCACGAAGCCATGGACCCAAACTGTTAGCAAGGCACTGTTCAAGCTGGTGGTGGCTGCATAATGGTGTGGGCTGTTTTTACATGGCATGGACTCGGTCCTCTGGTGCAACTGAACCGATCATTGACTGGAAATGGTTATGTTCAGCTGCTTGCAGATCACTTGCAGCCATTCATGGACTTCACGTACCCACACAACGATGGGATTTTTATGGATGACAATGCGCCATGTCACCGGGCCAGAACTGTTCGCGATTGGTTTGAAGAACATTCCGTACAATTCCAGCGCCGACAATCTGGCCACTTAGATCGCCCGATATGAATCCCATCGAGCATTTATGGGACATCATCGAAAGGTCCGTTCGTGCCCAAACTCCTGCACCATCCACACTTTCACAATTATGGACGACTATACAGACAGCATGGCTCAATATTCCTGCAGAGGACTTCCAACGACTTGTGGACTCCATGACACGTCGAGTTGTTGCACTTCGCTGGGCAAAAGGAGGACCGACACGATATTAACAGTCATCCCATGACTTTTGTCACTTCAGTTTGTATATATATATATATATATATATATATATATATATATATATATACACGATTAAAAGATGTTGATGAATACGCTTTATTCATTGCCTACTCGATTTATAGCTTCAATTACTGACAACTCCCTAACGAAAACAACATCATGATTTTCCCATGATAATAAATATTTTCAATGACCAAGTACAATGCAATGGGAGTATAAGAATATTTCAACTAACGCATGTTTACATTATACAGTTGTATAAGACTCAGAAAACATATGAAAATAAAAAATAACAAACGTCTAAAAATCGCTATTTGAAGGGGGGGGGGTGATAGGAGAAAGCAAAGCCACCTTGCGTATTGCTCTTTCGACTTCATGAAAAAAAAACCCTTCATTCCAGCCAAAAGTTGCATAACGATGAGTAAGCAGTTTTACAGGGTAAAGAGTAGATTATAACGGCAAAATATTTATATCACTTTCAAAATGCAATTTTCATAATAAAACATTTAAAAAAAAGTATTTATTGAATATACAGAGTAGAAACAACCTATTTCAGTCATAGGACAGGCGAAAAACCAATTTTCATTTTAAATGAAAGCATATTTACCTATATTTATCGTGCTGTTGCTGTTTTTTGAAAGTAAAGGAAATCTCTCCCCCCCCCATTTATAACAAGCTGGATAAAGACTTAAAAAAATTCTCAAAAGACGTTGTTTAAAAATCCCATGAAAAAACTTCTTACAAATTTATTTCATGAATCATTTTCAAGTAGACATTTTCTGAGGTGAGATCTTTAAATTCATACACATAGGTTATATTTATAATTTTATAAAATTACATGAATTTATGAAATTATTCGAATTATAATTCGACAAATGTTTCAGTAAGGAAAATAAAATAAAAATATTTCTAATAGATTTTAAACCCACATTGGAAATGAGTACTTAGAATTACAATTTCTAAAATGTCAAAAAAGTCTTATTCATTTCTAGTTTTTCTTGGAAGGTCGAGGTTTAGTTATAATAACGTTCCGTAGTAAAGCAACACTAAGGCTATTTTGGGACGGACTTCGTCCTTTTGAACTGCGGTCAGATGACGAGGACGACACCAGGACTGGCACTCCTCTCTCCATACCACACCACGCCAGAGGGAGGACGTTTGGCCTGACAGATTGAACGAGCAACAGACCTCCTTACACGATATTCTTCGGTGGAATCGGGTCTCGAACCTGAATCCATTACATCCCAAAGCCGATGCCTTACCACCAGGCTACCGCGGCCCTTTTTCTTGGACGATAAAATTGCAAATATCTCTCTCTGATTTTTTTTTTATGAAATAACTACTTTTGTCGCGAGTCTGTAATCAAGCCTGTTGGCTAGTGCTACTGATGAAGAGCGCGTATTGAGATGTAACGCAGAGAGCCAAAATACGAGTATTTAGCTTATTTGATGCTTAACACCTTAAAGGAGGGGGTCGTAGTACTACGATTGGATCCGCGTTACCTAGCATACTTTCGTCAATTTCCCCCGCCTTTAATGTGTCAAAATCAACCCATGGCACAAAGTGAATTCATAATTCAAAATATTAAATATATATATTTATCCGGTGTTAAGACAAATCAATGATAAAAGCGTCATTTCGCATTTTCCTTCATAAATAATTACTAAAAAAATACATCCCGTTCTAAGGATAGCGTCAATATTTTGTCTTTCACTATATTTCTGTAGAGCCTTATTGCCGGTGAGTAAACGGATCTTGAGTAATCTTGGGAACATTCAAAAGACAGAAAAACCCTTATTCACTAAAAAAATGAAGAGAAACACTTTCTTTCCTCAAAATTCAGTTGGAACGAATTTCGTCCCCATTCTCAAGTAAAAATGGCCTTTCTACAAAATTTCACAAAGCATTACAGGGAATCCGGCGGTTTCAATACATTTGCGAATTCTATAGCGTTAATTTCCATTAAGATATAAAATGTCACGAACTCTTTTATCTCTCAGATACAAGGCATGTAAAATTCTACATATTTTTTTAACATTATATGTATGGTGGGACCATGGTCACTTAACATTTTCAGATTGATTTCCAACAGCTTCAACAACAGAGAGAACATGAGAAATTCAATGGAAATTTGTGCCTTGAAGAATTCATCCTACGGTCAGACTCTGACCATGGTCCAAAGACTAAACATCGCATCTTTATACTTATATATACGCTGTTGCTATTGGCGATAGCTAGAATCGAACTCGGGACTTTATGGTTCGTAGCCAGATAACACGACCACAAGACTGAAAGCGATCTCTCCCTCCTGAGAATGTTATCTGGCTTGTAAAGCTTCCACTGCAATACTCCCCCTCCAGAGAGAGGAGAGGGGGATGGGCGGTATTTTGTTACTTTTTAACGATGATTTGATTGGCTGCTGACTTTTTAATGCGCCTTGCCCATTTTTGTTTGTTTGCCTGATTATCAGCTTCATTCTTTTTCGGCTGATTATTAATTCTCATTTTTTATTTACTGACTGAGTATTTATCGACTTTATTTCTTTATTTATTCGCTGATTATTAATACCCATTTTTTATTTATTGGCTGATTATTAATCTCCATTTTTAATTTATTGGTTGCTTATTTATCGCCATTTTTTATTTACTGACTGAGTATTTATCGACTTTATCTATTTATTTCGCGGTGAGGACGCCACAACAGCTAAACGAAAGTTGAGTTTCTATTTTTATTTTCATCTTCCTAGGTCACCAATGTTGCTATTGGAGATAGATAGGCCCGAACTCGCGATCTCATGGTTCGTGACCACATAACATGACCACAAGACTAATAGTGACCACTCTGTCTTGAGGATATTATATGACTTATAAAACTTCCACTATCAAGCCAGAATTTCAGCCTTTCTTCTCGGGGCTTCTTGTTTTAGAAACCTGAATGATTCATTCCAATTCCCTTCTATAAATATTTTAAATTTCATTAAAAAGGGAACTTAGAAAAAAAAGGGTCGACAAAGGAGTTTCTGTCCGTCCAAGTTCCATTTCCTTTCGAGGCAACCGATAAATCAAATCTTCCACAAGAGGAGCGGGCGTGCGCCTTACGAGCAGTTTTTCTTGAGCTCTCTGCACCTGCTCATCTCTTCACTTCCTCTCTCTCCTCGCGTGTTACGTGGATAAATGGCCGGCGAAATCTTTCTTTTGTGCAGAGAAAAGTGATGATAGACTGAAACTACACGCCGTCGCTGTCTTTTCTTTTTTTCCAAGGGGGTTATGAATACGTGAAGATGCTTTTGGGGGGGGGGGCGTCAGACGGCCTTCCTTTCGTGTTATTATTGCAATATTAATGTTCGTTTTCCTTCTCGATTCGGCAGAGAGGAGTGCGGAATTTTGCACAATGGGAAGATGGATGTGGCCAAATACAAAGTTTTCATCCCTCACCTGTTTAAAAAATGTAGCAAGGAAGGGAGGGGGGAAATAAAATCCAATTCTTAGGAAGCAAAGGGGCATAGAATTTCCTGTATTTTATGAAAAAACGTGAGCTTCACAGTTCTAGAAGGATATGCTATGGTCCTCAGTTCGAACTTTGATAGAGCTAAATGTATCTGTTTTTATTATTTTTTATTCATATTCCGAATACCAATTCTATAGTTATTATGAGTTATTCCACACCTTTTATTCCAAAAATAAAATATTTCGTTAATATATTTACGGATTCATTCGAAATTTAGGTTGGAAAAAATCATGCACATACGCAAAAGTCATTCGTATTCTTAACATTCGGCTTTTCAACTAAATTCTCAGCGTCTTTGAAACTAGTATGTCGTAATAAGAAGGAAAAACCCTTTGGGCTCTGAAGAAATATGTGGCTTGGTCGCTAGAGCGAATTTCTGATTTTTGTTGGTCCTTAGTTCGAGCCTTGAAAGTGAAAATGGATTTTTTTTATATTTTTCTTATTTCTTATTTTCAGTAATATTACGAAAACTAATTCTATAGTTACTATAAATTATTCCACACTTTTTATTTCAAAAATTAAATATTTCATTAATAAATATTTCGTTAATATACTTATGATATAACCATACAATTATTTATTTGCTTTGTCTTTTGTTTTTAATGTCAAGAGATGAAATGTTTGGTAATTTTTATTTTGAAACTGAACTCAATTTAGAACACTTAATTAATTTTGTGTCTCGTGATAAAATTAAGAGAAAAGGTTTTTTTTATAAAATATAATCGTTATCTGTAGGTTTCGCCCGGTGACGAGAATCTTCCTAAAACTGTCTTGAATGACTATGAAATAGCGCATTATGAAACAAAAATAATTCTAAATGGGTCCATTACACTTTATTGCATATTGAGATTCGTTGGAGCATATCAATGTTCAATGCATTGGGACATTTCGTAAATAAGAGATAACTCGAGATAAAACTATTAATATTAAGTCAGCACTCATTTTGATTGCCTCTTTATATAACAATGACCAAATATTTAATTTAAACTCGTGATTGGATGCTTGATACTACATAGGATATTTCATTATTTCCAATCATATCAGAAGTAAACAAAACCCTTGAAATATTTAAGAGTGTTAATTTATTTCAAACATTTTGACTTGACTGGATTTGAAATATCACAAATTCTGTCTTTCAACCGATCAGTCAAACATGTGCGGAAGGGGTCAACGTCAGAGTTTTGAGTTTGAAATGAATTATTCCTAGAAGAGTAGATGCTTAAGGGATACTTCTAAACATGTTGGGCCTTCTTTTAACCCTATATTTACCGAATTATGTTGCCATCCATTTTCAACTTTTGCACCAGTAGTTCAGTTTCTTTCACAGAATAATCCCAGGGAAACCAAGGAAAAACGTAATTGACAGAAATATCTTAATTAATTTAAATATTAATTAAATAATTTAATTCCTACTTTAATCTTTTAACAACTTCATGTCGTTTGGGTTAGATTCTCCCAGTACCATCAGCAGAAATAGTCATATAATAAAGATATAAGCTAGATTTAAATGGTACTTTCAAGTACCATCAGAAAATAAAGGGTTAAGTGAAGACTATCTGTAAAATCTCGGCAATTTTTAAGTTTCTTTTCTACTGAAAATCATCAATAGTTTCGTGCCCTTTCTCATATCCAAAACAGGAGCAACGAACAAAATTTTGATTTTATATACCCTTTATCAAAGTCTTGAACCAATCATTCCGGTCTTCTGGAGGATTGCAAGGTAGCTTTTGATATTTATTACATATATATTTTAATTTTGTTTTATAAAGGCTATTTAATAAAAAAAATGAATGTTACCTGACGATCTAAGTTAATTTAGAACTGGGAATAAGCGTCTAAACTTGATGCAACTGATGATAATAATCACATGATTGATTTCGCGATGGTCTGTAGGAAGTTTAATCCTTAAAAATAAAAAGATATGCAAACTTCTAGTGGATGCTTTAGTAGTACTGCAGAAATAAAAGATGTACAAAGGTAAATATGCTTTACTTTAATGTTTTTAAACTAAAGAACAAATTGCAATTAATAAGAAAAAAAATGAGCGATATTTTTCGGAGACTTGAGATCACCTGACAAAGAGAAAGCAACTGTTTCAAATCTCGCAACACAATATTCGAAATACGAACGCATACAAGATATTTTACCTTAGGTATAATCCTTTAGACCCTTTAGATTTCATGGTGAAATTTGCTTGCATAGTGAAAATAGCATCTCTATTCGCAGGCTTAAAGGAATAAACGGAGAGAGAACGAATAAAAACGTGGGTGGGGAATGGACCGAATTTCGAATGTACAGTAACGACCCCATGAGTAAACGAGCGAAGAACTCTTACTCCCGTAATAGCATTCGAAATGCCGAAAACACGTTTTTCTTGCCTCTTTTTCCACTGTGAAATGTTTTCTTCCGAAACAGTGTTTCTCTCTTCGTTTTTTACTCCCCTTTTCGGATACCCAAATGTTTGGAAACAGAAAGGTTGAAAAACTTTTATTACATTTTCATAATGTGGCATTCGGTTCACTTATCCAAGTTTGGAGTGATTTTACGAAATAAATTTATGGATCCTGTATTACTTTTCTGATATTGTGCTTTGTTGCTTGGTGGACTTCATTTAAGTTATAAGACTATGTTAAAAACACTGATTATCGGCCACAAAGGAATTTTTTTTCATTGTTATTTCTTGCAAATGAAGCTTTTCTTTTTTCCAAAACAGTTTATCCTTTTTAGGGGACCTCACCTACTTTTTCAGTTAAAATGTGTCTTTCACTTCAATTGTCTCAAAACTGTTCATAAAAATTATCCACCATTAACGTGACATCTCAAAAACTAACAGAGGTACAAATTATCGCGTGTATTTTAAATTATATAGACAATGAAATGAACTAAAATTTTTATTGTTAGTGGTTATTGTAGTTTAAATTTATTTGCATTACAAAACTTTCTTGGGTTCATTTCATTCATTAATATACTCTATAACTTGCGTACAAAGAAAACTAGGATTGCCACATTACAATTTTGTGTAGAGTGTTAAGCGTTTAGGTTCCATTTCATTAAAATTTACTTCACATTTTCTTATATCTCAAAATATATTATATTTTCAAATAGTTTTGTTGCATTTATAGTATTTTATATTATAATTGATAATACACCTAAAACCATAGTTTTGAATAGTTTTTTAAAAATCCAATCTTTAGAAATTTTCTTCTTCGAACATAGTCGGATACCTTAAAATCGTGGAGTGTTATGGTGTCATCAAAACTATATGCTAGTCGGCGTTCACAATTGTTGAAAATGCAAAACTATATGTTCTGTGAAGTCTGGAGTTAAAATTTAATTCAAAACGCTTGGCGTTATTATATCGTCCCTCTGTCTTTAAACTCACTGGTGGGGGATTATAAGGGTGGTATCTTAATAAGCCATTAACAGTCACTGGATAGTGGTGATCACTTTTGTCTAGTGGTTAAGATATGCGGCTACGAGTCCTAGCTTCTAGGGTTTAGTCATGCGGTAATTCAATCGCCGGAATAGGTTTGGATATTTTGGCTTAAGCATTAGAACTATCTTTCTAAAACGTCTTTTCAATGCACTTGCTATTTTCTTAAAATTTTCTAAAAGAATCTTCATCAAAACTTTTAAATGAAGACATAAAATTTTAAGAAACATATCTGTGCCCTTTTTTAAAGTACTGTTGTTGTTACTCATGGCCCTTTACAAGCCCGCCTATAGCTAGTTGTCAGCGATTTAAGACTAAATGAACGTCCCTTGTTTTTTCAGTAGTGCCAACTAGGGTCAAGAGTACGATTTAGCTACTTCATGTTTGATATTCGCTTGAACAACCCCTTTTTACAGGAAGACACATTCACACTACTCCCAGGTAGAACAGCCTTGCCCGAACCGGGACTCGAACCAGGTGAAGACACGCTTTCCCTAGGAAAAGACGTCGACTTAAAGTACTGTCATCAATGTATTTATCTTTTGTTTCGATCTCAAAAGCAAACGATAGAATTTAATTGAATTACAAGAAAACATTCTGAAGAGGTGAGCACAGATGCTAATTCCCATCGATTCGTCAGTTAATATTTTCCCCCCTCACTTCACTTCGATTGGGATTCGCCTCTCGCAAACAGAAGCCGGAATCCCGAATCGATGGTTTGGCATTGACTCCTTGCTTGTATCATCTCCCGCCTCATTACTCCTCATCTCACTTCACCAAGATCGACGAATCCTTCTCGGGGAGTTCTCGCTGCATGCTTTAATTATCGATCAAATCGGGAGGGGAGGGGGTTGTTCAGGGGGAGGGAAGGAAGTTGCGGATGCGGCGAAGTTTTCCAGAGGTCCGGTAGGATTAGCATGAATCAAAGTTTCTCATTCGCTCTCCCCCACCTTCCTCCTCCCGTAGTGACAGATTGATGTTTTGGTGGCACATTCCAGCTGTAGTGTATTCAGCAGTTCGGGCAGATGGTGACGTCGCAGAGGAATTTCGGTCAAAGAAATGCGATTTGTTGGCTAAAGGTCTGCATGTATGCTGGGGAATTATTTTGAACAAGATTTGTTTTATTGGATAACTAGCTGGTACCCACTACGTAGCTGCCACCAAGAAAAACTCATGATAACTTGAAATTTGCGATTGTAGATTCTTTTTCTTAATATAACTGCACCGTGGTTTGTATAACACAATAGCTTAAGCAATATCATTACAAAATGTGTCAGTGTGAAAAATTTATTAAAATTAGCGAGTAATTTTACTGAAATGAAAATGCTATTGCTGAAAAATAATTTTATTAATTTTTAAAGAAGTGCAAAATTATTTTTGCCCACTAATACGCTTGGAAGTTATTGAAGAAAAGCGTTAACATTTAGATTTTTTTTTTATTTGAAGTATATTTAAAACTAGCTGGTACCCACCGCGTTACTGCCACCGAAAATAAAATAATATTAAGTGCAATCAGTCAATCATTTGGACATGTTTTATCGAAATAGGATGAACGGTACGACAGTACATAAAATACGAACAAACAGACATTCATTTCTATGTATTGTATTTGTTTATTCTTTCAGAATTGTAAAGCTTGGTGTTCTTTCAGAATGGTAATGAAAGAAAAGGCTTATTGTATCTCGCGATTCGTTTCATATTCGTTCAGTAATTTCAAGTTTAATGTTAGAAAATGCGATTAAAATATCCTTTTTTAAATTTGATTAAACATAGAAGATGTATATATACCACAAATTTGTTAATTCAATTGAAAAGATAATTTTTTGAAAAGGAAGATGGTGTAAAATTATTTGTACTGCAATATTTTTGGAGGTTACCGGTGAAAAAAAATCCTACTAAAATTTCATTAAAATTTAAAACCCTAAAATTTTCTTGCACAATTTGTCCTAAATCTGTTACCTCTAAGAATGACTGGCATGATATTTGCGTACTATAGATACAAAATATGAACTCTTTACTTGGATTTAGCATTTCTACAGAATCTATAGTCTCCTCGGCGAGTTATTTGCAGATGAATCCTTGGTAAATAAATGTGGTTGAGATACTAATTTTTATTTTTTATTTTATATAATCGTACTATCCCTATAACCATCCCCTATGAGTAAACAATAAGCTGACTCAGATTCATCGCAATCGGACGAACGGTTTAAGAAGGCATAAGAGACATACAGACAAACATTCATTTCTATTTACACAAGATGGTTTCCTTGATCTTTTTTCGTACGGACATTATGGTTGCTTTGTTATCAGGGGTCACGGGATGCCATGCTGTATTCTCGTTGTTAATAACAAGCACTTGACTAATGTCACTGTTGGTAACCATCACTGAAAGATCCACCTATTAGATGGATGTTCATGTTTCTCCTTCGAACTCAATGATTGGCGAAAATATGTATTCACTTAATACATGCTATAAAGTGGATGAAACATCTTCACACTGATAGAGCGTGTAAATGGGAAATTGGGGTTTCTTTGTCATATATTCAAAATGATGATAATATCCATCCTAAAAAGATTCTTTGACAGAACATTAAGGTATTTGACTATGCTCGAAGGAACAATTAGATTGTCCAAAAGTTATTTAAAACTAAGGTGTAAGATGTATTGTTAATTATAATTCAAATACTATAAATATTTTAAAAAAATTATTTGTAAATGTAATATATTTTGAGAAACAAGAAATTTGTAGTAAATTTTAATGACATTGAACCAAAACGGTAAACACTTTACACAAAATGGTAACGCAGCAATCCTATTTTTCTTTGTACTCAAGTTATAGAATCCAATGATGATTGAAAGGAACCAAAATCTAAGAAAAATCTTGAAATACAAAGAAGTGATGGGTAAAAATATACGTATATATACATTTTTTCCATCCATTCACAACTCAGTTTTTCGAAAAATACGTTTAAATGAAAACGTATTTGACGAACAATAAAACTTTTGGTTCATTTCCTTATCCACATAATTTTAAACACAAGCTGTAAGTTCTATGTGAATAACTCTATTAGTTTTTGAAACGGCATTTTAACGGTGAAGAATTTTTATGAAAATGGAAGTTTGGGGAACATTGAAATGAAAGACAAATTTTAACTAAAAAATATGTTTTGCTTAAAATTACCCTTTATGACAGGCCTTCCTTTTCATAGAAGAGATAAACTTTTTTGGACAAAGGAAAATTTGAACTACAAGAAATAGCAATTCAAAAAATTCGCAATATGGCCGATAACTAGTCTTTTTAACGTAGTCGGATACCTTAAACTAATTACCATCATGCTTACAACATCATTAATAATTCAGTAAAAACCATTACACTATTGTTCAATAATATTCTAATCTTGCAGAAATATATTAGGTAACATCAAAATAGCCATAGCAGATCATATCTTTCTAAAGGTAGGTTAGGAAAGCAATCGTTTATAAAATATCATATTTGCAAACATATTTTTTCAATTTGATTTCAAATTTAAGTAAAAAGGTTTATAGTTTCTTTATTATCACTCGATCCCTTTGTGTGAATTTTATGGATGATGTTGCTCTTGTTAGATCATTTATATGCTCACCAAAATAAGGATTGAATGGAGTGAATTTTCAAATTGAAAATTTGAAATCGAGTGAATTTGAGCTCAAAATTTTCATGAATGGTTTCTTGAAACAAAATCGTCGAGGGAAAATTCATGTCAATCTAAACAAGCGATTTAAAATAAAGGAATTTTTTTTCTCTCCATTTTTACTTTAGCATAATGAATATTTTTTAAAAGAATAGGCGGGGTATTTCGTAACAACTGGGGCCAAATCTTGCCGGATCCTACAGTTTTTATTCTAAAAATGCTCTTTGAAACCCAAACGGAGGATGTTGAGCCACTCCTCATCTCCCAGACTTTTGATACCCGAGTCAGTATTGATGCCACTTTTCCCACACACTCGACTCTTCTGCCTACATGCGATTTTGATTAAGCGCGCGGGGGGGGGGGTCAAACAGGTGAGAGGGGGGTGGGCCGCCAGCCAGCAAAGGAGGCGCTCCCCTTCCCCCCCCCCTCCGTGTAGTTTGGAGATTATGAGATTCTGTTTACACAGGGAGATAATTGAATTTAAACATCGTTCATATGAGAAAATGCTTGATATTAATTTACAGTTAAAGTGAGAGATAAAAGAATAACGGCAGAAAGGGGCAGCTCGGGAAGGAAAAATGCGTCATCCTTCGAACTGAGTGTCAATAGTTCGTAATCCTTCACATGTGAAAGGGAAAAGGGGAATGTCCTCAGTGGAGTTTTCAAAGCGATCTACGCAATTATAAGAAAATATGAAACGGTGTCACAACTGTGTTCAACAACTATCACAACATGATTTTGGTTTGAAACTCCAAGAGTATTTGTTGCTATTGTTGTCCATGGCACTTTATAAGCCCGCCGACCGATAGCTGTCAGCGATTTAAGCCTAAATGAGCGTCCCTTGTTCTTTCAGTAGCGCCAACTGAGACCAAGAGTACGACTTATCTACTTCATGCTTCACATTCTTTTGCATAACCCCTTTCTACAGGGGGTACATTCAAACTACTCGCAGACAGAACGCAGAAGAACAACCATGCCCGAACCGGGACTCGAACCCGGGACGCCCAGTTCACGGGGAACACACGCCACCCTTATGCCAGGACGATGGCAAGAATATTTGTAAGACACTACAGAGTCAAATTTTTTTTATCAAAATGATCTAATGCTCGATTATAAGTCCTTTTTACATATACAATTGCTTTGCACAAAATAATCTTTACACTACGGTATACTCTTTTACTGAAATACTTGGAGGCAAAATTACTATATACATGTTCATAATAAGGTCTCATAATTTTAAAAATTCATTCCGATATGAAATAAAATAATCAATAAAAATTATAACATGACTTTTTTTAAAAAAATCTTCTACAGTCCGTTACAAGTCAGATCAATGATGATTATTAATTTCCAAAAAAAGAAACTCGATTTTCCTTTTTAGTCGAATTTTTCTGCTGTTCATTTAGACCCGTGCTCACGAATTCAGTTTTCACGAGTCACTCATTCATTTAATAATTGAGGCAAATTTTCTTTTTCCTTACTCGGAAGAAATGAAATAGTATATATTTAAAATTTTCTTTGGAAATATAATTCTACGAATACAAGATTGATCATTAGAGATAATCCAGTAGTTTTAAATCACGCTATACTAATTAAATCTTTTTGTTTCTTAAATTTGTAACCAAGGTTATATTGGAGCTGATTTTTAAGATAATCATTTTAGACAGTCAGTAACTTAATGCATTTTGAAGCTATTTATTTCAGTCAAAGTCGTAAAATCTCTTAAGGGAGCTCGAAGTTATATGGAAAAATAGGAATGGTTGGATGCAAGACAGAGTTCTCCATCCCATACGAGGCATATCTTGTCATTAAATAGGGGATTGCAAAATTTTCTGAGCTCACCAGGGTGGCATGATCGAATCACTAAATACTTATAACATTCACCTATTACTTCCTTTTCCTATGTCGAAGATGATAGCTGGAGCGAGGTTATTCAATGCCGATTATACCCATACAAATAAAAACGAATGTTTGCCTATATGTCTCTTATGAGCTGTCGCACCGCTCATCCAATTGCTATGAAACTTCGACAACATATTGCTTGCACTTACGCGTAGGTTATAAACATAATACAATCATCTAAAGTATTAAAAATATTTTCAGATCTATTTACCGCATCTATTAACAACCAAATAACTCGCTAAGGAGACACAACCGATTCAGTAAAGAGGCTAATTTCAAGCTAGATGTTGATATTTCGTAGCTATTGTACATAAACGCAATGCATGTCTTTCTCTGAGGTAATAGTTTTATGAGAGAGTCTGCGAGAAAGTATTAAGGGAACCCTTCCTATAGGTTTATTTCTACTAAACATTTAATAAAATTTTAGCATTTCTTATAGTACCTTTCGAAAGCATTACTGCACCGTCTTAGTTTTCAAAAAACTATCTTTTCAACTATATATAACGATTTTATGGTATAAACATATTTTCTATGTTTGATCAATTTTAAAAGAAAATATTTTAATTACGTTTTCTAACATTAAACTTGAAAATTCTGAACGAATCACGAGATACAATATATAGTTTCTTTCATTACCATTCTGAAAGAACACCATTCATTACAATTCTAAAAAAATACACGAATCTAATAATATAAAAATGAATATTTATTTGCAGAATAGAATTATAAAAATAAAATAAGTACTATTTACTCCTTTATATAGCCCCCCATTTCAATGAATGTATTCATTACTGACAAGAAAATAAATATTTATTAGTTGAATAAGATAACTATTTCACATTCCATATGATATTTCCAAGATAATATCTTCTGCGGCAGCAACGCGCCGGGTTCTAGCAAGTCATCAAATAAAATTCAAATGATTTTCAAAGTTTGTTTGTTTTTTTATTCAAGAAACATATACTCAGTGTTCATATGATGGATTCCGAAGATGAGAAACCATTTTAATTTCGAAGATTTAGCAAATATCTTCGGAGTGAAAAAATCTTGTTCCATAGAGCGCGACAAGTCAGTGTTCAGCTTAATAATATGAAATATGCATTATTGCAATTGCCAGAAGACTTCCAAATCCCGCCAGCTGCCCACTGAACTCAGATCATCTGAATTTTCAAAAGGTGAATAGATGTACGGTGTCATGAGAATGTTTAAAAAGGAACTTATTTCCCAAGGAAGGAAGTATTCTGCTAGAAAAAACCTAATGAAGCATGATGCATTCATAAGTCTTGGCATATTTCGGTTTACAAGTTTTCTAAAGGTTATTATACAAGGATTATTATTTACTATACATTTATTACTATACATTAATAAATAAATTTTCGTTTAAGTTCGACCGATTTGTCAAAGGTGACCTTCATTTGGTCATCTATATTTCACAATTATTGATGGGAATCTGAACTTTCTTAGAGCCCTGATTATCACTCTAACCACTTAAAATAAACTGCAGCAAATTTTCTACAGGAGCAGGTCGAAAGTGTACAGAAAATGAAGTCTGCCTCTGTGGACGTGGTACAGTCCATGATCTTGAATAATGGCTCGGCGCAGTGATATGTTTGCAGCGATCGTAAACAAGCATTAACTTTCCGCCGATTAATCCTGAATGGCTAGGCCATAAATGCATTCCGAAATGTTTTTTACGCATCAAGCTATTTTATTGTCCAGGTCGGCAAAACACTGATAATACCAAGACAGGGAGAGAAGTAATTGGTCTGAATCCTTCTGAAAAAGGGAGGATTCTTTTGAAAGCAAATGTGTGATAACTGAGTTATTTCTCTCAAATTATTCTATTTGAGAAGGTCTTTCTTTAAAATTTCTCTTTCATAAAATTTTGAAAAATTTCTTTGAATAGCATTCCTTCAACTAAAATATTTGCTTAAGTTACAGCATAAACAAAAATCAGACAAAATTGAATGATCCCCTCCTTTGAACTTTAACCCGTTCATTGTCACTACCCTGACCTTCTATCTAATGGGATGACCCCTTCTTTGCTATCTTTTAACTGTAGTGGGGGGCCGCGGTTGCCTGGTGGTAAGATCTCGGCTTCGGAACCGGAGGGTTCCAGATTCGAGACTCGATTCCGCGGAAGAACCGTCGTATGAGGCGGTTTCTTGCATGTAAATTTGTCAGAAATTCGCGCATTAAGTCGTTATGAAGATCATTTTATTTAGGACAAAAACTAAAAAATAAATGAATTCTTCAACTGATAAAAAAATGTCATCTAGTGTAGGTACTTTTTTAAAACTGAAACATTTATAAAATCCCCGTGCACCACAAATTTTCGCACGGGGCTTACAGAAGTAAGTATTCAACACATAACGAAAATAAAATAAGAAAATTTAACAGTTATAAAGGATTGATATAAGAATAAAATTTTATAAAAAAATTTAAATTAAAAATAAGAAAAGTTAATGGGTGTCAATAATAAATTTACACAAACTTTAAAAAGCATTTCTGGTGGAAAAGAGTGAATGAAAATCTGGAGGCCACTTTATGTAAATGTCTTGCTCCGGCAAACTTGGAACATAGGAGAAGTACATATTCAACATTTTCCTCGCCACCCATGTTACAGTCACAGGTAGATGATGGAGAAAAGTTAAATTTATATAGATAACTTTTGAGTCGTATTGCCGACAGGAAATATGCAAATTCATATAAATACGTACCATTATTTTGATAATAATAAATATGTTCCAAACTATTGAGTTTTCCCATTAACACTGATGTTATACTCTCTGACTTTAGTATCCTGTTCTACAAAGTAATTAAGGAAGTTGGAATGTTTTCGACAAAAACGAAATTTAGTTGAGAAGTGAAGGGGTTCTATTTGAAAGTAAAATTGTATATCTGATAGAGAATTTAAAAACTACCAGTAACATTCCAATCTCCCTAAACACAGCAATGTATGGCATAATATACATGCCTAAAAATGCGATAATCACTGTACGTGTAGCAATGTATAGAATATCTTGTTTTTCCAAAATTTTCATATTACGATTTTTTTAAAATTTTCTTTGATGTTTTTTACAGCCCAGAAAAGCCACCTACACACATTTTTTTTTGCTTTTTTTCAAAAAAGTAATCTTGCCACAGTAAGAGTCAAGAAAGGAAGTTTTTGCTTCAAAAATTATGTAGTTCCAACCTACAGGAATCTGGTTGTACTATCACGTAATAAAAAAATGAAAAATTATTCTTTCGGTGCCAGAAAGATGTTCCAATCGTTCATTCTCGCGACCTACAACCTTGCGGTTAACAAGCAGAGACCTCACCACCAGGCCTCCGCGACCCTGAAATATCTGGGTAGCTCACTCAGCGACTTCCATTCGCTGAAAATGAGAGCTGGCAACTCCATCCCGAGAGCAGGCTCCCTTAATCGCGCGACAGGCCATCCAATTAGCACTAATATCACTTCATTGACACGGGGACGCGCAGGCTTTTAAAGAAGAGAACACGTCCCCTAATTGTTTGTCCTTTTATAATGGGCCCGCGATGACAGCGGAACGGACTGCCACATCGCGTCGATGAAGACGCTCCGGTAATTAGGAGAACCTTTCAGCCTAATGAGTTCCCCTCTCTCTAAGAATCATAATTCCGCGGGTTAAATGGGTTTAAATGTCCATTGTCCATCCGGGTCGGTCAGCGAAATGAGTTCGGGGTGTCGCGGATCAGGATTAATTTAACAGAAGGCCGATCGCACCCTCCTCCTTTAGCCGGATGTCTTCGAAAGTGACAGTTCCTTTCCTGTCAGCCGGAGTGTCTCGTGACACTTGTTAATGGTATGGTGATGGAGAGACACCGAGATTGAAACAGGGCTCAAAATAGCACGGAGAGAAATGTTGTCGTTTTCAAATCGAAACAAAGGATTTCCTAGCTCATTATGTGTGATGAAAAGAAATATAATGACGCAATTTGACCATTTAATCAAATTATCAAATGACATCAAATTTTAATTTTATATTATATCAGTGCATTAGTGAAAAATATATTTCAAAAATTTGAATAGCAAGATGGATGAAATTGGGCATGCATCTTTAGATCAAAATTGTAAATTGCTATCAAATTTTATAGGAAATTCTCCATAGCCAAATGTACCTTCCACGTCCGCGTAAATAGCATCACTTAAAAATACAATAATTCAAAAGGATAAATTTTAATAAAGGGTTTTAAAATCAAAATTAAGGATCAATTATATGAATATATGTAGATCAAATCCATTACTGGAATGATAGTCTCTTAATCTACCCATTCATGTGTTTGTAAATGTGATGGCTCATCCAATGGTATCGAATGAAGGGAATCTGGTACATGGCCTATACATAGATCAATTATAAATATTATATAAAGTCTTTTCACCAATTGTAGATCTATTAGAAATGATATATGATAATGGCAGAATGGTATGACAATGGTATATATCTGTTATATGATACTTTATCCAAGTTGTAGTTATGATAGGAATAGAAATTTGGTATATGGCATTTTATCCAAGTTGTAGTAATATTAGCAAAAGAAATTTGGCATTTTATCCAAGTTGTAGTAATGCTAAGAATAGGAATTTGGTATAGGGCTTTTCCGCTACGTTGTAGATTGCTGTAAAATCCTCGTTATGATGGAATGAAAGGAAGATTTCAAAATCCATATAGAAGATACGTTATAAATGCAACAAACATTCAAAATGCTACATAATGATAATTTTCTTCTCTGTTCTACAAAATACAAATGGATGGGGAAACACTCTTTCTGATTTCATTGGACATTAGAAAGCACATCAGCAGTCAATTAACGTACAGCATTAGGCTGCAACATCATTTTCCTTCCTATTACAAAACAACCATGAAGCATTTATTCCTACATTTTTTTATTATAAATGTTATTTTTGCAAACCAATAAACATCAGAAGTAAACTTTTTTTTTATCCTAATGATCGTCCTTAAGCAACATCTCCTTATTCATTTCAAAAGTTTTGCCCTCAAAATCCATTGTTATAAAAATTCCTTACAGTCTTTGAAAAGTCATTTGTAAAACAAGCTGCACTCAGCAAAGGATACATGTACACGAAGAAAGAAATACCTTTACCCATGCCAATATACACTAGTGTTGCCATTATTAAAATTCTCCACCACCAGATAGCATTTACAAGGAGCACTCCTGTCATCCCAATTTCATTTCCCGAAACTCCTATCATTTATCGTTGTCTTCAAAATCCGACCATTCAAAGTAGCACTTCCCTGGGAGGGATTCGTATTTTCCTAACAAATGAGATGCCGTGTTCAAAGAGACTGTCAAAACTTTCGACTTTATTAAAGGCCCTCGGCTGCGATTAGAGAGAATGAAAAAACAGGCTAAATCCTCCCCACTGAGGGTTTAAGGAAACAATTGGTGACCGGCAGACAATAGAGTTTGGTTTGATGCATGCACCATTCACTGTGTCAGCAGCAATCGATGCAGGGTCTTGATGGAATTCTTATTTGGTTTGTCTGGGGGGGGGAGAAACACATATTACAGAACGGGGTTAGGGTGCAGTGAAGGGAGATTTGCCTGAAGAAAAAATGTCTTCTCGTTCGATTTCGAGAGAACAACTTAAAAATAGAACTTTCCATTGGGAAAATTATCGAAAATTGTATGTTTAGCATTATACATTTTGTGACTGGCACGTGTTTTGTGACTAATACACGATCCAACAGATAATTAATTATGCGTTTCTCCATGTTGTAGTTTTGAGCTTTTACATGCAACATCGAAATTCATGAAAACATTCGATAAATATCTATCGCTAATGTAATTACACTGGCAAGTTCAAATATTATCTTCAGTGTTACGGTATTCGAAACGAAAAATTTATATTTTATTATTAATAATATTCATGGAATTACATATCTGTCCCTAGAGTATGGCTTTAAGTATTTACGCTCTTTGAAAAATGTTCTAAAATTTTTTAATGTTTGTATCCTTGCATAAAAAAATATTATGTATAAATTATCATATTAGTATTTAACCATTTACCTTTTTTTAAACATTTTTCTTTACTATCTAATAAGATGACATCTTCTATTTTAGGAATATTTTCTTATTTTGTTACAAATGGAAATTCATTCAATACTTGATTTATCTATGCATTCGAAGTAGTTTTAATATTGAATTATAATATTATGAATGACTTACTTTTTGCTTACAAGTATCGGATTCGATAAATCAGTGCACTTGTGGCACTAGGGCAAAGCAATTAAAGGGTTAAATCGGTTTGTATTTCTTGAGTCTGAGCGATTGTGATCTTAGCGACATTATGTATCTACGGAGGAGTAGATGTATAATGCCATAATGGAATCACTTCGAGTGGTAGCAAAACCATATGATAAGCATTACTTCGCATATCGTCATATGACACGATGTTTACAACTGCAAGCGAAATCACGCGTATTGATTGTGATTTGAAGACTTCGGAAAATAATTTTAAAACGTCATATGTCAAGAAGAAAATAAAATATTCAAAAAATAAATTCAGTCAGGAAGAGCAGGCTTTTATACACGTGTAGTTAAATTTGTTCATAGATGCTCATTTTTTGAGAAAACAACGTTTGCGTTTCGAAGGTTGTCATTTTTGTTTCGTCTGTATTGCAGGTAAACCGGCCTATGGCACTTTTCATGGGAATTGCGGTGTTCGTTGTTTTACAACAAATGCCATAAAATAACAGCTTATGGAACCCATGGATTCGTCACCGGAATCATTTCGCTGCTGTTCGCCATCCGGCTTCATTGCGATTATTAATTCCTGCACAGCTCCGGAAATTCAATCTGCATTCTCCCGCTGCTGCTAATATAATCCAAACATCCAACTCCGCATAGGTGGAGGGTTATAAACATCGACAATGCAATACGATAGAGATGATATAATCCGACCCAATCATCATCAATATCCTCTCCTTCACAAAGCGAGTGAGGGGAGATGAAGTTTGACGCCGGATCAGGGACAAAGCCATAATACGCGTTGCGATCCAAACTTCTCGGTTATCGGGCATAGGTTAGGTGGCATACAGGTTTCCATTGCAATGTTTTGCGGGTAAGATCTGTAGTAAAGATAATACATGGACGTTGAATTCCAATTTCATGTTTAAGAAAATTTCTGTAAAATCCAAGTTAGCAATCGCATTGCTGGGATTAATTTATGCCGCTTTCAGTTCAAATGCTTAATTGTTGTTGAAATGTTTTAAAATTCTTGAAATTCTTAAGGTATCAGACTACGTTCGAAGGATAATTTTTGAAAAATTGGATTTTTTAGAAACTATTCATTGTTTTTATATGTATTGTCAATAATGAACACTATAAAAACAATGATCTGAAAATATAATGTAGGAGAAATGGGAAAATTGTTAGTAAATTTTAATGAAATTGACCGAAACAGTTTACACTCTACACAAAATTGTAAATCATCAAAACTATTTTCCTTTGTACAAAAGCTATAATATAAACTGACAAATGAAATGGTCCAAAATATAAGAAAACGTTTGAGATTCAAAGAAGTTATGGATAAAAATATGCGCATATATGAATTTTTTCCATCCATTCACCACTTAATTTTTCTAAAAAAACCTATAAATGGCAAACGTATTTCACTAAAAATAAAACGTTTGGTTATTTTCATTGTCCATATCAATTAAAACACACGCTAAAATTTTTATACAAATACCTTAGTTTTTGATATATCCTGTTAACGGCGGAAATTTTTTATGAAAATTAATATTTTGAAGCTAAAGACAAATTTGAAAAATAGGTGACCCTGGATGATAGGTCATGCCTTCCTTTTCTTAGAAAAGATAAACTGTTTTGGAAAGAAGAAAGACTGAACTACAAGAAATAATAAGATTTTTATAAAACTCGCCAATGTGATCGATAAATAGCTTTTTTTAAATTAGTCAGATACCTTAATAAGGCATACACTTCCGAAACATTCCATTAAAAGATTAAAAAGGCACGACATTTTCCAAACCTGGAAGAAAACGAATGTAGTGTTTTACTCATTTGAATTTCCTATTTAAATTAACTTAAAGAACGAGATTCCTTAAAAATTTTATTTTTTAAAAGTATTTATAAATGGCGTTTTCATTTCTATTTACTGTCTGCTTTTTAGTTTTGATTTCATAATTCATCATTCTAAATAACGTGCAATCTTGGAATAATTATTTTTTATTAATGCCAAAACGGATGCGTAACAAAATTTTCATTAAATTAATCCGCTGATTATTAATTAAATTTTCAAAAGAATGAAGTAGTGAGGTCATCGAGAAATTAAAGAAGTGCAGTATTTAAAAATTCTAGCTCATCGGGAATCAAGGGTAAAAGCGATTACAAAATTTCATAATTATAAGTATAAATAACTTAAATAACCATAATAAAATAAATAATCAAGACACATAAACTCATAGAGCAACAAAAAACGTGTTTTTATCCCAAATTCTGAAAGAAATTATTTTCTACTTATAATCTCGTTTTCATTCTAAGTTGATCTTTAATAACTTTGTGTCAAAAATAAATATTTAATGTTTTAATTTAGTTTTATAATTCTGAATTAATAAATAAAAAAAGATAACATTTCACACTATGCAGGCAAAATATCAAGGCTTAATTCAAATTTTTGATTAACTGCAGACATTTGTACAAAGCATTGATAGTTTTTAAAGATTAATAGAGATATCAAGGTGAAAAAGATTTTTTTTCAAAAGATTTCATATTCTGGCAATGAACATTTGTTTTCTTCTAAATCATTTATCATCAAAATAACCTTTTCACTATCATTTCAAATTCCTTTTTGCCTGAAAACTTATGTTGTCTCAATTTCTGCTCTACAGAATACCCTATATTCATAATTCAATTTAGATCAGAGGACTGATACGGTTTCCTAGTCCACAGAAAACTTTATAAAATTCTCTTTCTCCTTTAAGAATCATTAATGAATAGCAATTAACCTAATCCATTCTAAGCAACCTTGAGCTATAACTATCCATGTTTTACTGTCAGAATAGTATTATCAAGAATTAATTTTTTTATTACTTTTCATACAAACTAAATTTTTGCCACATAACAAAAATTTATTTTCATCAATGAATGCAGCAGTTTCTCCAGAATTCCGAAGTTTTTTCAATGCATATCTTTGTAAGATGGAGCTTTTTTACCCTACGTGCTTCAGTTATAAAGCAAACGTTAATTGCAGTTCGATGATAATAATCCGGATTTAGCATAGATTTCTTTTGTAGCTTTAAATGTGATAGGAACATTAGCAAAATGTCGTTTTCAATTTCATCGGCATTAAGGTATTCGACTACGTAAAACACGGGTTATCGATCACATAGGCGATTTTTTTAAAATTCTTATTATTTCTTGTAGTTTAGACACATATCTTCACAAATCAGTTTATATTTTCTAAGAAAAGAAAGGCCTTTTCATCCAGAGTCACATATTTTTCAACTAAAATTTGTCTCTAACTTTAATTTTCGTAAAAATTTTCTACCCTTAGCATGATATTCCTGAAACTAATTGACGTATTTATGTAGAAATTTCAGCGTGTGTTTTAAATGATATGGATAATGAAATGAACCAAAAGTTTCATTGTTGGTGGAATACTTTTTCATTTATAAGTGCTTTTAGAAAAATTAAGTATTGAATTTATGGTAAAAATGCTCATATACTTATATTTGCACCCATAATTTCTTTGCGTCTCAAAGTTTTTCTTATCTTTTGGTTCATTTCATTCATCATTGTATTCTATAACTTGTGTGTAAGGAAAATTCGGATTGCTGCATTACAATTCTGTGTAGAGTGTCAACCATTTTGGTTCAATTTCATTAAAATTTTCTACACATTTTCCCATTTCTCAAAATATATTATCTTTTCAAATAATTATTTTTGTATTTATAGTTTTTATTATCTATATTTATACTTATAATAAAGCTCAATGTGTGTGTGTGTGTGTGTGCGTGTGTGTGTGTGTGTGTGTGTGTGTGTTGGCGCTCTACAGGCCAGACCGTTGGACCTACAGCTACCAAATTTGGTACATGTATACCTTGGAGGTCCGGAATGTGCACCTCGGAGCCCTTTTTTCGAATTTTTAATTAGAATTTGAATTAATTAAAATTTAAGCGAAATTTCGACGTTTTTCCGCTATAACTTCCGAAAATATTATTGCACAAACATGATTTTTATATCAATTTAAAGATTAAAAAATTAGCTTTCTAATGGTATCAGTTTTTTAATTTATAATGTAAACTTCTATTTTCAATGAATTTTTAAAGAAATATTTTGACCATGTTTTTTTGAGCACGTGACTGGATAAAATAAAATAAAAGAATGCCGGAAGTTCAAATAAAAAAATATCATCGCAAAATAAATCTACAGAAATGCAACTTTCAGCACGTGACTGGATAAAATAAAAGAAATATAAAATGTGATATTTTCTTTGAAAAATAAATGCAAAGAAAAGGTTTCTACAATCGTTTGCAATATCTATACCATTAACTCAATAAATCTTCTTTATTTACGGTAAACTTGATTGAATTTTGACAGGATATGCATTGAAATCCCGACTTAATGGCATATTTATGTAATCGTTTGCAATATCTGTATCATTAATTTAATACTTTTTTCCCCTTTCTCGCTTTCTTTAAAAAAACATATTTAATATTTTGGCAACATCATCGAAAATTTTTTTTATATTTTGGAAGCATAACAGATGGTTAAAACTGACTAATTTATAAAATTAAAGAATATTACTAGGAAAAGGTGTACTTTTAGAACTTTCCGTCCATCATCTTAAAGAAAATACTAATTTCAGGTCAATCAATGCCCGGAATTACTTCAAGGCTAATGAATATGTGATTTAATTGAAAATTTTAGAACGCTTTACTCATGGCGAACCCGCTGGTCGCCAAAGGAGGCTAGTTGACAATACATCTAAAAACCATAAATGGTTTCTAAAAAATCCAATTTTTCAATTTTTTTTCCTTTGAACGTTGTCGGATACCTTAATAACCATTTCATTGGCATTCTTTGAAAACACATTCAGGGACCTTCCCGTTTCTTGCTGGTAAGCTTTGAGGCCGCCTCGATTTTTCAGGTTTCGAATGGATCGTTCTTCTTAATGGCAGTTAATGAAATGAAATTAAAATTATTTGATAATTTCTCCTCAAATTGGCAAATTTAATGGTCCTACAAATATAATTCTTGTTTGCTTATTTCCAAGCATTATACAATTCGTCCAAAATCTTAGCTGAGAAGGCTATCTCCGGATAAATAAAAAATTACCTTACTTTCAGCTTTTATTCTTTTTATTCGTAATTATCAATCAAATTTTAGCACATACACGATAATTGTTTTCTATTTCGTAATTTTTTTTCCTCATGAAAACTTACACATCTGCACTCCTGACGTTAAAATAAATATTTTGAATATCTGGGGATATATTTTCATTTTTTATACCTATTAAAATGTGTTTTTTCTTATCAGTATTCACTTTTGATTGAATTTATTAACTTTAAAATGAACGCTGAAACTAGCATTATTCATATTACTTTTCGGCACCATTGTAAGCATTCATTGAAGACATTGTATATTTAAAAAATGAAAGATAGATTTGATATTCAATAACTTAACAGCTTAACAAATTTTTTGCAAAATTTTATTCTATATATTTTTACAAAATTTCCCAAGTAAAATAATTTATAATTCTTACAAGGATTATTTTAGAAACTTTTAGCCTTTTTATGAATTTCTGTGAAAAAAAACTTATTTTATTAAAAAGTTAAAAACTATTTTTTATTAAAAAAGTTACTTTTACAAAATTAGATACCCTTTTTATTACATTCGACTCGTTTGAAAATAAATTGCCTCGCGTCAAAACGGATTATTGCTGGGAAATGTCTGGAGCAGACAAGAACATTTAATAAATCTCACTTTTCACCGGAATCAATCGCGCTACGAATTTCTGACGGCAACAGTAACTCAATACGCCATTGTCTTCTCGTCTTTTTCAGCATGCAAATCTCCAAGGAACGATGCATTGCCGAAATAAATAAATAGCAAAGACCTACGACCAGCAGCCTTCTGCCTCTGCGTCGATCCCGCACCGTATTGTTGTTGCCAGGCAACGCCGAAAAGATTCCCCCTCAAGGGTTCGCTGCCAATTAAGGATTCTACCTGAATCTTCCCCTAGAATAGTCTAGATCCAGGTTTTGATCCAAGATCTTTTGACTTCCAGCGGCCCAAACTGCCAGATATTGCTGCCCATTGTTCCTAACCCCCGGCTTAGCTGGGCGCCGCTAGACAGCCATTTGATGAGTTTTTTGGCTCCTCCACCAGACATTTATTTATCTCCAATTTCTTTATTATTAAAGTGGCGGGTTTTTGCCCTGGAGATGCTGTGCTTGAATTTGACTTGATGGAGAGCGCTGGTCTTAGACCTCTGATTGATTGAAAATTGACCTCTGAGATTTCCATCCGTTGCGATTTCCCTTCACCTGGTGTCTAAGCAGGGATTTTACATGTATTTGTATTTCAGGTCTATTCAGGAACTTCGAATACTTGGATTCAGAATGTTTGTCACTCATCTGTAGAGTTGGTCGAGTTTTAGTGCATCCCTTCTGCCGGTGTTTAAGAAAGGATTAAACATATATTTGTGCTTCAAGTTTATTTAAGGACTTCAAGTACTTTGAGTCAGATTGTTTATCTCTTATTTGTAATATTAAATATTAGTCGAGTTTCATTGCATCGTAAGAACTTAAAGCAATTTCATGAATGCTCTTGTAATGTGAAAATTTCGCTTCAATTTCTTCTTTACTATTAAAATTTTGAAATAGAATCTTACAGTATAGAATATACTATAAGATTATTAAATTCTGATATTTAGCTTCGTTTCCGAAATAATTTTTTGTTTCGATTACGATATAATTTATTTTCGTTTTTGAAATAAAAATAAGAAAAGTTTTTCTGTGGAACCAAACATTTAGAGGCTTTAAATGGAAAATAATTCATAATTCACATGCATTCATCATTCATATTTTCAAAACTGATATTTAACAGTCATAAAGAAATGAATGTAACGTATTATTTCCGAGTTGCAAAACTCGATTTCAGCCACCCTTAAATTCAAAACTAGAAGTTTATCGCACATTTATCCCTCAATAGTTCTATTAAACATTTTATAAAAAGACCAATTAACTAAACATTTTATCGAAAGAATATTTCTGAAAGAACAACTTCTACGATGCAGATTAGGATCGTCAACTATCTTCTCACAGATTATATAAGAGTGACTTTCATATAAATTTTATCTTCCTTATTTCTATTTGTTGCATTACTAAATTATTAGGTCTAACCTCTTGCTTCTAATCACCCTGAAGACATTTGCAATTTATTAAATATGTAATCTAAATAAAAAAAGTTTTTACAATTTTATTTGTCAAGTATTCTTTCAAAAATTAATATTTACTCAAAATTCTGAATGAGGCAACAAAAAAATGATGCTTTTTTGAAAAAAAACACAACTTATTCTGAGGGAGATGGACTAAGTTCCCTGGAGTGAAATGAAATTCACGATTATCTCCAAGTCTACAAATCTTGTGCTTTTCAAATACTTTATGTTCAAATGGCTTGTACTGCTTAGCACTTAATATTGTAGTTAAAATATTGTTATTCACTAAATATTAATTCATTTAAAGAAAACTCCCTTAAGGAACTAAATATTGTGAGGTTGATAGATAGTTATTTACATAGATATTATGTAAATAAAAATGAATTAATGAATATTTGTCTGTATGTCTCTTATGCCTTTCTAAACCGTTTTTCCGAATGCGATGAAACTGGGTCAGCTTATTGTTTACATCTACGGAATGGTTATAGAGATAGTACGATTATTTAAAAAAAATTTAAAAATTTCGAATCTCGACCGCGTTTACTGACCAAGGATTCATTCCCAAGTAATTCTCCTAGGAGACAATAGATTCTGTAGGAATGCTAAAACAAAGTTAAAGGTTAATTATTTGTAGCTATAGCACGCAAATGTCATGCAAGTTATTCTCAGACGTAACAGCTTTATTACAGATGGTGCGAGAAAGTTTTTGAGATATGAGCCCTGCGTTAGGGATTTTTTTCTGTGAGGAATCTGACTTTTAGTCCAACAGTATTTTCTCCGCGTGACACGCAAATTCACTGAAATGAAGGATAAAGAGATACACCATTTTTTACAGAAATGAAACAAAACAATAAATTTAAAAAAAATACCACTCAACCAATAATTAAAAAAACAAAAAGGAAAAAAACATAACAGCATGAGGAGTCAATACTGCTGGACTAAAAGTCTCACAGAAAAAATCCCTTATTTTGAATCCCTGCCTGAGGGTGGCTTTTGAAAAAGTCTTCAGGCAGGATTCTAATTTTATTTTAATCCTATTGTTTTCCTTTTAATTGGCATTTGTTGCTAATTTGTCTAGATTCATCTGTGTTATAGTTGCAGCTGCACTCGCTAAATGCAATGATGCCTTTTTTTTTTTAAGTTTGATTCCAAAAAATAATTTTTAGTTTCTATTCAGATATAATTTAGTTTAAAAAATAATTTTAATTTTAGATTGCTTCAGAAATAGGTTTTAATTCCATAATATTTATATTTTTGATTGCTTATTCATTTTTCTTAAGATTGTTTTTGAGAAAGTAAACATATCTAATCGTATATCCACTCATTCTAACAAATTAGTGCAGACACAATAACCTCTCCCTTAGCATAAGTCATGCACTTTTTCTCTCTTCATCTTCATTTGTATTTCACCATAATCTTGTTTTCAAAGAGAAGCGAATATTTTTGATGGCGAAATGAAAGGAAATTTAATCCGTACCCTTTTGCAAATTTGGAATTTCCACGACATTTTCATTTCTAAACCCATTTGTTTATAATTAATGAATCCATCTGTCAGAAGCGATTTAAATATTCAACGAGCTTTCTCACTGCACTGTTGTTCGTAAAGAATCGTGGCTATCAATTTAAAAAGATTCAATTGTTTCTTTGAAAAGAAAAGTGTCATGTTAAATAGTTTGAGATATTAATGGAGAAATACGTGAAATGAGATTCTAATTTGCTTTGTAATATATGTGTCAGAACATGGATTCTTAAGTCCAAAATGCAACCCTGTTACTGAATTTTTGAGGCGGAATTTTTTTTACAGAAAGTCGAACATCGGGTAATTGTAATAAATGGGTCAATTTTATTAACTTGCATGGGTTATAACCTTTCAGTACACCACTTTCTAAAAATTAGATTTTTTTAAGGATTTTTGTCCATCGTTGTAATTTATTATCATAAACATAACAAAACCAGCAACGCAATTTTTTTCAAATACACTGTCAGGTACCAAAAAAGCGTATGGAGACAAAATTTTGCTAGGCCCAAATTTTATTTATCATTAAACTGATAATTATTTTTTAAAATAATAAATAAACCTGTTTATCTAGAACAGACAAGTGTACAAAATTTAAAAACTCGTGCAAGAGAGGAATTTAAAGACAAATTTATTATAATATCCTGCGTTGGCAAACTTTAAACGCGTTAAAAATGTGTATAGAAATGGCTATTTTAATTCAATGAGAGTCTCTTTAAAGTAATCGAAGTGCTGCTGATGCAGATTTTGAAGCCAGATCAAGAGGATACCAATATATTCCTCTCTTTCAAAAATCTGTTTGAAACATAAAAATAACCATGTTAGAATTGAAAATTAGTCTAAGTAAGAGAAGAAACATATTTTTTACTATAAACTGCTCTTTTGATTTAAATTCCCGCCATTTAAAAATATTTTTCCTTTCCTGAATAAAATACTTCCACTCAATTCTTGAGATCTCTGAAATTTACATATCTCGTAGAGAGCATTTATTGTATTCACACATATAATGAAAGTAACTATGATCTCATTTCAAAGTCAAGAGGAAAAGAAATGTCCTATACTCAGGACCAATAGGCTCACAATTCTGTATGTAATTTATAAATATTAAGTTTAAAAACATTCGAAACCATAAACATTAAGTCATGAATTGAGTCAAAACTATTCAAATAAGTCACTATAAATCACTGAAGGATTGACTATAGTATTTGTGTAGATGTTAGAAAAATTAAGTTATAAATCAATTAAAAATAAAGTTATACACTCACAAGTAGACAACCAAATTTCCTTCATGAAAATATGAAAAATAACTTACCTGAAAGAAAAAAAACTTAATATAAATATATAGTTTGAAATATATGGAATATATAATTTAATTAGAAATGCATTAATAATCCAAAATTCTTAGCAGTGAATTTGAAACTGTTAAATTTTTAGCACAGAGCAAATAATAAAAGTGTAAACAATCTGGTACAATTTTTTTAAAAAATATGTAGAATGATGTGATAAAAAAAAAGAATGACTAACATATTTGCTTTAAAAGATTCTTAAAAAAACTTTTTTTGTACAGAGATTTATTAAGTTGTGAAAATACTAAAATGCCAATTCTAGAAGTTCCTTTTTTTTCATAAACTTCATTTAATAAACATTTCTGCAGTTATAAAAATTAACATATAAAAGCGTTAAAAAACTTTTCTCTAATAACAGTTCTCCATAACTTTTCAACAATAAACTTTTCTCGAGCCAGTTTATAAACTTTTCTCCAATATTCAAATTAGAATTACGTTTATAATTTATATTGGGGGAAAAGGATTGACATTAAGTCATCAAGTTCGATATCATATTTCAATTAAAAACAACAAGACATGTCCTGCAAAAGTCGAAAATTCAATTTCAAAATAGAACTTTAATTTTACCGAGGAACATTTTTTTTCAATATGTGATAAATTAGTAAATATTTTAGAGATTTAACAAACAATCAACTTTAAAGAATTTGATTAGATATAACTTGATAATGAAACACCAAAAAAGAATCATTCATTCGAAATGCAATTGCGATAAGCAGGATTTTACATACTGATATATTTGCATTGCTTTGCTTATGTAAAAATTAGATATGTATTCAACACGTGGATTAGAGTCAAATGTTATCACTATATACTTCTATAAAGTACTTCTTCTATACTTTAACCACAAAATTTTTCTTTGATTTGAGAATTCGTTGCTTTCATTTCACATTTTAACCGCTTGTGAGAGATGGTCTCGTTAATTTGGTGTTTAGCCAAATGTTGAAGACGTTAGTTTCATACTCTCTAGTAAATGTATTTTATTCTAAACTTTCTTTGAATAGGTATCTCATTTTTAAATATTACACTATATTACACTATACTATTTCACTCATGGATTTACTTCATTTAACTAAAAGAGAAAAAAAAATCGATTGTGTTTTTGCCGCAATTGATTGGAAAAACAGAAGCTTTTAAACTTATCTCCTGTTTAGTAAATAGTCAAGGAATTAACAGAAGATTTAGTCAATACTCAAGTCCTCTATTGTTTGTAAATAAGGGGACGATAATTTCGCTTCTTTTATAAATAAATTTATATTAATATGCAGTTAAATTTTAACATTAAAACTTACGGTGGTTAATACCCCGTTTGTTTATTTTATAATTATTTTATTTTATTTATATTATTTTATTTATTTATTATTATTATTTATTTTATGAAGATAATACTAATTATTTTAATAAATTATCTATTTATCTTATGAAAAAGAAAACTTAGGATCGCCCGAAAACTTGAAGTAATCGCAGGCGATTGAAATCCTCACGATACAAACAGAAGAACTGTGATTAAACGTTGGGATTGTAACATTGGTGGAGAGGAAAATGTTGAATATGTGCTCCTTCTATGTTCCAAGTTTGCCGGAGCAAGACAGAGCCTAAGACTGGCGTTCCAAGCCATTCATATAAAATGGCATCCACAGTTTCATCCACTCGTTTCCACCAGATGTACTCTTGGAAATTTGTATAAACTTATTATTGACATCCGTTAAATTTTCTTATTCTTAGCTTAAATTTTCTTATTTTATTTTATTCCTATATTAATCCTTCATAACTCTTAATTTGTTTTGGTTATGTATTGAGTAGTTACTTCTGTAAGCCCCGTGTGGTGCACGGGGATTTTGTAAATACTCCAATAAAAAAAACCCGTAGTTAAATTAGAATTATTGTTAAATTTAAACTTAGTGTGTTCACTTCACATTTTACATTGGGGGAGAGGGAAATGAGTAGAAAAAAATCTAAATCTACCTTTTGCGGCAGAAAAGGTTCATCTTATGGTATCAAACACTGTATATTTTTAAAATAAACCGAAATCGTCTTTCTTTCTCTAATGATTTAAAGGATGAAATAATCAATTTAAACTATCCTCTAATTCTTCCCATCTTCTTGAGAAAATCAACACGACTCCCGCATTACATTTAATAAATAAAATCACCCGTACGAGAGAAAAAACAACAGCAAAACTACCCATTCTTCCAACGCAAACCCGTGGCCTTCCAGAAATAAAGCTAAGTAAACCCAACGGAGAAAGGTCCACGTTCTGAATTAAATGAAAAGAACCTTTTTCCGAATAGTGATTGACTATTCCTAGTGGCACACGAAATGAAGACTAAAGGCTTCGACTGAAAAGATTTTTCCATCTGTCAGTCGGGGCCTGTTAGTAAGTCCACCCACTTTTTTTCTCCTCTGCCGACCCCTTCATGCCTAACCCCCTCTCCCGAGTAAAAGAAAAAGAACAGAAAGAGCTACTAACTCGTAAAGGAGGATTCCAAGCCCGCTGTCAATGGCTAATGCGCAGGTCTGCTGAGCGATGGACATTTACAGAGAAAATCTTTCAGCTCTTGGGTTGGAATACAAAAATAAGAACTAAGGAAAATAGTGAGGGGGGAATCAAACCCGCTCTCCCCTTTTTCTCTCTCTTATTCTCTTGTGTCTTTTATATCATTGTTTTCAAGAGGAAGTCTTTTCACTACTTTTTCCTTTAGTTTTAAAGTCCCCTGTAAAATTTTTGTTCATTGTTTTATTTTATTTCGCAAATAGTGATCGTTTATTTCGATCCTGTTGAGTAGCGAATGTTCGCACTCTCGACACCTTTTAGGCGTGAGTGAAAAAACGGAGAGGATTACGGACTCGAGTGGTGCGCTTATCGAACCCGCCCGGCCTTTCTTTTTTCAGCCACCAGGAAAATATTCGTGGGAAATTCAACCAGGAAGACACACTTCTTACAAATGTATTAACTCGAAATTTCAGAGGGAATTTGAAAGGGATAGTTACTACGCGTTTCTATTTCAGTGTTCCCTTTTTATTGCAGAAATAATTGCTTTTTTATATGCAAATTTCTAGAAGCCCGAAAAATATTTTATTCCCCACAAGAACTCTCCGAGCATTTTAGTCTCTAAAACCCTTTTTTCCTTCAATGTCAGGATCTTCCTTTGTTTTAAAGGTTTTAGATCTTACTAATAAATTGATTTTTTGTAATAATTTTTTATTTTAGTTTATATTTATCTTACGTGAGTGTTAAGGCAAAGTTTTCAATAGTAAATTTATTTTGTATCTAATCAATAACGTTCCATTAATATATTCTTTGCCGGTACCCTCCTTTTTGTGAAAAGATTCTTTTTGTAATTCCAATTGAGCATCTACGTACGAAAATGAAATACAGTAAAAGCTCTTTATTCGCGGGGCATATGTTCCATAAATATGCCGCGAATGCAGAAACCGAGAATACGGAATGGTCATTTATGTGGGATTATAGAGAATACGTTCTTAGGTGAGAATATATATATATATATATATATAAATTTAACTGATGTTTTTTAACATTTTGATTAATTATCTTAAGGATTAGGCAATGGTTTGAAGAATTTTGTCATTTTCTCTTGCTTGGCAGTTTTTAAAAGCTCTTTCCCTTCAGACTTCCATTCCATACGCAGGAGTCGCATTAGCAGTTTGCCTCTTAAAAATAAGACTTCGTTTCACAGACGGATCAATGTTCATCAATAAGATTTTTTTCAAAATAAATGTCACGTTTCCAGTGCTTGTGGAAGCCTCATCTTCAATGGGCTGTGAACTGAGCATTTCCTCCAAGTCGGTTTAGTCAGATCCTTATCTTGCGATTCAAGCCATTCCTGAATGTCACTTGATTCTATCTGTTTGAACCCATCTCGTCCTATTCCATTCGCGATCTCGGCTATGTTTGCAGTTTGCATTGAACAACATACTTCAGGCAAAATTGTCATAAGATCTATTTTTCTTTTTTTATTAGTCCATTTGACGGCATTTACAAAGGATATCGGGTTGGATACTTATTGGAATCCTTTTTTTATGATGTACGTACTTATTAAATCCGCGAATATAAGAATTGGGCCGCATTTTTTTGATCCGCGAATAGTGAAAACGCGAATGGAGAAACCGCGAATAAGGAGCTTTATATAAGAAGAAATTGGATACTTAAAGAATTAATACAAAAATATTCGAATGTAGTAATATTTTGAATTCCATTTTGCTCATTAGTATAGATAAATTTAAACAATTAACACCAAAATATTCGAGTGACTTAAAATTTTGGAGTCCATTTTGCTCATTAGTGTAGATAAATTTAAAATGGACTGAATTTATTAGGCAACAGTGTGAAACTGATTCACAGCTTGAATCACTTTGGACGTATTTTCCATTCCGTTTTTTCATGTGCATCATTCACGAAATCTTGCTCTAAATAATAATAAGATGCTTTTGCAAAAGCATCTGAAACTCTTTTAAAACTTCAATGAAGGCCCAAACACGCAAAGTGCACAGAAACAGCACTCAGGGCGAGGTTCGGATGTAGCCGGAAGAAACTCCTCATCCCGCGATGCTGCCAACACGTGCTCTTTGTCCTTTCGAGCCACCCATCCATCCCACAGTTAATCTCGCCGAGGCTGAATTCCAAATTGCAGGTGAGAACAATTCGGGGCACTCGCGGATTCGCTGCACGAAAGTATGAATATGACCCTCGCGCCTCCTCAGGGCTCGTTAGAGAGACGGGAATTTCCACTCTAGCTTTCACCTGCAGTAGTCCGAACTCTCTTTCTCTGCCGTCCACAGAGCCTAAATTAACAAAAGGCGGGACTAGGGCCCGAAGATTCTTTGAGCAACCATGCAGAGGCGAATTTGCATGCCAACCCCGTGCCTGAAACTGAAGGGCAAAGGGATAATCGGCAGATCCGAGATGGCCAGCCTTTAAATGAAACGGCTAGCCTTCATTTTCATTATGCGGAACACTAGTTGCGTTAT
>JAPMOQ010067144.1:303595-333534 GCA_026543055.1 Argiope trifasciata | reverse complement strand
GGGTCGAGATGACCAGCCTTTAAATCAAACGGCTAGCCTTCATTTTCGTTATGCGGAACACTAGTTGTAATAGAAGTTTGTGAGTGATTCTTTGGGAATTTCAGAACAAAACTGCACCAGGGTATTGTATTTTATTCCTCTTTTCATACATGCCAAGTCGACCCCGAATTATTAATTTTGTTCTCGTTGTTCCCATTATCCTAGAAATGGCCTGATGTGTCTAGTACGGGGGATTGGCAACCTGCGGCTAGCAGGACAAATGCGTCTCATGTGAGGTTGCAATTCTCCAGTTAAGTACGAAAAATTAATAATTTATATTTAAATCCTTGAATCAAGAGCAAGAAAAAAAAGATTTTCTTAAGTACCTAATCTCATAACAGCTTCTATCAACATAATCGTTAATTACAAACATTCCTAAATGAAAAAAAACCTTGAACACCCCGAATTGGAAGAAGACAAGTGACTGCGAAAAATCCACTTTGTTGTAGATACCACAATGATACCAAATGAACTAAATCTAAAACTGCAAGGAAAGGGCAAGAAAGCCCCCGTCTTGCTTGAAGAAATAGTTTGTTTCGAAAAAGAATTACTTCTTTTTGTTAATGACATGGAGAATGGCAAATTACTTCATTACTACAAAAATCTAAAGCAGTATCGCAATGAGACCCATGAAACTATTTACACGAAGGAATTAAGTATAACTTTAAAAAACCTGACGAATTAATTTTCTGAGAGATTCGAGCCATTCAAAACAAACAAAAGTACTCTCTCGTTCATGGCAAATCTTCTGAAGACAAACACAAAAGAGATCAACATTGAGCCAATTGGAATGGATGCAGGATCGCTTCAAATGCAATTGCTAAATTTGAAAACCAGAGACTTGTGGAGCGGCAAGTTCACAGAAATCAAGAGCAAGTTGGAAGATTTGGAGGTCCAGAAATGAGGAGCGCAGTACAAGAGGGAAACTCTAAAAGAAATCGCGCAAATTCAGGCCCTCTTATTCGACGCATGGAATATTTTTCCAGAATGCTGAGTGAGGTGAAGAAGTCGGCTGATGATCCTCAGCTCAACATATTAGTGTGAGCAAGCGTTCTCTCTCATGAAAGGGATAAAAAATTAACTTAGAAGTCAATTAACAAATAAAAATCTAGAGCCGTGCTTCGTGAGTCAAATTTTATTGTTGCATTTTTAAATTATCTCATTTACCTGAATTCAAAAAATCAAGGACCGACAGATGGTCATCTCCTTCATAGATTAGGTTTCAAACATTTTACAGATAAACAGGGTGGTTATAATTAAAGAGCAAGTGTTTGAAGGACTGTAAAAGAAAAACTACTTGGAGTATGCTATAGAAATTTGGTACATGTTATATTTACAACAAAGAGTGGTGAAATAGTTCTAATTTTTGCCATAGGTGATATTTTTTAATGGCAATAGTTTAAATATTAAAATCATAACATTTTTCTTTGTTAAAATATGAAATGTGTAGTGTATTACAATATTTGTTTAATTTTAAAATTAATTAAAAATAGAAATTTATATTTATCAAGATGTTTTATATTTATATTTATTATTATATTTATCAAATTTATATTATTTATATTATCCATTGGTATCATTAAAAAGGTAATTTTTTTTTACTTCAATTAGATATCAAAATCATTTTTGGGCTGTAATATTTTCATAACTTATAGCTGAAAAACACTGAAATTTAGCTTAATTTTTAATTAATTAAAATTCTAATTAAAAATTCAAAAAATCCCTCCGAGGTACATATTTCTTGCCTCCTTGTTATACACATGACAAATTTCGTAGCTGTAGCTCGAATGGTCTAATTCTAATGTAACAACACACGCAGATTGAGCTTTATTATAATTATGAATTTATAAAAAAAGAAAACTTAATTGTTATAAATGTCTTTTGCACGGAATAAAATAAGTTATTTTTAGTACTTAATTCTGAGTGGAAAGAAATGGCAGTATTTTCAAAGGAATGCTTGGAAATACTATTTTGTAAAATGAATTTTTTTAAATTTTGTTAAGCAACGTATTATGTTTTTGGGAATATATATATATTGTGTTGCCATTTTACGATAAAATAAACATATCGAATGGATTCTAATGATGAGAAACTACAAAAGTATCTTGACTTTTAGTTCATAAAGCTCAGTAGATTTTTTAAATGGTAATAACTTTGCCAGTGTATAAATATCATCTAAACATTCTATAGAATTTGTCATTTGTTTGTAAACTAATTATTATTAGAAACCCTCAAATATATATATTAGCATGATAATATAATTCTTCTTCGTTTAGATTTTTAATTACCACATTTATTCTTTTAAATTAATTTATTTTCAATCGATTTCTCTTAAGTATTACATGTATTTAAACATATTAGATAAATTCGCTAAAAATAGTTTTTTGAATTTGGCTATTTGGCCAGTTGGAATCTCAATCTCATATTCATTCGAAAATTTTCCTGAAAGTTATTTATTTGCCTGGCCATTTCTTACCAAACATAATAAACTGCATAATAAAGCCAAACGAATTTTGCACTGCTATAATTTTACCAGCCACAACAGATGGCGGCATTTTTCAAAGTCCTGGGAAATCTGAAAATTAGTTCTCCTAAAATAAACCCCCGAGAAAGTAATAACACATTTCCTTCTGCCGAGATTTTGCACGCTACACCTGAAAGGAGAGTTAATTTCGGTCCCAATTGGCCACTCTCCAAATCGTGAAATGTAGATTCCTTCTGAAATGAAGGATATTGAGTTTGACGAAGGAAACACAAAAACAGGAGGATTATCTATCGTTTTTAAGGTATCCAACTACGTTAAAAACATTGGTTATCTAGCACATTGGCGATTTTTAAAAAATTCTTGATGTTAGTTCAGATTTTTCTCTTCCCGAAACAGTTCATCTTTTCTAAGAAAAGGAAGGCCCGACCTATCATCCAGGATCACCTTTTTTTCAGCTAAAATTTGTGTTTAGCTTCGACTTTCTTAAAATAATTTTCATAAAAATTCTACATCGTTAGAGTGATATCCCCAAAACTAATAGATGTTTTTTAAATATGACATGTTTTTTAAATATGAAACGGCCCAAAACTTTAATCGTTTATGAAATACTTTTACATTTAGAAGTGTTTTTAGAAAAGTTAAGTATTAAGTTAAGTTTTAGAAAAATTAAGTTATTTATTAAGTTAAGGAAAAAAATGCATATTTTTATTCATCACTTCTTTGCATCTCTCAAAATGTTTCACAGATTTCAGTTCATTTCATTCATTATTGTACTCCATAACTTGTGTGCAAAGAAAAAATTGGATTTCTGCCTTACAATTTTGTGTAGAGTGTGAACCGATTTGGTTAAATTTCATTCTAATCGACTACACATTTTCCAGTTTCTCAAAATATATTATATTTTCAAATAAATGTTTTTGTATTCGTGGTATTTATTATTGACAATACATCTAAAAACAATAAATAATTTCTAAAATCTCCAATTTTTCAAAATTTTTCCTTCGAACGTAGTCAGATACTTTAAGTATCTGGCATAGAATAATAGCTGTTTTACAAACTCAGGTGCAAAATTAGAACGAAATAGTTTAGACTGCAACAACTTCTCAAAACCACGATTGCAAAACATAGATTCTATGCAACAAATATGTATATCAGGGAAATGCCTATTTCCGAACGTATTTTTCTTTCACCGTTAAAGATAATCTGGTCGTTGTTTAAACGAAAATCATCCGAAATGGTGTAAGCTATGTTAATATTTCGTTCGTTTTAGTTTCATTATATGAACAGCCCGCCTTCTGCTACTTTGAGATGAACTTTGTAATTTTAAAAGGTGGTCAAATGACGAGAACAACACTTGAACCTTTGAAAACTTCTACGAAAAAGAACACGTTCCACACATTGAACGTGCTCCAAGCTCATAAATCTGGCACGGCGAAAAAGAGTGGAATCGTCCAGTTTCGAAACCAAGCCAAGTGGTGATACAACAGCTCAGCATGATTCGAATTCAGGGATGTAATAAAAAATATAGATACATTTCGATAATTACAATCTATATAAAGAGAAATGAATGTTTGTCTCTATGTCTCTTACGGCTTCTTAAACCGTTCATCTCATGGGTCAACTTATTGCTTACATCTACGGGATGGTTACAAGGATAGTACAATGATCTCAGATTTAAAAATAAAGTTTAAATGTCAGCCACATCTATTTACCAAGGATTCATCTCCAAATAACTCCCCAAAGAGGCAATAGATTCTGTAAGAATGTTCAATCCAAGTTGAAGGTTAATATTTTCTATCGATAGAAAGCAAAGGTCATGCAAGTCTTTCTCAGAGGTACCCACTTTATGACAAATCATGCGAGAAAGTTTAGGGGAGATCAGCTCTGGTGATTTTAACTTTTTATTAAATTTTAGCGTTTTTCGCAGTAACTACCAAAAACATTGTATTACAAATCATTTTGCACGATCTTCATTTTCAAAAATTATCGTTTCAACTATATTAACGAAGGATTAAAAAGAAAATATTTTAATCGCATTTTCTATAATTAAACTTGAGAACCCTATATAAGTATCAAACGAGTCACGAGATACAATAAATAGTTTCTTTCACTACCATTCTGAAAGAACACCAAGTTGTACAATTCTAAAAGAATACACAAATCTAGCGTATAAAAATGAATATTTATTTGTTCGTATTTTATAAACTGTCGTACCGTTCATCCTATTTCAATAAAACATTGTCAAGTTATTGAATGATTGCACTTAATATAATTTTTTTCGGCGCCTGGTACCAGCTAGTAATATAAAAAGTTCCTTTTCCTTCAACCATTTCAAATTATTTCTTCTTCATTACTTGGTCGAATTTGTTGATACCAGCTCAAGAACTTTTAGTTTGCATTGAGTGTAATTATAAGCAGCAAACGATAAATACCACCATCCTACTTGAAATGAAACGGCATGAACTCGAAATGCCAAAAGATTCACTGCAATGTCTGTAAATAGCAAAAATCTGAAATAAATTTCATTATCTCTAAATCCTACTATGACCAATAAGGAGCAGATGTTTAAAGACGAGAAGACACGGAACAAGATGTGCATCTACTAGGCATTTTCTCAAATTAAAAAAAAAAATCAGGATTTTTAAATGATATTCTTTCTGGCTAAAAGTATATGTAGTGTCTTTTAGCAATTTTTCTTTTACAACTGCATTGGGAATAGAGTATTTTTCAAAAACATTCGTAAAATTCCCTTAAAAGCTTGTCATTAATTCATTGCAATCAGTGCAACAAGTATTGACTTAGAAAAGGTTATGATGGTTTACTGGTCATGCAGTCTTTTCCTTATTTCCTGAGATTCATTGCTGAAGAAAAATTTCAGAAGGCAAATTTTGATTTGAGAAATTGTTTACTGAAATACAAAAATTCGATAAGAATATTAATTAGTATTTCGTAAGGGCGATTCGCTAAAAAGACACTGCAAATACTTCTAGCCAGAAGGAAAAGTCCAGCTGGCGTCTTGACTTAGAGATAGCATGTCTTCTAAGTGTTCTGAGCGTCCTCATTCAGGCATGGTTGTTATTCTGTGTTCTATATGTGCCCCCTTGTAAGAAGGGGCTGTGCAAGCGAATGAAGCGGGCATGAAGTCGTATTCTTGGCTCTAGTTGGCGCTACTGAAAAAACAAGAGACGTTAATTTATTCTTAAAATCGTAGCGGGCTTGTCAATGACAAGCGCCATTAGAAACAACAACAACAAGAGTATCATTAAAAATCTGATTTTGTTTTTAACTTGAGAAAATACTACGGGAATGCACATCATATGCCATACCTTCTCGTCTTTACTATTTACATCGTAAGTTGAAGAAACTTAAACAAAAAATTTTGTTCAGAATTGCTGCTTTCTAGTGTTTTTAGAAAGCAAACCAATACAAGTTTTAAAAATGGAAATCCCTCCAACCCACTGAATCTGATTCCCCCTCCCCCCTGGTAAGCCTCATTGAAGTAAATGTAACTTTTCACGCCTAGGATATTTCTGGGACGTTTCTCATTTCCATTTCTCCGTAAACGCTCAAAAGCATTCCCTTTATCGTTATCTGGGGAGACGGCCTCCAGGATGTGACGTGACTCTTCGTTCCGGAAGTGACGCCACGCAACCAAACACGACCGGAAATGGATTTCGAGGAGAGAGCCCAGTTGAGATGCACCTTTAACAAATGCTTCTTAGATTCGCCCTCGTCATCTCTCTGCTTACCCCCTCCTCCCTTCCCGAACCGCCCATTTGCCGGATGGGTCACGTCAGGGGAGTTATGGTAGAATCCGGCAAGAGATGTCTTTGTTTTGCTATGTGCTTCCATTCCATTCTGTTTGAAAATGAAATCCAAGGCCCCCTCTCACCGAAAGAGAGGGAAAGCTTTTAATAATTGAACTTTTGAATGAAAAGGAAGAAACAAAAGTAATGCTCGAATTTGTTTCGCCCCAGGAATGGTAGCCCCAGGAATTCGGGGATCTCCAAAAGAGCTTGGAAAAGAAGATCTTGTTTATGACAATCAGACCATTAACTGAACGCACGCACTCGAAATTAAGATAATAAAGTTTTCTGAGCATTTGAGATGACTTTGGTTTTAAGTATGTGACCCTTTCATCTGTAATCTACTGATTTTAAAGGAATTTTCGGGTGGATTTTAAAGCTTTGAAACGAATAAACTAGCAACTGGATGTTGACGTCAAAGCAACCAGTACATTATTATACTCTTTAACAGTTAAAGGATTTTTACTATGAAAACGGCATATGCTAGTTTCTTCTTCAACATAAAGCTTAAAATAAATGATGGGAAAATACTACCGAATTTTCAGGTGTCTAATAAAAAGGAAGGCATGTATGTTTTTTATTTGGAGTACAGCTCTAGTAATCCATATAATGACTTCTAATGACTTCTTTGACATTGGTTGGAAATTGGATTTCAATTTCAATAAGGAATTCGGTTATTCTAGCGAACTCATTTTGAACTTCTTTTATTTTTAAATGAATTATTTTTATAAATGTAATGAGATTATTTGTTTAGAAAGCAATATTTCAATGTAGTTCTAACAGAGAAAAGGAAAAAAACCTTATTTATTGCTTTCGATAAAAGTTTTCAAACCATCAGTTTTTAAAATGCTCGTTTGCCGCTTTAAAATCAATTTTTTTGTATTCAAAATTTACCAGTTCAGTCAGTCAAAAATTACCAGTTCAGATTTAGTCTTGTAAAGATTGTAAATTATTTTCCATTAGGATTCAAATTGTTTCTCTTAGAGTACAGTGAAATTTGACGCACTTTAGTTTTTGTCTGTAACATACTTTTTAGAGAAGGTTTGTATTTTTAACATTTAATCTACGCTCTCTATTCTGGAAATAATTGTTGAAAAGTTAAAATGTTATTGTTTAAAATACAAACAGAGAAAAAATAAATAACTCGTTAAAATGGCGAATCTCTGAGGTATGTATGTCATATTTTAGCAAAACAAATTATGCTTAAAAGTTCTAAAAAAGAATGGAAAGAGAGATTTAGTAAAACATTTCCAAATATTTCAATATTCATAGTCATCCAATAATTTTATCGGAGTCATACTGCATGTGGATGGTAATTATCAGTAGTAAAGGTCTAAATAATTCAAGACATAACGATGATTGGTATAAACATTCAAATTACAAGTCGTTTCTTTCATATAAAAGAATATGTTAAAATACTTTAATAATGTTTTTGAAGATCTCGCCTCTCTAGAGTCTGAGATTTGGAATTTGCACAACAACTTTTTTCACATCTTTCTAAGGAGAGTTCTGTTAAAGTTAAATGAAGAAACCTCACTAAAATTCTGCACTTTACTATTGAAAATGGGTTTGTCTCGCTTAAATCCCCAATTGATTACCTGGCAACTAGCATTAGATAAAATAACCCTTTTTGCTTAAAACATGAATAAGAGGAGGTTGTTACGGTAAGAAAAATAACTAGTTCCACATTAAAGTACAAACAATATAGAATCATTGATGGCCTTAAATCTAGAATTTTAATCACTGGTTTGAAAAATTCTACTGCCAATAGTGTGACACAAACGGTTTTTTCTTGTTATTTTTTTAATGGTCATAAAAAAAATTTCCGTTTTTTTTCTGACATTATCATAAAGAATTTTTCTTATGATCAACATCTATTTTGACTCAATACCCGGTACAGTACAGATTCACACATGAATTATTTTGTCTTTACGTTTAGTTTTTTTAATCAGTTTTAAATGGAATTTCATATTATTTTGTTCGAAACAATACATCATTTTTTCAAAATTTGATTTCAATTTTTAATTTTTTAGCATAGTCATATCTAACTCTTTCCCCTTAAAACCAGTCTAACTTACAGATAAGAAACGCATTTCGGGTTTATTTTCTGCTTAATAATCTGTATTTGATTAGAAATAGGAACTGAAATTTAAATTAATTTCTAAAGTTTCATCAATTTAGCCCTTACCAAAGTCATCCTAAAATATTCTCTTATTTCCAGAACCGATTCACCGTTATTTAATTAATTAATTCAAGAAATGCTTTGAAAAGTTCTTCAGTCAGCGATTCCCACGGTGAGAGTGGTGAATAAAAGTTGCTGACCTAAACAAATAGTTTTATAAAAAGATCCCTGTGTTTCCCCTGCTTTGAAAGTCTTATATTCAGAAATCCCCACGAGAGCCTTAAAAATTTATTGCCACTATAAACAATATTTTCCCTATCAAACTATGCTATATAACACGAGGGAAAATTAATTTCTGCCTTTTTCTGTCACGTCTGCTAGTAAATATGCTGTCTGCTTCGGGAGGAAGAATAAAGCGAAGTTAAAAAGTCTTCTTCAACGTCTCCGATCCTGCCATATCTTTCCAAAATTTTTAAATCATTACATCCCCTTATATATTACCCCCTTACCCTTATTATACACCCCCTTAGGGCCGCGGTGGCCTGGTGGTAAGGTCTCGGCTTCGGAACCGGAGGGTTTCAGGTTCGAGACTCGGTTCCACCAAAGAACCGTCGTGTGAGGGGGTGTCTTGCACGGTAAATCTGTCAGGCCAAACGTCCTCCCGCTGGTGTGGTGTGGAGTGGGGGGTTGCCAATTCAGGTATCGTCCTCGTCATCTGATATTGGTTCAAAATTACGAGGAACTTCCCAAAATAGTCCTCGTATTGCTTTAAACGGGACGTTAATATAACTAAACTAAACTTATCATTAAGAAAGTTTTGGAATGCAAGAAAAAGATGTCAATAGCTTAGAGCCAGGTCCAAAACTGCATGGTGGATAGATCAAAACTTCCCAACCAAGCTCTCGTAGTTTTTAGTGAGTCATTGTAGACGTGTGTGGTTCAAAGTTGTCCTGATGGAACACAACACAATTTCTGTTTGTCAGTTCTGGTCGTTTCTGATCAATCTCTAGCCTCAAACAGTCAGTAGACATCCTAATTTAGTGTTTGGCCATACGGAAGCAACTCACGATAAACGATATATTTCCAGTCACAAATGCAAATACATAAAAAAAATCGACGAAACCAAAATTGTTCATAATTAACTGTTACAATATCGGGATCATAAGCACCATTCACAATTTTAGCCGCCTGGCTAGCATTTTCAAATTTATCAAAAAATAAAAAAAGGCAAAATATAACGAATTTTCTCTTTATTATTTTTCATTTTTCAAATTGATTGATTTCATCACCATCGATTGATTTTTTAACTTCCATTTTTCGCCTATAAATCACAACTGAATGGACCAAAAAAACCATCAAAGGATTTTTTCGGGGAAAATGCCAACTTGACAACGAGAATAAATCTGAAATGGTTTGTTCAATACTTTTAGAAATATCGATCATTACAGCCATATACCAAGAAAAATTGAATTTCTATTTCCCAAACTTATTACTTAATCAGATGGTGACTATACGCACAGGATTAATCATTTAAAAATGTTACTGTTGAAATTTCATGTTTCCTTTATCAAAATAAATAGTGTTCAAGAACACCTGACAATTATGCACCAACTTAATAAAATGCTGACGTATATGGTACGGAAATCACTTTTAACACTTAATGTCAATTAACAATTCGAAATGCTGTCGGATTAATTTCGGCTAAAAAGAATTAGAATGGACGAAACAAAAGACCAGAGAGAGCAGCCGGTGCAACGCGGTGTCTCTTTTCCAAGAAGCAAGGCTCCCCGATGGAATGTCGCCCAAGACGTCCCATCTAACGGCGCAGGAAAGAAGAGCTATCGATTATTGATCATCGATTTGAAAAGTCTTTATCCCGGAATTATTACGACTTTATCGAAGTTTCGCCATCTTTTAAAATGAGATCGTTAGCTGAAGAAACTCCTGCTATTAAAGTTTACCGAACTCGCCCTAAATTCCCCGTAATAATTGCGGGCTGGTTTTTGGGCATTTCCAGCGTCCCCATCCGCCATAAGTCAGCTGGCCATCAGAAGTGAAATTTTAATGCTTTGTGGAAATACGTGTGCCGAATGCGTATTAAACGACATAATGAACGCTTTCTTTATTGGTTCAGAGTGATTACAGACGCAGACACAGAAATGGGAAACTTATAGGTTAATACGAGGAGGCCATTACCCAGATCGGTTTTTAAGCAGAATATTCATTGAAGGCATGCACTTGTCGTATAGTTTTTATATTTTTGTGGTTGTCCACAAGCATCTGCAAAAGATGTCCCTGGCAATGAGATAGGTAATATATTAACGTCCAACTGGGAAATAAATGCTTATAAGGCAATTTCAACGGAAGAGATTTGAAACGATTTTGTATATTAGTTTTCGTAATATTAGCATATGATCGTTTCGAATACGTTATTAGTTCTTAGTGATACGTTATTAGTTTAATTTCGTATATTAGTTCTCGAAATATTAGTTTTCATAACTCCGAGAACGTAAATGCTTGTACTCATTTTTCATTTCAACTTATTATTCATCTCTTAATGGATGACATAATTTTTCTATTACTGCTGTTTCTATGGTAATTATTAACTCTCTTTTCTGTTACTTAAAGTTTGGTGAACAAATTGATAGTTGTCTGTAAAGATTTCAAAAAAGAATCAGGAAACATTACATAATATCGAAATGGACTGAACTAACATGAAGTATTAGGTTTAAATAGAAATTCATAACACGTTTTAAGTAATGTTGCGTTTGAAGATATTGAAGTTGAAACAATAGAAGGAAGTTATCACCAAGAACTTGAAACAAGTAGTAATAAGAACATTTACTGAATATTAAATTGATGTTTCTTAAGAAATTATAATTAAATTTCCTTCGTAAGTAATTACGATTTTGCAGATAATTACAAATGGAACAATTGATTTTATCAATGAAATTCCGATCACATATAATCCTTTGCCCTTTGGTCAAGTTTTAAAATTACAGTGAAAATACATGAAGAGTAACTCCCCATTGAAGAAAGTTTTAAAAATCACATCTTTAAGGAAAAGGAAGTAAAAAGTGAATTGAATGCTTGTAATATGAAGCCTTTTCCGTATGTATAATATACTTTCTTTAAAAGCATACTTTCTCTATTCACGGATGCGTTAAAAAATTTCAGAATATCTACGCTGAGACAACTGCAATTTAGCTAACCTTGGAGAAAGTTTTCGCCAGATACTTGTCTCATGTCATTCAAACTCCATTTATCAAAATATTCCCCTCCGTAGCGATTACTTTAGCAGACAGAAGAGCCGCAGTTATCTGTAGCATTTCCCTCACCAGTTGTAGTTTCGATTTCTGCGCCTCGCTCGCAGGCTCTTTTAATGGCTCTTCGATGGTCAAACGTGCTCTCTTACAGACAAAAGATCTCTTTCCTTTTGTTCATCCGCAGGAAACTTTTAGGGAACGACTAGACTACAAGAAAGCAACGAGTTCTCTTGAAAGGGAAAGTAGACAGATCAAGCTTTGGCACTTCCAATAACAGAGGCCTTAAACTGGCCGTTATGAACTTATTTCTTTAGAGATAGCTTTGTTTTATAGATTTGTATTTGAATCGAGACAGTGTAATGTTAACAAAAATTATACTAGATATTTGAATATTATAGACATGAAAATAGTATGTCAGAGAGCTTATAATGTAAAATTCTTTTGTAAGCCCCATCTTTCATAGTGTATTAGCTAGTACTCGGCGCGTTGCTGCCGCAGAAGAAATAATCTTGGAAATTGATATTTTTTTCTTGTTTAATTAAGAATGATAGGAGAAATAATATTTATTTTCTTGTCAGCAATGAATTCATGCGTTGAAATGGAAGGATATATAAAGGAGAAACAGTATTCATTCTATTTTTATCACTCCATTCTACAAACTAATATTCATTTTTATGCATTAGATTTGTGTTTTCTTTTATAATTGCAAAATTTGGTGTTCTTTCAGAATGGTAATGAAAGAAACTCTTTATTGTATTTCTTGATTCATTTGATTTTCGAATTCCCAAGTTTAATATTATTAATATTAAAAAATGGGATTAAAATATTTTCTTTTAAAATGGATGAAACACAGTAAATATATTTATACCATAAAATCTTTAATATAGTTGAAGGATAATATTTTGGAAACTAAGATGAAGCAAAATTCTTTGTATTATAAGATTTTCGGAAGTTACTGCAGAAACGAGCTTCGGAAGTTACTGCAGATTCTTAAAATTTAAAACCCCCAGGATTGATCTTCCCTACTCGCATTATCTGTAATAAAGTTGTAACCTCTGAGAATGATTAGCATCGCGAACAATAGTTGTACAATATTAAACTTTAACTTGGATTTAGCATTTTTGCTGGATCTATTGTGTCCCCTTGGCGAGTTATTTGCAGGTCAATCCTTGGTTAATAGATGAAGTAAATAAATTCGGATAATTTTATATATTAGATAATTTTGCTATGCTTGTAACCATACCGTAATTGCAAGCAATAAGTAGTTAAAATTTTATCACAATCGGTGGAACGTTACGGCATTACATAAACGACATACAGAGAAACATTAATTTTTATTTATATAGATTTACAGCAAAATTCAGTTTAAAACGCAGAATTACAAACTGCTTAAAAAAACTCAACAAAGAAGCGTATCTCTATAAATACTTTCAGAAACAACAAATGAATATTGATATAATATTAAACTGTGGCGCTAATTCTCGATTGTAATTATTAAGATTCACTCATCAAAGAAAAAAAAGCATTATATCTAAATCCAGGTTATTCCTTGTGAATTTTCTTTAAATCTACAATTTTGACTTTTCTCGAAGATTATATTTTGATATGCAGACATCTATTTTAAAGAGAAATAACAAAATGTTACAAAGATAATCATTAACTGGACATTTAAATTTCGTTCTGCAATAAATATTTTTTAAAATTATCTTCAAAACTAATTTATACAATATGAGGGAAAATAATATATTCTAGAATGTGATTTTGATCCAAAAAATGCTAATCGTAAAAGTTTAAAAAAGCTTATCGTTTGCATTGAATTAAAGAAAATTTTCAATCTGGAATAAACAAGCAATGTTTAAATTCAATCAAAGTAGTAGATACTGCAGATTTATAAATTAATTAAACATTTGAGTTTTCAAATCAGTGGTATTGAAACTTCGCTATAATTACGATTCTCACTGTAGTCTATAGAATAAGAGTTTTAAAACGATAAATTATTCAATAATGAAAACGCCCTTTTTTTACTTAACAAGGAGATGAGATTTTGTTTAATTATTCAGTGTTATTATTTTATGATTTTGAAGCAACGCCCTACCAACAAGAACAACGATCAGATTATAAGGATGATGTCTGAGTCAGTATTTCTTCCCCAGGTGTGATTTGTAAATGAACAAGATGCAAATAGGGTCCCAAAGTTGCGACCCTCTCACTGAACCATCGTCTCGTCATTATAAAGATTTTGTCCATCGATATACAAGATCGTATTCTTTTATTTATCTTTCTTTTATTTCTTTTCATATTCTTTTTTTTATTTTTCTATCTATGCTTTAATTTTTATCTCACTTTTATTTTTTAGTCTTCAAAGTGAAACTGCCTATTTTTGACAAATTTTATTATTTACTAATGATGTTTCAATGATAATTTTACTGTGGAATATTATGAGTGCTCTTCCTTTTGAACCATTTAAATCTCCTCCACATTTTTTATTTACTACAGCCTCTTTATTTTATTTCAACGTCTTTTTGGCGCTACCTTTTGCTTCTTTTGCATCTAGTGCATATACATATGAATGTTAGGGTTTGAATAACATGTCTTTTGATAGCTATTCAAATTCTACTTTTTAAAATTTGAATTATAAACTTTTTACCGGAGTAGCGCCACTTTCGGCACACACATAATCCTCATCAGAATACAATTTCGTACTGAATATAAAATTAGCCATTTCATTATTTCAAAGGGCCTAGATTAGAAAAGATATGGGCTAGCCTTCCTCCAACTACCCACCGCTCCAAAAACCCGTGATCCAAAGCATCGCTCAGAAGGCTCCGTTACACCTGACCCGTTAAGCGTAACGGGACTATCAACTCGACGTCCAGTCATCGACTAAATTGTAAAAAATGTATACATAATAAAAAAAATATTTAAGCGAACATTATTTTGGAGTAGGAGACGTCGCAAACCCTCCCTGCCCCACCCTGCGCGCTCCACTGCTATCGATAACCCCCTCTCATTTTTCAAGTGGTCACGTCCTCCGAGTTACGACTGCCTTATTTTAGCCCTTTATTTTTTATTCACTAACGGCGAAATTAACTAATAGAGGTCAAGTTTTCAGTCTCGAGTGAGTGGCAGCAGCGCGTGAGGAGTTTTCATAATCGGGAGGTGGAAAGTAACAGCCAAGCGTTCGTTATTTTAGAGTTGGATAAATAACATGGAGTTTCTGTTGGAGCAGAAAATTAAGAACATTTTCGCGGTGAGGTTTTTGCCGCGTATGTCCATCTTGATGAACAGCCTGTTCCGAAACATTTGGTGACGTATTTAATTGGCGTCTTGCCTTCTTACGAACATGCATTCACCCATTCACTCATGTGGATGTAAAATTGCGAGCAAAATTATTCGTTGCTCAACTTATTAAATCAAGTAAGTTAATCCAGTACTAACAGTTTGGTCAGAAATAGAGAAAATACAGAAAACATTTTTAAAAATGATGCTTGGTGAGCAGAAATTCATGCAGCAGCTTTCCTAACCAAAATCTCTCCATTCTCTTTGCTTTCGTGTCTTATTTTAAATTGATAACCTCACCGCACAATTTCACCCAGAATCAAATACACGAAAATATTTCTGAGTTGTTGCTGCTTATGGCACTTGTCACAGACAAGCCTTCTGACAAAGTCAGTGGCTCTAAGCTGAGTTTCAGCTTCTTAAGTTTTAGTAGCACCATCTAGGGCCAAGAATACGTCTTAGTTGCTCATGCGTCACAACCCTTTTCACATTCATTCCAACATTTCATTCAAAGATCGTAATTTAGAGCTGGATTAAAGAACGCCTAAAATCTCTAGTCAAAAATCACCTCTGATCCAGTACCCCCAGTGATATTGCCGCGAAATAAAAAAACATGGGTTTCGATATTTTAGTTTTATTTCGTCGAAAATAACAGAAAAACTGAAAAAGTCCGCATTTCATTTGACAAAAGCTACCAAAATATTCTGTTTATCACCTCTGAACAAAAGACAGTGTGCAAATTTTCTTTTATTTAAAAAAATTCCTGACTCAGCGATATTATGGAGCTCAACTTATTAGTAAGGTACATGATAAAACAGCAAATCTATTAAAGTAAGAGGAATTTAATGCCTATTATAACTTGAGGCTTAAAAATGTTTTATTGCAGAAATCCTGAGCAACAAGCTACCTATAAATGAAATGGTACAAAACTAATATTCACGGTGAATCAACTCGTGGAATAATCAGGATTTAGACCCCGAAATCAATAAATATGTCAATAAATATTTTGGACACACACACACACAAAAAAAAAAAAAACACCTGCTCTGCATCATTATTCCTTAACTTGGTGGCAGCCTTTCCCCAGAATCCATTGGTGCTCCAACCACGTTTACCCTCACCTACAATCTCAAAATCAGCAGCGATTATTGACGCAATAACTGCGAAACTAATGAGTAAAATATACAGTCACCTTCTACACTCGCCGAAATAATGAATGATCTTTAGCCGTAAAGGTATCGCAACGAGGTGTTGAAATTCTCATTGGAAAATCTGTTCCCCCTTTTGTCTATGATTACTAATTGCTTTTCCACTCCTCCCCCCTCGACCATCTGCTTCCCCCTCTCCCCTTTTGAGAGATGAGGGGTGGTTTGTGGACTGGATGGATCGTGTTAAAAATGTCGAACTAAAGAGTTATCGAATTTTGCCCTTTCATCTGGTGCATAATTTTGGTAAGTTGGCATCAGTCTTACCTTTCGGGCTTTCTCGATGTCGTTTGATTGGGTGAGAAGAATGGAAATGTGTAATTTTATCGATTTCTAGTGGCAATGAGATACACTTGAAACTTTAACAATGAACTGCCTGTTGCCCAGAAACACTCTTCGCATCACACATCGAGCCAGCAAAGGAGCGAGAGGAAATTTTCGAGCAGAAATTCGGAATATGCAGACATAAAAATTTTATTAATTATCACTGCTATCTGTTAATAAAAACAGATAAGTATGATATTTTATACATAAAGAAGTCGGCTATTCCAACAGTTTTCTGAAATTAATGAACGGGAAATCGAATTATTTGCTCTTTTATGCAAATCTGGAAAATATTTATAAAAAATCACCCTAACGTATTTTTAAAGAATATTGCTTGTCTCTGATAAGCGTATATTCTACATTGTTTTTACAGTTTTTTAATTTAAATGTGTAAACCCGAGTTTCATAAATAAGTCAATTATTCTAACAGTTTTCTGAAATTAATGAATGGAACAAATGAATTATATGTGATTTTATGCAAATCTAGAAAATAAGTATAGAAAAATCACCCTAGCGTATTGTTAAGGAATATTGCTGGTCTCTAAAAAAATGTATTTTCTACATTGTTTTTACAGTTTTTTTTTAAACTTTAACTGTGTAAACCCGTCTTTCCTGATTCGGATTCTCCATTTAAACACATTCAGTTCTTTATTTTACAATTAGGTATTCTTCCAGACTTTCTACTTAAATTCTTATTATGATCGTGTATTGCACTTTCCTTATTATGATCTGCATAATTAAACAAATAGCAAATTGAGAGTCGGTGTAATTAATTTAAGGGTTTTGCATCAATAAAATGCAGCGGTGACATTTGGATGTAACAGTGAAGATATGAAAAAACGTTAAGTTACAGAGAAAGTATATTTAACACGTGACTATGTCATCGCGAAATATATTTCCATAAATCGGCTCGCATTGATTTAAATGTTTTTATTCGATGCCTTTCTGTTTTTTTTAATTTGACGTTAACGGCTTTCTAAAAGGAAATAACTGAATTAGTACTGTTATCAAGAATTAAAATTTTTTACTTTCCATTTTTGATGATAAAGTTGGATACTAACATTCTTCTAAATATTTCTATAATTCTTTTTAAATATTACTAAAAAGCAGTTTTCTGATTTTCTTTCTAAAATGTAGCATATCATTTATCTCTGTTAAAACGAACTCTTCACTTTGAAAAAACAATTTTTTTTTTCTCTTCAGATTTTATAATTTGAGGCATTTTTCTTTTCATGAGTCTGTTCACTTTCATTATGCTACAGAAACTCTTGCATTCTTGTACTTTTCCCCCGACCTTCTAAACTAAGCGAGAATTTTGGAATTCGATGCCTGAAAAATGCTAAATAGAAGTAAAACGATAGATGTAGAAATATGCCCATTTTTTTTACCTAGTAAATGTGCATTGTATCATTATAAAAAGGATCGAAATTTTTTAAACGTTAAGTGGCGTTCAACTTTTGTTTAAATCTATGTAAAATATGATAGGGCAAACACTTCTTTAGCAAAATATTGCAGAGAAAAATCACTGGCTGCCATATAAGGGAATTTAAACAATCTTTTAAAAAGCCATGAAATAGAAAAAAAAATTATACATTATTTAAAGGCGTTAAATTTAACTTCATTCATTATTCCTCCATTTTTTTATTTATTTGTTTTTATAGCGTTAGAATGAATGAAAGAATCTGAATAAAAGTTACTTTGAAAAATGCAAACCATTTAAGAAATGAATTTTAAAAAATAAAGTCCAAGACTTAAAGAATGTTCAACTATTTTTATAAAAAGGGTGTTTTCAAAACAAACTATTTAATAAATTGAAAATAAAAAAGGCGAAACTTTTAATTGAAGAAAGTCTTCGAAATTTTAAAACAGGTATTTATAATAAAAATGTATATGTAGACTGTTCTGTTAATACTGTTTCAATAGCTTTTTCCCTTTTTTTGTACCAGGCTTATACATGCACCATACTAATAGCCTACAGGAATAGCCTTATTTCAAAACGCTAAGCTAATCCATAGTAAGTTTTAGTGGCCATCTAATTTGCATTACTCATTTTTCATAGTGTATGAAGTAGGAACGTTAAACTCATGATTAGAGAGAAAACAGATCGGTGGCAAAAAGGTTAAATGTGCAATTACTTAAAAATCGAGTTTTAAAGAATAGAAACCATTTTATTATCTATCCAAAGAAAGTTTTTTTTTTTTTAGGTAACGCATCAGCAATTTAAGTAGTGACGAGAAACAGTGCACATGACGTAAGTCAAAGAAACATTAGGATAAAAATCTATGTAAATAAAAATGAACGTCTGTCTGTTTGTCTCTTATGACTTCCTAAATCATTCATTCGATTGCAATGAAACGGGGTCGCCTTATTGCTGACATCTACGGGATGGTTATAGGGACAGTGCAATTATATAAAATTTAAAAATAAAATTTTGGATGTTAATCGCATCTATTGACCAAGGATAAATCTCCACATATCAAGCCGACGAGACAATAGATTCTGTAGAAATTCTAAATACAAGTGAAAGGCTCATATTTTGTGACAATAGTACGCAAGTCCTTCGCAGAGGTAACCACTTTATTACAGATGGTGCGAAAAAATTGTTGGGTGACCAATGCTGTTGTTGTTTTTTTTAATTTGAATAAAATTTCAGCGTTTTTCGCAGTAACTACCAAATATATAGTGCAAAAAAATTATAAGACAAATTATTTGGTCTTAGCTTAATTTTCAAAATATCTTTTCAGCTATATTAACGATTTTGTGATATAAATATGCTTTCTATGTTTAATCCATTTTGAAAGAAAATATTTTAATCCCATTTTCTAACATTAAAATCGAGAATTCCGAACGAATATGAAACGAATCACGCGATACAATAAATAAGTTTCTTTCATGACCATTCTGAAAGAACACCAAGAGTTACAATTGTAAAAAAACACTCAAATCTAATATAAAAAAGGATATTTGTTCTTATTTTATGTACTGTGTATCGTTCAACTTATTTCGATAAAGCATTGATAAATTATGAATTGATTGCAATTAATGTTATTTTTTCGGCGTCAAAAACGCGTCGGGTACCAGCTAGTTCTTTCTATATCTATTTTGCATATTTCACCTGAAGCGAGTCTGCTAAATGCTTTAGCAAAAACAAGGCAAGCAATCTTTATTTTTTTAAGTAGTGCTATCGTGAATAGGCAGAAGCACGCATTTTCAGTATGCAAAATTCAATCTCCACATATCAAGAATTCAATTATTTTTTTAATTTATTGAATGATGTTTTAAATTAAAACTAGACTCTTCTAATATTTCAAAGAAAATCTTAATGATTTTGATTTTTTGAGAACAAATTATTTTAAGAATACCTTTTATTTTTTTCCTAATTACTTTCAATGGTTTTGGGGTCACAGTAAGGAACGAATGCGCAACTTTGCAATTTACTATGAAAAAAAAACTGATTACTCGCTCCCTATTTTGAAACGCTGACAACTTTAAAAATGCAATCGATATCATATTTCTCTCTGGAATCTTTTCGGGGCACTCTTAACGACGAAATAATCGAAGCGCGAGCGAGGGGAATTGTTCTAATGATCAATGGCGAATTTTTTCTCGGAACACAACAGCAGGAAACAGTTGTCCCTTTCAGAAGTTGCTGCGTGAAAGCGACCATTTTTTTTTTTAATTGGTGAGCTTCGTTTAACATAAATCTTCAGCAGATTCTCTAGAAGCTCGATTTCCGGAGATAAGGATTTGAGTTGAACCAACAGAAATATTTTTACCGAAAATTATTATCATCTGGAAGTATGAGATCATCATTTAATTATTATACACTTTTATTATCATGTAAAAATATGATGTTGTTTTCAGCTTCATGTGCCTTTCAGCCTTGTGTTTTTTTCAGCCTCAAGCTGTGAAGGCAACAAATTGTTGAAACTTCAAAATGCGTAGGTAATAAATTGCCGAATTATCATTTTCCCCCTGGAGTCTTGCACAGTATAGTCTTTGAAATATCTATTGTCTGTTAACGTAATTTTATTTTGGAGTCGGCTTTCACAGTGTAGTTTTGCCGTTATCTATCGTCAATTAATTTATTTTTATTTTGGAGTCGGCTTTCACAGAATAGATTTTGAAATATCTATCGTCAGTTAATGTAGTTTTATTTTGGAGTCGGCTTTCACAGTATAGATTTTGAAATATCTATCGTCAGTTAATGTAGTTTTATTTTGGAGTCGGCTTTCACAGTATAGTTTTCAAACTATCTATTATCTGCTGTTGTAGTTTTTTTTAAATAAACCAAACAAATTAAAATATTGTTTATTTAATCGAAACAGATTGTTGGCTCAGGAATAAATTTAATTAATTAAAATAAGGCTATTAGAAAATAATACAGATTACCATATTTGGTGATTTATCGCCAACTAAAGTTACAACTTGATTTCCAAATTATATATTCTCTGAATTTTAACGAATTATCTTCATTAATTTAAGTCATTAATCAGTTTAAACTGGTTTGAAACAATCACGAGTAAGTTGATATTTAGAGAAACGGAAGGGTTTTTTTCAATTTCAAAACCAATAGATCTCCAAAACTTTGTTGGACATCTAGTAAAATTGAAAAGAAAGTTTTAAAAAATTATCACAGAGAGAGAGAGAGAGAGAGAGAGAGAAATAGACAGAGAAGCCTCGTGATTCTTTCAAACTGGTTAAGGCTGGTTAATGTATTAAAAGAATTAGTTAAAAAGTGAATTAGTTAAATGAAATTAATGATTCAGATAATAACTTAAAAAATAATGATATGCCCACTTGATAACTTGAAATTTGTGATAGCAGATTCATTTTTTTTTATTTCACTTGACTTGTTTCATGGTTTTAACGATGGAATTTCGTGCTCATTCTCTAATATGCCCCATTTTTGAAATCATGCACAGCAAACGTCATACTCTCAGTAAGAATTCTTTATTTCTAAATATCAATTACTTATTATATTTTCAGAATTAAGATATTAATGAATCGATTTAGAAAAATAAATTTTGATGCCGCACTCTCATCGAATATTAAGAAAGAAACGAATTATATAGCAAGGACTTTATAATATGGAGAATTGGGAATCTTAAATTAGGAGCTAGAAAGTAAAAAAATAATTTAAAAAAACAGTTACTTTAAGAACAATATTGCATGATTTAAAGATTAATTTAATTTCTTTTATTAAAATTTAATTTGATTACAAATCCTTTGAGACTCTAATGTTGTTGCTGTTAGATTAATGTTCCAGTTTGAGACTATCCAAGATTTTTTTTTGTGTGGAGTTCTTTCATTTAAATTCTGGTCAGATAAAGAAGCAACCCTAAGCCAAACTTCCTCTCCACGATTATGTCAAGAAACTTTACGATGACAATGCCCTTAACATATACACAGTGAACTCTTGCGATGGCAAACTCCTCAGTTCATAATTTGAACTTCGCTGCCAGGAAATCGCAGCTCACATGCAGAACGTAAAACCAACATAGAATATTTAATAGAAGAAAAGAATTTGATTGGGGTTGTAGGTGAAATGAAGTCTCATTGACATAAAATAGAATATTTTTATTTTAAAAGTGTGAAGTGATAAAAACGTCTCTTCTCAAAAACTTTCATCGATGAAAAAACCTTCTATTTGGAAGAGTAAAGTATCCTGTTTTCAGGGTAAAAAATCGATAGCGGTACCATAATTTGCTTATCACGGTTTTTTTTCTGTCAATGGTAGAAATGAAAATCATAGCATGCATTAATTTTAGGATTTCACAGGTGTTTTTTACTATGAACTTACACCACTACGAGAGTTTTGTTGTGTTATTTCGCACGTATACAATCGCAATAACGTCAAAATAGAATTCTACTAATACAAACAAAAATGGCTTGAAGAAACATTTTTGAACTGGCTACAGCAACATGTATAAAAATATGAATAGGTTTAAAAGACAACTATAATTTCACTGAAATCAGCGACATGTTTTGATTTCTCCCAAAAAAAATCCATGAATATATCTAAGTTGAATTTTTGATTCAATATGTTAGTGATGATGATGTCGTTCCTGTGTTTCCATTGAAAGGAGGCCCAGACGCTTCAGAGGGTAAAGATCTCTGACCACCCGATGGCAGAAGTCTGACTTCTAACTCAAAGGAATATGAAACGCACACACATTCCCTTTTCACAAGGGGGGGGGGACAAATAGGACAATCTTGCAAATAGGACACAGAAGAACAACCCTGCCTGAACCGGGACACCCAGATCCTGGGAAAGACAGGAACCTCTATGCCAGGATGACGGCACCATATTATTTAATAATTAATAATGAAATGCATGACTACAGTGCGTCTAAGATCTTTCCCTTTTTTATTATTGGAAGTGAGCAAAACGACTATAGCTTTAAACTCCCTTTATAGCTTTCCAAAAATTGGGTATCTACGGCTGCAATGTGTTAAAAAGGCATAGGTAGTAACTTAAGGAAGAAAAAGCTTGAAGTGCTATAAGGTGGTTAGAAAGACATATATATCATTAGACCACTCTGTAAACTTTCATAGGAAAAATGAATGTAAAATTTCGGAGGATGAAATGTTTGGAGAAAGCTCAGTGTTAATAATTTCTGAATCTTTGAAACTTTATTTTGCTTCCTTTGTATATAATTATATATACATGCTTTGTATATAGGACGAGGGATATAAAAAATTTTTCTTACAATGACACATGTTTTAAGATTTGGCAGAATAGATTTTTTAAAATAACAAATACATGATTTTGTGTGATACGCTTAAAAGGATAGATTACAAATGAATTTAACTTTAAATTAGGAGCACAAAATAATTTTAATCAAATTTTAATTACTTGTTGTTCAATCTATAGACATTTAAAATGTTTCATTCAATATTTAATGCATAAACCACCATGCTGTTATTAAAATATCTAAATCACCTTATAAGAAAGAAACACTAAAACGTACTTCCGTGATCGAAGAAAAACAACACGTTCTAATTAGTTGTTAAAATTAACTATCCCGACCTACCAACTTTTGAAGGAAATATGTCAGTTGAATTTCAGTGATTTCAGTTGAATTAAATATCGCATCACCCATTCTATTCCTTCTACTTCCGTGAACTAGTCTAAATAATTTTTACTAGAACGAATGGAATAATTTCACATCGAAAAAGAAAGAAAATGCTTAAAAAATTCGATTTTCTGATCAAACAGTTCAAACATTTCTCTGCAATTTAAATTCATCGTTCATATTGGATTCGTACTCCAATGGATTTGATTCTCGTGATTTTTTGAAAAGAAAATGAACTCGGCAGCATTTCAAACAGTTCACGAATCATGAATATTATATCTGGAATCTTCACTTTCATTAATATCGGTTTCCTTCTTTTGTATTTGCGTCATCTTTCACCTAAATGCTATATAATTGCTCCAATTTCTTTACGCCGCGAGGAAAAATACAGAGCCACCCCAATACACGGATATCTTCAGCTGAATATTGAAACTTCTGCAAACGCGGCCTCTCGTTTAAAGTGAAACTAGTCTGTGATTTTCTATGCATCGAATTTTCCTACAACTGTAATCGCATTCATCTTGGAATAGATCATATTCGTGCTTTGATCCTGTTACTTGGAATTTTGGATGATTTTTTTGCCCTAAAATGCGTATAGAAGAGATGAAAAAAAAAATCGCGGAAGCAATTGTTTTCTGGAGTTTTATACTGAATACATTTTGGGTCATAAATAATTTATGTCACAATACCCAGCTCTAGAGCACGTATTTCCCCCAACTTGCATTTTAATATGGTATAGATTATAAAGCACGCATCTGTAAAGTTTCTGGTGATTTTTTCGGGGACATGGTTGGAGTATTTATATGTTTATTTACAAAAATAATCATTTGCATGTAGCTCTAATAGTCTCTGTATTTCATTGATAAAATTTTATTTATTTTTCCAACAACATTTATTGGCTTTAAAGTAATCAACAAATCCCTTTTTTTATTTACAAGGAAAATTGTCTCCATCATAATTTTATATGGCGGATAATTTGGACTTTTCTTCAATTCCGGGGTTAAAAAATTACCGAATTGTAAAAACCTGCGAATTATCATTTCCGAAATATTATCATTGTCTCAAATGGTAGGGAAAAATACAGCTCATAATAAAATTATTATTTAGTCATAAAGCCTTTGTTGTTCTGCGATACCACAAGTTTGGAAGGGTAGTGCTAATTTTTTTTTTTCATAAATCCCTTTATTTGGTATTCAAAAAAAATTGAACTGTCTAATACTTTGAGGGATTTTATACAATTGATAAAAACTCATTGATTGATTTATTAATTTGGCAATTGTTTTATTAAGTTTCATTCCTATTATAGTTTTTCTTTCTCTTCCAGTGTTTTTGATGAACCACTTTATCTTTATGAAATAGAGCAGTTTGGCTGGAATTTATTATTGCTTAAAACAAATGAAACATTTCATATTTCGTGTCAACGTGAATGTTAAATACTTTTTAATTCGACAAATTTACTTTTAAAAAAACATGGTTTTCTTAAAACCGGGTTTGAAAAATAACCAAACCTTTAAAAACCCTGGAAATCTTTGACGTTTATAAACAAATTCGTTGCAAAAAAACTTTATTTTCTGAACAATAACGCGTAGACATGGGCATAATTACGACTTTTAAAACTAACGTGCCGGCGTCCTAGCTTAGGGGTCACGTGTCTTCCCAGTGATCTGGGGGTCCCGGTTCGGGCATGTTTGTTCTACATGTGAATAGTGTGAATGTGTCACCGTGTAAAAAGAGGTTGCGCAAGCGAATGTGAAGCATGAAGTAGCTAAGTCGTCCTCTTGGCATTAGTTGGAGCTACTGAAAAAAAAAGGGAAGCTCATTTAGGCTTAAATTTTCCGACAACGATCAGCGGGCTTGCCAATGACAAAATGCCGTTTGAAATAACTAAACTAACGTTTTTAAATCAAATTTAAAGTGATATAAAAATTATTGTCATATAAATTCATAAAAAAGAGAAAAATAAAACGACACTTTTTCACCCCATAAAAGAACTGTGCAAAAATAAAAGGAATGAAAGTCCAGGATACAGTGGACAAGTGCTGTGGAGTTCAGTTGTAGACGTCTAGTCACAAGGCCAAACGAACAAGGCGTCGTCCGCAGCCACTCGCTACTGTAAGCATACTTCACGCGTCAAAAGAAGAAAAAACCACAAAAGGGAAAGGCGAAACGCCCTTCCGGGATTTAATTGTAGCCGGATATTAATTTTCACGAAACGAAGTGCCAACTGTCTGCCAAAGCAGCGCCAAGTGGAGTGATACCACTCTAACGAGATACTTTTAGTGAATAAATTAGAATGGTTTGGTTCCGAAATGTAGACATTTTTTTTTTCTTATAACTATGCAGATAAATAAATTTCGTGGATCTAAATAAAAACACGCAATGCATTAAAAAAATTTAATTGAAGTCCTACTTATTTTTTTATATTATTTATGATCGGGTGTCAGAATTTTTTTCGACAAACTTGGCAACATTTTGGTGACTTCATGATAGATTCGACAATTTTTGGCGACATAAAATCACCATGCCGGAAGCGTCTCATCCTCAATGACGAGGTACCCCCGGGGGTTATCGTATACAAGTAAATATAGTTTTCATAGGAAAAATTAAACAAGAACTTAAAAAAACTCTTTTTATATCAGAAATACTCGTACAAATATTTTTAAGCAAAGTTTTAAAAAAATACAAAAAAAAATCTGTATTGAATTGATGATATTATTTTTCAAAGTCAGAGAGAATGTCTAATAAATCTTGATGAATAACAAGAAACAAGCAAACAAAAAAAAGAGAAAAAACGTTGAAAAATCAATCCATACATGTTGAGTGTAGAGCCAGAAGTGGTATCTGGACTTCTTTGCCTTGCGCTATCGTGGGCCCGAGACTCGAATACGTCTCGCAAACTACTATATCAAATGGAAAGGAACAAATTTTTCATTTTTCCATTACTCTTGCCTGGAGGGCTGGACCGACGGAAAAATGATACTCCCAAAATAGATAGGGAATATGTATTAACTGTTCTCCATTTTTATTGAATCTCCACTTTTCGTTATTGTGTGTCCGGGAATTCAGAGGGTGGAGAGAAAAATCCATTCTGTTCATTTTTATTTATTTACTTATTTAGCTTTTCATGCGTTTTATCGGCATGCAAACGGAAGGATGGTGGAAAAAAGAAAAAAAGAAGAAGAAAGAGTTGGAGGAGGGGGGTCTTCACCCAAATAAAATGTAAAATCATCCTCCCCCCCACTACTGCTTCTACTTTCCATTCAGTGAAGAGTTCTTCTATGCTCAGTGGGAGAGAAAAAAAAGGAAATATTTTTTATAGAGGGAGAGAGGGAGGAAATCCTTCTTTTTTAGCTTTTTTATTTATTTATTTCGCAGAGGGGGGAGTTTCGAAGAAAATTATAAGTAAAGGGAAAAAAATTTTACTGGAAATTGAAAAGTTCGGTTTCAATTTCCTTAAAGAAGATAAATTAATAATTTGGGAATGCAGCAGAGGCAGTGTTATGGATTTCAAATTGTCGGAGCAGCATTATGTAGGGCTAAATTTTTCCGCTCCCCTTGCTTCAATTTTCGTAATGATATTCCGAATAAAGTTCGAGAAGAAAAGTTTTCGAGTCTTCTTTTCGAGGAAGCAAATAAAATTTACTTCTTCCATCTTTTGGACTTTTGTGCGGATTTTCTCATTTTTGTTGAAGGTTGCTTCAATAAATCTGCTTGTAAAGTGATGAACAACAGCAGAAGACAAGAAACAAAATAAGCATCTTAAATTCTAATAGAGAACTTGTACATTTCAAAAGATTAGTTTAGTTTAGTATATTAAAGTCCCTTTGCAGAACTAGTTTTGGGACGGACTTCGCCATTCTGAACCGCGGTCTGATGACAAAGACGACACTTGTGCTGGCATTCCCCGCTTCACCTTACACCAGCGGGAGGACGTTTGGCTTAGACGGATTTAACGTGAAACAGACACTCTTACAGAACGGTTCTTTCGCTGGAATCGGGTTTCGAACCTGAAACCCTATGGTTCCGAACCCGAGATCTTATCACTAGGCTTTTCGTGAGGGAAAAGGTAATGACTCATTTATTAGAGAGTTTGCCTGAAGGTTCAAGGGGTATTGCTATCACGGTTTCGTTTACGCAAAGAAAATAGCGCGCTTTATGATGAATGAAGTGGAAAGAGAAAAATGTTCTTTTTTGTTCACATGTGTCAAATATTCATCTTTTTCGTTTTCTCCAAATTTTTATTATAGGAATACCGTGTCCATGTACTTGCATGTATTGCGTATCGTACTTATTACGTTTCTTAATCATCACACTCATATATCCTCAAATGGAACAAAGCGATGGTCGAAATTCGTTGCGAGTTTGAGTGACATGCAATTCTTAGGATAATATATATATATATATATATTGCTTGTTACTTTTTTACGCAAATGGGCAAGATGTGTGATAATTGGTTTACCATTTAGCGCAAGGATTATCATTCTCAGAAGAATATAAACTGTCATATAATCATACTTTACTTAAATACATTTTGAGCGAAATTATATAAAATTGTATCATTTTGACATAAAAATCTCATAAAAGATTTTATCATCATAGCTCCCGACGTTTAATGCTGCCTTTGTCATGGATAGATCATAGACTGATCTACCAGAAGGCACTGGCTAAACGGACGGCTGCGACAGCAAGAAAGGTGTTAACTGTGTTTGAGTCCTAAGGGTCATCATCAGCTACGGTAAAACCCTTCGCTAAGTAAGTGCGTCGCATTTTCAATGAGTGGTAGCCACTCCTTAAGTATATACACTATTGAGGCGAGAACCAACCATCATACCAAAAGATTCTCATCCTCAATGACGAGGTGCAGCTCCCCATAGGACTCATAGTTAAACATAAAATAATAAAGTTCGCTAAATAATTGCTCATAGTTAATCATCCCCATAGCACAAAACTAATAATAAAACTAGCATTTTGTTCCTTTCCAAATTAGTTCAAAAAGCGAAGATTCGTTAAATCTCTATGTCAAATATCCTCACAATTGCAATCCATCCTATAATTCACGTAAAAGAAGTTTAGTTTAGTTATATTATCGTCCCTTTTTTTAAGCAACACTAGGGCTATTTTGGGACGGACCTCGTCCTTTTGAACCGCGGTTAGCTGACGAGGACGATACTTGAGCTGGCACCCCCTCTCTATACCACACCAGCGGGAGGCCGTTTGGCCTGATATGTGCTACAGACCCCCTTACACGACGGTTACTCCGGTGAAATCGGGTCTCGAGCCTGAAATGCTCCAGATCTGAAGCCGAGGCCTTACTACCAGTTTTTCATATAACAGCAGCAGTAGAGTTTATGTTTTGCAGAAACAACTGAGTCCTAAAACGAGTATTTTGCAGCTGACCCCCTTTTCCGTAATTACGCTTCACTAACATATAAACAAACAAATGGAATATTACAAAAATGTTCGCCTCTTCTTGGCTCATTCAAAAAACAGAAATCACCGGTAACGGAATAAATGATTCCTGATAGAAATATGTATAATAAGGCATCCTTCTCCAGAGAAAGGCAGAAGCAATAAAACAGTACCAGATCCATCTTCCGAAGGAAGGGGAAAAAAGAACTTTTATCTTAGCTCTCAAACAATTCTTTTCTCAACGAGCTCTTCAAGCTGAAATTCTTCCATTCCCCGAGTAAACCCTCTCCCCCCGTACCCAATGTTTGCTCACCGTCCAATCGGGTTTAAAGAGCGAGCAAGAGCCATCTCTAAATGGTAACTCATTAAAGGGATTAAAAGACTCGAGATTATGCGGGGAGGATTAAATGGTTCCAGCCTGGCGCGTGCGGGGGGGGGGGGGTCCTCTTCCGCCCTAATCTCGAAATGAATTGTTAAATCAAGAAGAAGGGTGCATGTAAATGTTCATGTAAGTGATTGCTGAGATGTCTGAAGAAGGTATTGAAGTTCATTTTCAGTGGTCAAATGGCCAGGCGGCGACTGAGAAGAATCAAATTGAATGAAGTGGATTTCATCGAGTAAATATTAAGCTATGTAAATTAATCCTGTTTTGCAAAGACATGAAAATGCAGTTCAAATAATTTCTTTGAATTCCGGACTCTACATTATTACGGACTGATTTAAAAGCAATAAAGTATACGCCCTTATTTCTAAATAAACAGCTTGCTCGTAAATGTTGAAGTCCATTGACAAGTTTTACTGCTATTACAATTAAAACTAATAAGAATCTAATTTTGGAAAATTAATAGCAACACTAAAAAGCCTTTGAAAAAGTTCGCCTTATTACTTAAAGAGATGTCCTATATATATATATATATATATATAT
>JAPMOQ010067144.1:259513-303195 GCA_026543055.1 Argiope trifasciata | reverse complement strand
AATAATAATATATACAAGATTCTATTTCAGAATTTCATTAGTGAAAAAGAAATTGAAGCGAAATTTCACTTTCAAATTGCAAGAGAGTTCTTGAAATTTCTTTAAATTATTACGATGCATTAAAACTCTACAACACAGAATAGTGAGAACTAAAACTAAAATAAAAATTTTGAATAATTTTCTATCTTTTCCACTTTTTTTAATTTCTCCAAAGAAAATAGGATTTTAAAAAACATAGATTATTGACTGTAAGGTGGCTAAGTCTTCTTCTTGTTTCGGACAAAATATTGCCTGAAATTAAAATGCACGTTCAGTAGCTACTGAGCTTGGTTTTATAGTTTTTATGGCCTCAAAAAGCAAAGCTAACAGTTTGTTCCTTTATTCGCTGCCTCAAATAATGAAAAATCATCTTTTAAAGTCTTTGGATTTGTAAACTTTTCTTCAGGTTCTTCAATAAAATATCCGTACATGTTTCTAAATAAACAGGTTGTTTGAAAAAAAAAATTAAAGTCTGTTCATAAGTTTTTCTGCTATTACAACTAGAGACTGAGAAGAATCCAACTTTGGGAAATTACTAAAAATCTTTTGAAAAAGTTCACCCTCTTTCTTGAAGAGTAAACCTACCTTGAATAACTACTCTCATCATTATTCAGATATTAAATCCATGAGTTTGAATCTTCATGCCATTTTAAATAAAAACGCCGAGAGATAAAATGATGCAAATTGAAATTGGTACCCCTGTAAATTTCTTAAACATATAGAACTATGTTCTGTACAATGATCTACTCATATTCAAAATGTTATCTTTTGAAGAGCTTTTATAATTTATTTGCGCATTACCTTCATGCATACTATCTCTTTCGTGCTTGTTATTTTAACATATCATATTTCCATGACTGATAGGCAAATTTTTTTAAAAACAAGAACAATAATTTGTCGTTTCGCGAGACGAATCTTTAAGGTGCTGTTAATCATTTGTACCACTGAACTTAATTTAGTTATTTATTTTCATTTATGAATCATTCTATGACTTAATTTATATTTGTAAATTCATTTATCTATGGTTCGTCGAATAAAAATTTAGTTTCAAACATCCTCATTTTTTCTCATTTAATTAGATTTAAACCAGCTAAGAAACGATAACATACTACTTTTTAAATATTACAAAATATTATTTGATAGTTAGTTCCTCGGAATACTTTTACCAAAATTTGTATGCAATGCTTTCAAAATATATCTTTAAATTTGAGACATCCGTCAATATGTTCATGTTTCTTATGTTTTCATTACTTAATAGACGTTTTAAAAAGTCATTGCTTTTTATTTCTTCCAGTTTGAGATGAATATTATAAAACGACATAGTATTTTAAACGTAATGATGACTTAAAAAATCTTTGTAAAAATTTCAAAAATTAAATATTGCTAAGAAGTGTTCAGTTTTAAACTTAGAAAATAATTTAATGACATGAGAACAACAACTACAGATGGACATTAAAAGCATTTAGTGCTCCTATTTTTATTATCACGCTGATTATTAGCAACTTCTATGAATTCATAGAAACTTGCTTCAGTTTTTCACGAAATAACACAAAATACAGTGGTGAAAACTGTATTCATTACTGCTCTGACACATGTTAGATCTCACTCCGAAGGCGCTGTTAAACCTTCAAAAAATTACACTGCCGTGTATTTCGTGGCATTTCATAATGCCATCAAAAATGAAAAAGAGCCACACAATTTCAGGGGCATCAAAATGTGTATTATACAATGACATGATAAGTGAAAAAGACCACACAACTTTGGTAGCATCAAAATGTGAATTACACAGTGTTATGAAAAGTGAAAAAGACCACACAACTTTGATGGCATCAAAATGTGAATTACACAGCGTTATGAAAAGTGAAAAAGAGTCGCACGACTTTGGTGTCACAAAATGTGAATGATACAATGGCATCAAAAGCGAAAAAGAGCTGCACATTTTTGGTGTTACAAAATGCGAATTACATAATGCCATCAAAAGTGAAAAAGACCGCACAACTTCGGTGGCATCAAAATGTGAATTGCACAGCGTTATGAAAAGTGAAAAAGAGTCGCACGACTTTGGTGTCACAAAATGTGAATGATACAATGGCATCAAAAGTGAAAAAGAGTCGCATAACTTTGGTGTCACAAAATGTGAATGGCACAATGGCATCAAAAGTGAAAAAGAGACGCACAACTTTGGTCCCCAGATTAAAAAAACGCCCGGAGCGCGTTGAAGATATGCCCGCAATTTGCAGCAATCAACGGCCGGCCGGAAGGTAAAACCTGAACGTTAATGTGCTTATCCGGCCATTCTGCGAAGCATTCATGCAGTCGGATTTCGGTGGCCGCGACAAAGCTAAGTCGATTATTTCGAAATCTGCTGAGAACATTTCTGAGTGATAGCCCCTGGGGCGTCTGTCGCCCACACGGGACTGCCCCGGCGGCGGAATCTGCAGAATCGATGGGAATAACTGATAATTTGACTGCTCAGCTGTGATTCGGGGAAAGAATTATCGAACCGAGCCATTTGTGTTTCGCCGAGGATAATTCGGGCGACTGTCAGGACAAATGGCGCGAAAGTCATCGATCACAAAACAATATTTGGCGAGCTTCTCCGTGCTTCTTTCTGCCAATTGTGCTTAAAACTGATTATAAAGACTTTTTAAAGCGGAAGATGGGTGAGGGCTTTTAGAATATTAAAAATCCGATTGAAGTGGTGGGATTAACCTTAATCCAAAAGAATTATAATTTTCTCGCAAGTTTCATGACTTTGTTACTTTCAGATTATAAACTTCTGTCAAATTTTCAGTGTGGAGAAGTTTAATACGGTGCCATTGCCTGAAGCATACAGTCCAGATAAAACATTTCTCCAAATTAAGGTGTGCATAGACACTAGAAGGTTTTTTTTTAAATTTTTAACTTTAAAAATTCATTTATTTCACAGTAGGTTATTGATATATGTTTAAACTCATTTCAGTGAGAAGAAAACCATATTATACTACATATTAGTACATTAATTAATATTTAATGAGCTAATTAGCATATTTTTTTAAACATATCTTAAATTCAAATTTTTACAAACACACAGTTGAAATATACTTAAAAATGATGCCTAATATGAGCCATCATGAGTCAAACACATAAATTTTATCAAGTTGTAAAACTATAAACCTTTCTTTTTAACAATTTTTTCATCAACGATGAATAGAAAAAGTCATATTTTTTCTGTTATTTTAACATTTAAATAGCTGTTAAAAATTTATTTCTATAACTATATATTTGATTGAAGCACAAAACATCCGTTGTTTCCCACAGATTACTTTGATGCATAAATAACTGTATTTGGCTCATTTTTATGCTGAGTTATGACTGTTTGAATGAAGCAACAGAATGGAAAAATATTGTTCTTCCTGAGATGTGTTAAAAAAAATTGTGAAAGTACCTGGAGAAAAAGCCGTATAACTCGAGAAATATTCCGAATATTTATAACACCTTGGTATCATTTAAAAGCTAAAGGATCAGAGAACAATTTGAAGCAATAAAAAATATATTCAATATTTTGAACGATTTTCAAAGTTTCGTGTATGTATACCTTAAGTTAATGATAATTGCGTTATTACATAGAATAAGTTTATGTTATAAGTTATAAATTTTTAAAAAATTGTTAACTAGCGAGAAAAAAAGCATGCCTAAAAGTTATTTGCATCATAACAATCTCAAGCATGATTTATTTAAAATAACGCATTTAAATTTTTACCTCTCTTATTAATATTTGAGAGGTGTGTACAAGAATTTAATTTTATAATAGGGAATGTACTATGCTAATATTCTTGTACAAATATTAAAACATATAAAGATGCCATATCCTTAAATTCATAATTAAATATGCTAGAAATGTGATAAAATTGAGAGATAATCGAATTATCCTCTTTGGACTAAACCAGCAACTGTCTATAAAAGGCACAGTGCATAAGCATGGATATTTAATGACTTTTATGAATTTGCTAATGCATTTTGTAATGGAAGAAATAATTCGATATAAACGATAAGGCAATTAATTATAACTCTTTTTATTATTTTAAACTCAATTAATAATAAAACTATTTTCTTCAAATGTAGATTTCATTTTTATATTATTTTTTTCTATTTTTGTATGCATATTAGCATCTTATTAATACGTTTTTATTAGTTTTATTTAAATAAAAAATATCCAATTCTCAACTTATTTTTAAAGTGAATAAATACGATTTTTCCCTGAAGTATACAAAAAATACTGAGTTATTGACTTTTATAATTTGTAAATAAAAAAACTTAATCCAAGATTTAAGTTAGTGGAAAATTTCAAATATGTATATCCATCTGCAATCTTTGTGAAAAAATAATTAGAAGTATTATTTTTAATCCAAAAATAGCATTTCATACTTAAAAGAGTTAATTGTATTTGAAAATGAAAAAATCTTAGTTATTTTTGCTAGAATTTTATTTTTTATAATCCATAAAAAAAGGATACGCTGTCAACATTTCGCAATCCTCTCAAATAATAAGATTTATCGGTTTCAGATATAAATACTTAATCAACATATTTGTGCTGAATTTAATTAAGAAGCGGATTAAATAGCTTTTTAAATAATCTTTGGGATTTCAAAAAATCAATAGCAGACTTGCAAATTGACAATTTCAGTTTTTTTAAAGATTTGTATCATTCTTTTTCTTTTAAACGTGGGTTTTGCATCCCGAGAATTATTGTATCTTAGCGTGATTAACTAAGAAATGATATTTTGAAAAAAAAAATTATAAAGTAAATGAGGAAGAAGAAAAAAATGATTTAGTTTCGAAGGTGGCGAGGAAATTAGATAACATTAACGAATCTTAATGAAAAAGCAATGCATTCAGGTGGGGTTTTTTCTCTTCTTTTTGCTCACAATTATTTTAGGGGTCTAAAATTTCTTCAAATGGATATTTTATTAAAAGTTTAAGTTTGAATATTAAACTAAAAGAAAAATTCTTTTTAGCACAGAAAAAATATAAAAAAAACGTAATTCTACTTATTAAAAAAAGTAGCTCATTAATTAGAATAGAATTTATATTTAATCATATATAGTCTATGTTTCGAGAAGTAAACTTCTACGATTCGTCAGAATGTACATTAAAGACATGAATACATATGGATAGTAATATTTCGGTATATATAGTAATGAATTTATTTGTACAGTCAATTTTAATTCATTTTTCAGAGTACTCTTTGTACTTTTAAGTTTATATCAGTCTTCTAAATGAAATAAATTCATCACATGCTATGCTCAATCAAAATGCATTTTTCACCATAAATTTCGTAAGTATGGACACAACTTTTGGAATGAAAAACTTACTCAGTTAGCCAATTAGAACAAATAGTTAAATAGTTTCTTCAATTCCGAACAAAACATCATTTTGGGAAACTTACCTGCAAAAAAATCACAATAATTAAGATAAATTCGATACAAATTATTTATAATTCAGCATAAAATATAACGAGGAAAATGATATTATTGCTAAAAATATACAAAAAAACATACATACAAGTATTATAAATTAAAATATTCATAAAATAATTAATATAAAAGCAGATTGAGTAAAAGCGTTGGGTTTTGAAATAGAATCATAAATATTTAAATATTTGACATCATCGTGCTCATTTTCCACAGCTTTCTAATTAGTCACCCTATTCAATTTCACGAATGTGTGTTCGATTTTTCCCCCTCAACAGAAAAAGTTCTTTGATATTTGCATTATCCAAGCATGTTTTTATTAAATCATATAATCAATCAAAAAGATTTTTTGTTTAATTTATAAGAGTAAAAATATAATAAAGCAATATTCAAACATATTTCGTGAAAAATTTGCATGAATACGATATTGAATTAAAAATGGCAAAATGTCTGAATAAAGTGGCAACTGATTCTTGCTTTAAAATTTGCGAAAAATAATATCAATAACGGTATTTACAAGTTTTGTATGCAACTACACTTGCCTTAAAGAATTACTCGTTTGCATTTAGATCAGTATTTTATATTTCAAATAGCTTGCAAAAGCATTTTCAACAGCCATTCTACTAAAAATAAAAGCGTTGAAGTGTCACAGAATTGTTCATTAGACCAAGAGCTCCCAAATTTGGATCAGGCTTAAATGCAGCATGCTGAAAGGTTGTAGCTGCCTTCATTCCTTAATTCTTTACCAGCTGTTTTAATTCAGCTAATATTATGTTGAATTTGAAATGTGTTGCATCATTTTGATACTAAAATCAACTGCGATTTTTGTATGAGAATTAAGTGAGTGAAGTAAGAGGCAAACGATTCCCTCCACTCACTTGCTGCCTTTGAAAATATTATCGAGCGCAATTAAGTTCAAGGCAACAAGCAAAATAATACGCCATCAATACATTTCATGGCTTTGAGCTGAAATGTACTTTTTTAAGGTATCGGACTAAATTCAAAGGAAAAAATTTTGAAAAATAGGAAAAAAAAAAAACTGTTTAAAATTATGGTTTTTAGATGTATTGTCAATCATAATATAAAATGTTATAAATACAAAAAACTATTTGAAAATATAATATATTTTGAGAAGAGTTTAAATCTCGAAGTAAATACTTTAATAATTTAAATCTTTCAAACTCGATTAATCTTTATTATAAATTTTCATTAAATTCAACCAAAACGGTGAACACTCTACACAAAAGTGCAATGCAACAATCCTACTTTTCTTTGCACACAAGTTATAGAATATAATAATGAATGAAATAAACCACTATCTAAGAAAATTTTTGTGATGCGAAGAAGTTATGGATGAAAATATACGTATATATGCATTTTTTCCATAAATTCACTACTTCCTGTTTCTAAAAACACGTATAAAAGAAAAAAGTATTTCACCAGCACTAAAACCTTTGATTCACTTCATTGCCCTTATTATTTAAAACACACGCTGACATTTTTAAGTGAATACCTCTATCAGTTTTTGAAATATCCTGTTAACGGTGGAGAATTTTTATTAATTTTAAAGTTTTAAGAAAATACAAGTAAAATACAAATGATTTAGCTGAAAAATATATTTTGCTTAAAATTCCCCCGGATGATAGGGCAGTCCTTCCCTATAAAAGAGAAACTGTTTCGGAGAGAGGAACGTCTGAACTTCAAGAAATAACAATAATAATAAACAAAAATTAGGCAATGTGATTGATAACCAGTGTTTTTAACGCAGTCGAATACTTTAAGAGAAATGTGAATATGAATGATTCATTGGAAAACCAATTAAACCGAGACTCAATTATTAATGCTGGCAAGCAAGCGGATCGCTAATAAAAAATTAAAAAGTGGACAATCGATAATAATTTTAATAATGCTCTTAGTTCTGCATTAATACTAGATATTAAGAAGAAAGTTTATATGTTAAATATATAATTAAATAAAATGTGCAACTTGAATGCGAATCGTTTGTAATGCATAAGAAACGGTTTTAGTTTAGGTTAATTATATTAACGTCCCATTTAAAGCAATACGAGGGCTATTTTGGGACGGACCTCCTCATTTTGAACCAGAATCAGGAGACGAGGACGACACCTGAAGTGGCACCCCCCCTCTCCACACCAGCGGGAGGACGTTTGGCCTGACAGATTAAGTGCAAGAGACCCCCTCACACGACGGTTCTTCGGTGGAATCGAGTCTCAAACCTGAAACCCTCCGGTTCCGAAGCCGAGACCTTATCACCAGGCCACCGCGCCCTCATAAGGTACGGAAAATATATAACAAGAAGTTTCTATTAGAACAAATGTAAAATTCTACACCAAACAAAGTTTTAATAATAAGAAAAAACAAATATTAAAAATAAAATAAATTTTCTAAAATAAGACACAATGTCCACGATTTTATTAACTTGTGTTAAAGTGCAATAACTGCAATTAAATATTCTAATAGGATAAATATGGGAAAGCATAGGTTTACTGATGTGTTAAGTTCAAGTAGAGAATTCAATTTGCATATCAATGAACTATCACAAATTTTAATATTTTACAAAAGCTATTTCTGCAGTTACGAAATTTTCACATTAAAAATTTAAACTGAAATATTTTTATACAGATTCATATGATTTTAAACTTTAAAAATATGTACTCGTCTAGCCAACCTTTAAAAGAACTCATCTTATTACCAAAGGTATCAACCAGATAATTTTATTAATTTTTTCAAAACTGTGATTAAAATTGTTCTAGTTTATCTTCGTATAAATATTATAAAACTGAATGACGGTGATGATATGACAAATATCAAATGCGGGGGGAAAAAACGCATTATTCTGATAGAAATTCAATAATTCCAGCACATCGAATACCAGTAATAAAATTTGGGAAAGAAAAAAACTATTTATAAATAAACATAAATAGAACCCACACTCTATCTGTTCGCCTTTCCTTGCAAATTTCATTACATCCGATTCGAAAGAATAAGGTAAAGTTACGCCATCTTTAATCCTCAGCGGAGATCTCGGCAAATCTCGTAAGTGGCGTTATTTCGCGCGAGAGAGAAGACATTAGTCGTCGACTTCAAGTAGAATTTGCTGTCTAATTTTTATTTTTATTTTGTTCATGTCTGTCCTTTTTTTTCCGTAGCTTTTTTATTACATTTTTGTTTGTATTATTTGATTCCTTCTTTTCATTTGATCAAAGTTTCATTGCTTTGTTTTCCTTTACCTTTTTATTTAGTCTTTATATTTATTCTCTTTCTTTCTTTGTCATCCTCTTTCCTTTTTTCCATCCATTCTTTCCTTCCTATTCTCGTAGGGGTCGGAGGGTAAATAATTTTTGCCCCCGTCTATTTCGTTCTCTGTGTAAGACCACTTTTTCTTCTGTTAACGTATATAGAAAGAGATATGTAATAAAATTTGATCCCGAAGTTTGTTTTTGCTGCCGGTCCCAGGAAACCTTGCTTGAACAAGAAATTTTATACCTTCTTTTCCGAGTAACTTCATTTTGTGAAAGGGGAAAAAAAAAGGTGAATGCAATATTTCGGAAAGGCAAGGAAAGGTATTGCAGCGCCATTAAAAAAAAGTACAATGCGTACATACAAATTGCTCCGGATGCCGACGAAATTACTTATTCAGGAGCATTAGGAAAAGATGGAAATCAGAAAAGTGTTTCTCTGATGTTCCAAGGCAAGGAAGAAGAAAAAAATGAGCCTTAAAACAAATGGCTCGTTTCAGGAATTGTGCTGTTATTAAAACGTTTCGACGCTGTAATTCTTACTTTTAAAATGCGAAAATAATTTTATTTCTCAAGAACAAAGAAAGTTTTTGTTTGTTTGAACATGTCTGATTCTGTTTGCTCGGTTATAATCTTAATGTGCTAAAGAAACAAGGGAATTATTTTTTTTTAAATCTCAATGAGCAGATTAAAAAAAAAAGAATTCCGTGCATGAATCTATATATAATTTTAACAAGAAAGTTGAGTGCTAAAATTACAAAAATCAGCAAACAATTTCCAGATTTTCTTAACCTATTAAAATGATTTAAAGATTATATTGAGACGTTGACATACATCGCAGCTTGATTATTATTTAAAGAGAAAATGAAGGAAAAAGGTTTCTAAAAGTAAATATTATAATTGTTTTATTTTTAAAGCGAGAGAATATTTTACTCTGCACAGGCATTTATTTAACCGCACACATTCCTGAAGAAGAAATTCATCCTTAATTTTTTCTCAGTCGCTTTCGAATGTGACAGAGATTATTGAATGAAATGGTGTCTCGTTGTATATTTACAATTTGTAAATTAAACTATTCCTTTAATCGAATAATTTTTATCCTACTTTAATTCCATGCGCATTTACCTAAACTTGTAAAAAATTAGGGGGAAAATTGATTGTGGATTTCAAAATATTATGCTAAGATATTATAAATTTAAAAATAAATCTACTTTTTATAACTTAAAGTCTTTTTTAAAATATACTTTTTTTGAAGTCTTTTACAATCTACTTTTTATAATTTAAAGTCTACTTTAAAATATACTTTTTTAAAGTCTTTTAAAATATACTCTTTTAAAGTCTTTTAAAATCTACTTTTTACAATTTGCTTCTTAAAATTATAAAATATATTATTTTATAATTTTTTAATTAAAATTTTAACTCATTTTTACAATTTAGGTTGTAATCTATATTACAACGATCACTGTTGAAGCAACAAATCATATTTGTTTGATAAGTACTTTTACTAGTAACTTTTTTTTTAAAATGTTTATTGTTCAATAAAAAACTACAAGCAAAATATTTTAAGGTTAAATTGGGTAAATTTAGTATTTGTTTCAAAATTTATTTTATAGAATCATATTTTAATTACATTTATGTATCGATAATCATCTTTAATTTTCAATCCAGTTTTAAATTTTAGGCTGTTGAAAAAGAATTTATTTCAGAAATTATTATTTACAAATTCACTTTTTCTATTTGTGGAAATATAAATTTTCTATTTTTCGGGTATCCTCTAGAAACTGTGTAATATAATGACGTATGTTTGATTGAGCAATGGCAGAAATCACTATTGGGTCAAATTATAATAGCGTTTTCTCCTACTCTTCAGTTCCACGTTGCTAAGTTCAGAAAAACAAATCTATTGAATACTTGATAAAATTTGAGATCCTGCAGTGTTCATTTATCCAGACATCTTGAGCGTTTAAACACTTTAATGAAATTGGGGGGTGCAACTTTTTTTTTTCTTTAAAAAGCTACTAAGCGAATTTTGAAACAAGTAAAAATAGACGGAAAGGTTCAATTTTTTTTATTGTTTCATTACCAAAAAAGATATTTATATTTAACTAAAGTAATGTTATTATTTGTATTGTTCATTAAAATAAATATTTGAAGAGTTAAGAAGAGAACAACGCATTTTAATGACTTTTTTCAAATAATATTGTAATTAAATTTAAATATCTTCGAAATGTTCCAGGTATCTTCATTTCTGAAGAAATTACATGAAACTCATAATAAAGAGTTCAGTGAAACAGGAAAAGAAAATAAGGCATGAATTTAATGTTCCGAATTTTTTTAGCTAGCAAAAGCTCATTTTAGTTCAGAAAGACATAAGATTCCTATGAAAACTTATAAAGTGTGCATAAAAAATTTCTAAAATTAGTATTTAAATGAAATAACAAAATCACATATTTTTTGAAGTAAATCTGAATTGGGTAATAAGAAAAAAATGATAGGAAAATTAAAAATTAAGTCCCCTGGAATGTTTTTTTCTTAATTTTAAAAATATATCTTTCAATTAAAAAAATAATAATACATTTCGTTTAAGAAATTTGATGCTTTTAGATTTTAATACATTTGTAGAAAAAATGTCATAACCCTAAATGAAAATTCCCAAAAATGTCTAATTGAGTCCACACTAATAATCCCAGTTATTCAGATTAAATAAATTTCATATAAAAACTTTTGCAATCTGAGCTTCATTTTTCATTAAGAATTTTTCAAAGGCAACATAAATAATTTTTAATAAAAAAATTATCTTTCGGGGTTTGAAGTGACGCCTTCCTCCAACTTCAGTACCTTTCATCTCTTAACCCTCCAAGCGGCGGAGACGTCTTTTTCTGGAAGGCACATCCCCTCCGAAACGGGCGTAACCGTGTTTTTTCGTTCTGTTCAGTTGTTTCCGAGACGGGCGCAAACGGTTTTTTCCTACTTTCAGTTGAAGCGTCGAAAAGGGCGAAGACGTGTTTTTTCTTCTGTGCCGTCCCCCTCCGTTAATGACCTTCTTGTCAGTGATAGATTACTTTACGATAACCCCCTAAAGAGAGCCGCCTAGAAGCACTTAGCGGTCATAAAAGAATTCCTTATCGTTAAATGATTTAAGTAGGAAGTATTTCATGTGCTTTTCGGAAACTTATGAGAAAAAAAAATCTTCTCACTAAATTTTACTTACCAAAATAATAACTTAAGAACTCCTTCTTTAATAAAGAAAAATATTTCTAAATATATTTTCCAGTAAAATGTTGCTATTAAACAATTTTAAAATACGTCTAATGCCTTCAAAAAAAAAATAAAAGGAATTTATTTTATATATTTATTTAACTACTTTGCCTCGAAATTCATAAGATGAATACGTTGACAGATTTTCAGTTAAAAAATCAAGACTGTTTGTTAAAATTTAATTTTTGACGTAAAAAGGTTTCAATTTTCTTTTTCATTTAAAAAAAAATATATGGCATAAAAACTTGCAAGAAATTTCATGTTTTAATTTAATTATTTGTGTTTAAATTTATTTTTTTGTGTTTTATTTAATTTAATTCCCAGTAGTGTAAATTTATATTATAGCTTCTGAATCAAAAATTGTTGTATATTTATAATAGCCATATTGTATTCGTTTATATTTCATTTTAGCCATATATATATATTCGTTTTTTTTAAATCACGAGAAGCAAAAATCACCAAAAAATTAGAAAACAAAATAAACAAAAAAATTAACATAAACAGTTGGTCCTGGATTTATAAAATTTGGTACATAATTACTTCCAGACCAATAAATAATCAATAATTAGAATCTTTTTTAAAATTTTAATTTCTTATTTATTAAATCTTAATTTAAATTTAATCAAGCAGAAAAGCTTATTGGCAATTGTTGTGTCACATTAAAATTCAAAAGATTAGCTTTCCAAAAACAAAATTTTCGTTTTCGGGACAATTTTTATTCCGGTTTTATAAACAATTCAGAATTTTAGAAATAATTTGTAACATTTCTTTTTTATAGAAATGAAGTTGAAATCAATTTTGTTATTTTACCGTAACGTTCCGTCGTTACTTTCTTAACGTTGAAAAACAATATCTGCTTTTTTTAAACAGTAACTTCAGTTAAAATTTTTAAGAACTTTTTAATGGCTTATTTAAACAACACGATGTACGAATCTTTCACATGATATGCCATTATTGATGAAATCAAGATTAACGACATCATAAAGACTTTGATGATGAATGAATTAATGTTTTAATGAGCACTTTAAAATATTTAGGAAACTATTTTAAAAACGTGACATATGAGATACTTTATATACATTGCAACTAATCCCAATTCGAAATAATAGTTCTCTAAAACTATTTAAAATTTTTTCTATAATTTCAAATGATATCATACTAACAGTTTCAAAATATTTGCAAAGATTAAATTTTGAAAAGAAAAAAAAATCTTACGTTTTAGTGACTCATTCTGGAGTATCATGAAGAAATAGGAATCGTCAGCGCAATGATTATAATCAAATGAACATTAGCTTGGAAATAGAAATAAAATGCTAAATGCAAATTAAATTTTCACTAGTTTATTAAATTTAATTTCGGATTTATACCTGATTCTGTTAGTGATTAAAGTACTGTATTCTATACATTAATCACTGCATTATTTCTGCATTCAGTACGTTATTAATAAATCACTCAAATAAGCTGTAGATTTTTGAACAATATATAAATTAAACAAATAGTATTTAAATATGAAGAGCTTATTCTCAAAAATACTTCAGTTTTTTTCAACTTCAGATTCTTTAAAGTAGAAAAACATTACAAAATTTGTATGAAGAATCAACCCAAAAATTTTAGTTGAATATTAGTAAAATTAATTTTGAAACTTGCTTAGTTGCTACAAACATGCTCTTGTTATCATCCCCAATAGCCTTAATTTCGGTTTATATTCTGTTTTGCCTTGATATCATTTAGGAATATGACAAGTAGGAAATTACTTAATTTGGAACATTCTATTCATACACTTGCACATTCTGTCATTCAGAACTTTAAAAAAAATTTGCCTATCTGTTAACTCTGATATTTTCAAAGCTAAATTCTAAGACATATTGTGCTGAAGCACTGAAAAGTGTTTTCTTGCCAAAAGCGATATTTGATTTAAAAACAAAACTGTATTTAAACTGACAAATAACTTTTTATTCAAAACAGGTAGAAATATATTAAGTAATTTTTTTAATTACATTTTTAAAAAATCACATTTATATATTTTTACAAAGAAGTTTTGATTTCATACAAATATTTAGATAACTAAGGCTATAAGACTTTTACATATAAAATAAATCACAAATACTACTGTGAGAGTATTGCAATTAATATCGCTTCATATCTCACTAAAAACTGATTTCATTAGTTGGAAATTTTTTTAAAAAATTTGTGAAAATTTCCTTTCAAATTCTTTTAAAAATTGTCTTACAATTTTGAGTTAGAAACAAAAATATCCTATTAATATTAAATGCAAGAAAACCTTTCCAACATTTTTTTTTCCAACTTATTTTCCAACATTTATATAAATTCCAAAAGCTTTAAAATGCAGCTTTGAAAAGTCTGTCATAGAATTATCGAAGCATATGCTTCGCTAAGAAAGAGCAACGACATTAATTGCTGTGATGTTATAATTAAGATGTAAATTTTTCACCTCTCAGTGAAAAAGATATCTTAAATTACGTCTCTAAAATTAAATTATAGGAAACACAAATTTTGAAAATTATATGCGCTCTGAAAAAAGAATATTTATTTACATTAAATATTACTTATATAATATGCAGAAAAGTGTAAATGTGTAGCATGACTTTAGCACATTTATGTTTCTAAATGCTTTTCTTCTTTTATATATATATATATATATATATATATATATAATTTAGGAAAAAGACAATTAATAGCATAGTGCCTTTTGTAAAAATGTTGGAATAAATACAGATATGAGATAGTCAATCTAATGATATAAAAAATTTAGTTTACAAATTTAAGACCTCTATGCAAAATATTTTTTCCCTTTCAAAGATATGAATTCATATCCCCATTTAATTCGAAATTACATATTGCTAATATGAAAAAAAAGCTGGTGAGTGAAGAAGGGAGGGGAGGGAAGTGGTCATCAGTAAGATAAGATAACCAGATAGATTGCAAACCAGTCTCCCCACTGGGTTAATGGGAACCCCGCAGCTGAGAAAGAGGGGAAGTGAAAAATGCTCGTTTATTTTTCGGACACTGTCTCGTGTGAAGCAGATATTTTTTTGAAGCAACCTATTGACGGATAGAGAGAAATTTTTGAGAAACCATACTCAGAATGACTGGGCGCCCGGAGGGTTAAGCAAATAGACTTCTTCACGTACAAAGCACGAATGTTGAGAAACCTGTTTTACAGCGAATCCATTGTTAAGTGGTTTTCTTGCAGAAGGCTTCCAGAATGGGGGAAAATTACCAATGTTGATTTGAATTATTTTAAATAACTTTTATAATTTAGAGTAATTTCTCAAGAGAATAAAGAAAAGCGAAATTATTTTGTGATAGTATTTCGTAAAGCAGAAAAATCGTCACCTTTTTAAAATGTTTATGCTCTGAAATCTTAAACATTCCATTAAGATTATTTATAGCTGCTATCGCTTATATTTACATTTCATACGAACTAATAATTATTTTTACAAAAATGTTTTTCTTAAAGAAAGGATCTCAATGATTTAAAGGTTTATTGACAGTTTATTTGGAATTTAGTGAGGTGAATTTAGATTTAAAAAAAAGATTTTAAATTAAAGTAAATTTACTTATAAGTATGGATATATTTTACTTATAAAAAAGGTATTTAGGATTAAAGAAAAATAATAATTAATGTAAATTAATTGTGTAACTGTTATCTATGACTTTTTGCATAAATAGCAAAAATACATTTAATATTTAAAGCAAAATAATCGTACAAGAAAGGACGGTATGTATCATGAATTTTTGTAAACACAGCAACAGCTGTAAAATAAGGATTCATTTTTTAAGAAAGAATGAAGCAGATCAAGTAAGAAAATTTTTGCTGTTAATGCAAAAAAGAAGCGGCTTTGATACATTACCTATTTCTTCATAAAATTATTTTTTTTATCTTATCGTGTCATTTTATGTAATTTGTATATTCTAAATTCAAAATATTGCTTGATAGGAAATTATAATGTTCTCTAACAATCCTTATTATGAACTTATTTTCCTAACAAAACAAAAGATTTATAATAAAAATACCGTTATCAAAATCCTAATGAAGAATTCCATATAAAAACAGGATAATTCTTCAAGAGAATAATTGGAACTTTATTTTAATTATATTAAAAAGTTTAGATATTTTCTGTAAAAATAATCAATAATCAAAAATTAATTATTAAAATTTTAACTATAGTTTCTTAGAAATTGTATCAATAAATCAAAAATTGCCAGTGAATAAAAAATAGTTCCGTTATCATACGAATAGTTTATAATGGAATTATATATTATTCGTATGATAGCGGAACAATATATTATTCGAATGATAATGAAACTATATGCTATTCGTATGATAACAGAATTATATGCTATTCGTATGATAACGGAATTATATACTATTCGTATGATAATGGAACTATATACTATTCGAATGATAACAGAACTATATACTATTCGTATGATAACAGAACTATATACAATTCGAATGATAACGGAACTTATACAATTCGAATGATAACGGAACTTATACAATTCGAATGATAACGGAACTGTATACTATTCGAATGATAACGGAACTTATACAATTCGAATGATAACGGAACTATATACTACTCTTATGATAACGGAACTATATACTACTCTTATGATAACGGAACTATATACTAATTGAATGATAATGGAATTAAATACTATTCGTATGATAATGGAACTCTTGCTTTGAAACAGTGCAGCGGAAATGAGACAAATATTCCGTGAATCATTCCGCTGATGTTTATCAAGTGACACACCCTAGCATCCGCGCTTCATTATTGCTCTGAAGTTTCCCAATTCATACGTCCATTTGAAAATCCAATTCCTTCAAGGTGGAAAAATAATAAATTCCTCAAAAACATAATTAATACCGAAATGAGGATCTACGCCATGGCGGCAAAGACGCAAAAGCCAGCGGTTTGCAAAGGCGAAACATCGCAACATCTAACCGATACTTCAAAGTTTTCAATTAAGGAAATCAATCACCGGAGCTGCGTTACACTTTTACAGAAGGAGTAAAATCCGAAAATTGAGGAAGAACCATTTTACGCGTAATATATTATCAGCCAGCACACTACGCTACGCCAACTTGCGAGTTTAATGCGCGAGCGTTTTTAAAAGTGGACGTGATTCAACAATTTATCAAAGTCTACGAGGCAACCCGTAGCTTGTTTACCATTCTTAACATCTGCTTCGGGTTCTGATAAGGAAAGAGTTGCCTTATTTGGCTAGTCATCCTGCTTTTGAAGATTTTTTTTAAACGTTCGCTTTCGCAGCAGAGGAATGAAATCGTCTAATTTTCCTAATTTTTTTAATGTCAATATGAGGAAACGGGTGTTGCATAAAATCTCATTAACTACTAAAGATTTCAAAAAAGGATGAATAAAACTGATTATTTCAAACATTTTGAAATTAAATAAAAAAGCGATGCAGAACCATTTTGAATTAATTTTAATATTTTTTCATCAAAATGGTTAATTTAACCTAATTATGTAAAATATTCTTTTTAATGAAAGCTGATCGAGATGGATTTTTGGAATTTCATTTTTGAAGGAAAGAAATAAGTCTAGTTAAATTTTATGCCAAAACTATCCATTCATAAGTAACAAAAAAGTTGGATACTTTGATTAATTTTTAATGAATAAATAAACTTAATACAATCATGCAAAGTAATTACAATTTGCTTTCTATTCTCGCATGGTTTTCAGTGTAAAAATGTTTAACATATTATAACATTAGAAAATTATATGTTTGTTTTCGATATAAAATCTCATGAATTTTTTTTTCTATTAAAAGTACTTAGATTAGGTTAACTTTGGAGCTTATTTGGCAGGAATACAAATTTTTCTTCAATTTCAAAGAGAGAAGATTAATAGAGAAAAATGTCTTCAATTATATAATTTTCTGTATTTTCTTCATTTAAATATCTTAATTGAAACGATGCTATTGAAATAAACCAATACCCTGAACAGAATTCTGTATAAAATCTCATATGAGAAGCACAAATATATATATATATATATATATATATATATATATATATATAAACTTTGAAAATTAAATTTTTTCACAGTAGATCATTAATATAAGTCTAAACTCATTGCAGTGAGAAAAAGCATATTACATTAATTATTAATTAATTAATATTTAATTAGCATATTTTTTGAAACATTCTATCTTAAATTCTCCTTTATACAGCACATTTCTACTTGGAAATGCTGCCTAACATGAGTCTTTATGTTGTCTGCCTCCATCAAGTTATAAAAATATATAGTTTTCTTTAACCATTTTTTCATGCACGATGAATCGAAAAAGTGAGATTTTTCTGCCATTTTAACTTTTAATCTGTTAAAAATGTATTTCTATAAATATAACTTTTAAAGAGGCGCAAAACATCCGCAGTTTCATAGAGATTATTTTTCTGTCTTTATTGCAATTACTCTATCAAATTATACGTCTACAAGGCTAGTGCAAGAATACTTGCTATCCCTCTCCTTCAGTTGAACAAAAAGAATCACTAGCCCCTTATCAAATATGTACTCAGAGAAGCATGGTCAAGCCTATTCGAATAAATAAGGATTTTGAAAAAGGTTGCTATTTTTATTATTCTTAAAATATTTCAATAGTACAGGGGAAAAAATAAATCGTTAGTATTAATTCCCTTTTTCCTTTAAAGCATCAACAATTCTATAGCATTTTTAGTAATAATTTTAAATTTACCAATAACTAGGAACAGTAACATGATATTTATTATAATGGTGGTAAGTTGATAATTTCCTTACCTTCAACACATGATAATCTCACATAATAAATAAAAAGTTAAAATTAAATCTACGACTACGAACTTCAAGTTTTCATGTGAGAATATTATTATTTTTAGGCCTTATTTTAAGTCTTAATTATTTACTCATTAACCAACTTAAACCGGTTTGAAACAATCATGAGATTTCTCTATAATATACATATCTACAACCACTGGACAAAAGTAATCACTAATTCCCAGTGGTTTTTACTGGTTCATTACGATTTCACCACACTATAATACGAATACAACAATGTTTACGTTAAAATATTTGCTGTATGATTTTATTGCCGATTTTGTGCTTGAAAAGAAGATATCCTCACTTGCTTTTTTTACTTCATTGTGAAGCTCACAATGCAACATATTTTATTAGAAAGTTAAAGTGCGTTTCCAAAATTAAAAATAAAATAATTCAAGCCTTTGATTCATTTCTTGATTCATTTTCATCAAACATGCATAAAAAAACTCCAGTGTTTATACTAAGAAATTTTCAGTATGATTTTATAGTCGATTTTGTTGATCTTATTAAATTTTTGGGTCCATTACTTGAAAAGAAGATATTCGACATCCTCCTTTTCTTTTTTAAAATTTTTCTATGAAATTCACAATGCACCAGATTTTATTAAAAGGTGAAAGTGCATTTCCAAAATTAAAAACAAAAGAATGATTCATCGCTTGACTCATTTTAATAAAACATGCATAAAACCTTTTTTTAATTCTCTGGACAAAGTGCTAAAGATATGCCATCTTGGCGTTCATTGGCGACTTTTTCTGGCGGTAAGCCGCCTGTAGCTTTCGCGAATCTTAGGAATCTTTGTAAAGTTTAATTTTCAAATCGAGCCGCCGTCTCACTCACGAGATTTTCGGGTCCCTTACGTGTAGTTGAGAGAGACCACGAAACGGTTAGATTAACTTTAAAATCTTCCGCCGGCGCTGATTTATGACCATCTTTGGCGGCCGAGATGAAATTCTTTTTTGTTATTTCCCTTCTCTATCCCAGACAAGAGGCCCTTCGTGTGCGGGACTTTATTTGCAGCTACGGTGATAACGTGACTGGGTTCACCGGTTGGAAAAATAGGCAAGGATAAGTAGGTCTGCTTGGATTAAAGAATAATTGATCAACTACTCAGGAACAGAAAAAGATTTGCCATAGGATTAAAAAAGAAATTTAAATTGAAATGTAATTTCTTGCAGACAAGATTTTGCAATGCTTCGTTTCATATAGATATTATGAATGGAAAATTTTGAAATCTTATTTAAAATTCTTAAAGGGAGCTTCAGTATAAAATTTTGTCGGTTGTTCTTAAATTAGGCAGATATCCCCGACTTAATGGTCCATACAATTATCTAACTTTCAAAATTTTTATAATGCTGATTTAAATAAAAACTTATAATTTTATCGTCTAAGAGCTTAAAAATATTTATTTATTTAATTTTTTTTATTTATTGTTTGCGAAAAAGTATTTTGTAAGAAAGATAATTTAATATAAACAACAATACATTTTTCTTCTCAAATTTCTTTTAATTACAAAAGGATTTAAAGATATACATATATGGAATATACAGTTCATAATTTTACAAAAATTTTACCTCATTGATATGAACCGTTATTTGACGTTGACAAAAGTACAACATCAGTTCATATTTCTTAACTAATTACTTTCTAAAATACATTGAGACACGCATCATCAAAATTCACTGCTACGAATTTGGAACACTCTAGGCATGGGCAACTCGCAGATTTCAAAAATAGTGCTAATTATTATTTTTTTATTCTTATATATTTCGATGTTTGAAAATTAACTTATGAAAAAGTTCAAATCATGAAATTTTGCATTCATTTTTTCTTATCTTTAAGAATTAAACTTTTTGAACCCATTTTATAGCTAATAATTAATAATTTCATTATTATATAAAAAATTATTTCTTAAAATATTAAAAAAAAATATTAAAGAAGTAAACTTCATTTATTTTGTTACACTTAATGGACTCTTGTGGGTTTAACCTTTATTCACGTTATTAAATAGAAAAAAGGATTTCGTAATTGCAATTAAAATGTTTTTGAGTTCTTTTATTTGTTTTTAAAAATATTGCCTGTATTATAAATTATGCATATAATATAAACTTGTATATTGTAACTTTAGTTGACATTAAATCGCTAAATTTCATAACTTTCTGCCTTACTTTCCTTATTTCAATGTTGAAATTATCTCTGAACCAACGATCTTTATGAATTAGCAAAACCTGTGTGTAAATTAACCAAACTTGTCTGTTTTATTTTAAAAAGTTTGGTTTATTTTTAAAAAGCAATGCATGAACTAGGCAATAATAATATGATTCCCAAAGAAAAAACTACAGAAGCAGACGATAGATATTTCAAAGGCTGTAGAGTGAAAGTCAACGTTAAGATGAAACTACATTAACAGTCAATAGATAATGGAAAAACTCTTCTATGAATGCAATATAATGCATGAATATTCTATGCATATAATATAATATAAAAGTATTGCTATATAAATATAAACTATGGTATATGTATATAATACTACTATGCATTTTTTACCACATATCCACTTTAATACAAAATAATTTCATACCCACATTCTTACATAATCAGATAACATGAAAAAAAATTTCATCCGATATAATTTAAATTTCTTTACGTTCCTCAAAAAAACTTGTCATCAAATGCTTGTAGGTACTTTGTATATATATGTTTCTACTAGCACCTCCCAATTATCCAATAGAATGTTAAACCGTCCATTTGCCGCCTGCAATTCACAAACGGGACTGACGTGTGCCTGCAAAATGATAATTTTTGCAATATTGATGGTTGCCGCCATACCTCGCAGCCATTCCGACAATTAACGCGATGCGGTGATCTAATAATGCGACTCCATCATTTCACCTCTGCTGCTGTTCACTACTCGTGGCCGCTCGAATGCATACTTTGCCACTGATCTGCACACGGTCTTCATCTTTGGCTGCGTAACTGGAACATTATCACGAATTTATTTCAGATCGATTTAGGGTATTCATTTAATTTCTGCATTAAACTTCCAAAACAATTTTATTAACCAAATCGTTAACTGAACTTGTCAGTACACTCAAAACTTTGTACCGGATAAGATATTCAACTACATTCAAAGGAATTTTTTTAAGAAATTGAATTTTTCAAAAACTGTTTAAAAATATGATTTTTAGATGTACTGTCAAATTTAATAAAAATACCATAGATACAAAAAATATTTGGGAATATAATATAGTTTGGTAAATAGGAAAATTGGTAGTGAATATTAATAAAGTTTAACCAAAATGATTAAAACTTTACACAAAACTGTAATGCAGCCATCCTATTTTTCTTTGCGCACGTTATAGAATATTATAATGAATAAAATAAGCCAACATCTAAGAAACATTTTCAAATGCAAAGATGTGATGAGTACAAATATACGTATACATGGAATTTTTTCCATCCAGTCACAGCAATTTTTCTAAAAACATCTATGAAAGAAAAAGTATTTCACCAACACTAAAACTTTTGGTTCATTTCATTGCTCGTATTATTTTTAAAACATTCTGAAAATTTTACGTTCTAATAGTATTTGAGATCATGTAAACGGTGGAGAATCTTAATGAAAGTGAATGTTTTGAGAAAATTGAAATTGAAGACACATTTTAGCTGACCCTGGATGATAGTTGAGGCCTTCCTTTTTCTAGAACAGATGTACTGTTTTGTAAGGAGAAAAGTTTGAAATACAAGAAATAACAATAAAAAAATTTCACCAATGTGGTCGATAGCCAGTGTTTTTAACATAGTCGGATATCTTGTCTTCTCTATTTATGAAAATGCTATTGGACAGGAATAGCGAACCAGTATCACGTGACAATATTTTGGGCATGCCACAGATCAAAACTGCTCGCAAGTGACTTCATTTAATAAACTGAATTGGTAACAATTCAATTTTTTGGAAACTGAAGAATTGGAAATGCAACCGATTGATTTCCAGTTCAGTTCAATATGGATTCAAAAATTCCTAAAAACAAAGAAAAAATTGGGTCCAGGCAGAAAGGGTAACACACAACATAAGTAGAACTACCAGTAGCGGAAACACGGGAATTCAATTGCAACATTTAACTTTTTTAAAAGCTTTTTCGTGCTATTTGCTTATGCCTGAGAGTCAGAGAGGAATAGCATGAAAGACTCACTTAGAAACCGTTTAGCAGATGACTCGCATTCAGCATGCGTTCTGAACATCTTACAATCCTAATACAAGTTATTTGTCGTCTCATCTGCAACAACAGAAGTCACACTAATATTACTTCAATTTGAATGACACGCATAATTAAAACATTTACCACTATACAGTGCAAAATATATTTTTTTCTCCGTAAAAAAAAAAGAGTTTGAAGTTTTATTATTTTTCCAGTAATTACAGGAAAAAATTATTTGACGGCAAATCTATAACCTCAGTGGACATTTCATTAGTAAATATGGCGCTTCGATTCATAAAGGTTTGTTGTCCCTGCAATAGGATGTCTTAAAGTAAATTTTAAGTCGCTCTCATTCAATATCGAGAATAGCCCCAATCTATAAAATCCTTTATTATTACTTCCTATTATTTTGAGAAACATTGAAAATTTATTTTATATATATACATTTACTTTTTACCAGAGTTCTATGCTCTGTACACAGGAGATTTGTTTTTAGATAAGGCTATACAGGTGCAAATGTACTGTCAGTGCGCTAAATGCTTAACACAACACTATTAAGCAAGCCGATTTTCTGAATTCTGTTATGAGGAAAATTAAACTTTTATAGAGAGGTGCGATGAATGTATTTAACGGTTATTGGCTGACAGACCAAGTTCAGAACGAATATCTTCACTGTGATTGAGGGAAATTGTTTGCATGTGCCCCTAACCTGTTTCGCGCAGACTCAGTGAGATATTCCACCGGATATTCTTGCAGGAAGTTTCTCTTGACATTAGCCAAAAAATAGCGTCACGTAAATAGTGTGGTCCTTTTCCGATCTTACAGTTTCCAGCTACGTCACTTGCAACTTTGTTAAAATAACTCCATGAAGCTTGAAATTCACTTAAACTTTATCTCCTGATTCAATCCGAAACAAATTTTACAAGTTATATAACAATTATTATTCTACAGGGAAAAAATGCTCAGTTTTCAAATATATTTTCAAAAATAAAAATTCACTTATGAAAGAAGTGAACTACGAAATGCTGGTGTCCTGGCTTAAGGGTAGAGAGGTTCGAGTTCTAGTTCGGGTATGACTGTTTTCCCTTGTGTTCTATCAGTGAGGTGTGTGAATAAGCCTTTAAAAAGGGGTTGTGCAAGCGAATGTGTGCGTGTCATCTTCATTTGAGCTAGAAGTCAGACTTCTGCCATTGGGCGCTCAGGGGTTTTACCCTCAGAAGCCACTGCACCCCTTTTCTGTGTTAACACAGATACTTCAACAACTACTACAAAATTCTGATAAAATAAGTTATTAAAATCAAAGAATCTTAAAATTATTTTTGCAACCTAAGCCATTTATGAACCAAAAAATAAACTACCTAAATACTTATTTAGCTGCTTGGACTGAATTAACTACTTTTAAGTTTTGCTTAACGCATGTACTCATTTTTTTTTGCCGGCTTGTAAACATTCGCTACGACCCAAGAATGTCGTTAGCATATTTTTCAGAGAAAAGAGCTAATTAAGGACATCTGTAATTCCCAGGAAACAGTCGGATAAGAGCGTTAAATTTCTAAACATCGCAGCACTTTGAGCAGAGTTAAGTGACACTTTAAAAAAAAATAGTAGAGCGCACTGAGTTCCTGGGAAACCATTTTAATTCATAGAAAGAGGAAGAGAAGCGAGCACGGGATTGGTTAATTTAAGATCAAGGGCTGTAAAAGAGAATTTAAAAAAAAAAAGTTTTTCTAGTTAAAAGTCCGACTAAGGTAAAAATTTCCATTTCATTCCAACCCCTATCTTGAACGTCGGAAAGAGAGGGGAGCAAAAGAAGAGAGGGGGGTTCATCAGGTCGTTTAATAAGCCTTTAGATCTTTGTTAAGCGAAGCCGAAAAATGGAGGAGGGCTTGAAGGAGGGGAGAGGGGGGTAAGAGAAAATTAGCGACATCAACAATTTCGCTCTCCGACCTCCTCCCCCCGGTCTCCCCGGCCATTTTTCTTTTCCCAGAGACGACAAAGTCATCATAGTGCGCACATCAAAAATATAGAATGAAAGTGAAACAAGCAAAGAAAGAGGCGGGAGGGCGAAATGGAACAAAAAAATAAATAAATAACTAAGCCGCAAAGCAATGAAAGTCGTCTGCAAGCAAAGACATCAAGTCTTTGTGGGGTGGGATTGTAAGTTATATTAATAGCGGTATGAGGTGTTTTGGATAATACGAAACTGCATGGGGAAGAAATTGATATTGAATTTTAAATTTTGCAGATAGTGATGAGAAATGGGTCAGGCAGGGGTTGTTCGTTTTAATAACGAGCGGAAATGAGGCATTTTAGGAAGTGCGTTCAAGAAGTGAGCATTCTTCGATGGGTAAGTAAAACTGCAATTATTCTACAGAACGCTTGTTTTCGATTTAAGGTATACGACTATATCCGAAAGAAAACATTTGTAAGATTGAATTTAAAAAAAAACCATTTAAAACTACAGTTTTTAGATGTATTGTCAATTATAATACAAAAAGACTATAAATACTAAAAAAGGTATTTGAAAATATAATGCATTTTGAGAAATAGGAAAATGTGTAGTAAATTGTAGTGAAATTGAACCGAAACGAGGAACAATCTACACAAAATGGGAAAGCAGCCTTCCTGTTTTTCATTGAACGAAAGTTACAGAATATAAGGATGAATGAAATGAACCAACATCTAAGAAACATTTTGAGATGAAAAGAAGTGATGGGTAAACATATGCGTATATACGCATTTTTCCCATCAATTCGTAATTTACTTTTTCGAAAAACACCTATAAATGCAAAAAATATTTCATCAACAATAAAAGATTTGGTTCATTTCATAGTTGATATTATTTAAAACATGAGCTGAAATGTTTATGTAAATAACTCTATTACTTTTTGAAATATTATTTTAAAAGGAAGAATTTTTATGAGAATTAAAGTTTTGTAAAAATTGAAATTAAATCTTAGATGAAGAATAGATTGATGACTCTGAATGAGAAGTCAGGTCTTCCTTTTCCTAGAAAAGATAAATTGTTTTGGAAAGTGGAAAGTTGTTTGGAAAGAGGAAATTCAAGAAATCAGAATTTTTAAAAATTTCAGAATGTGGTCGATAAGCGGTGTTTTTAAAATAGTCACCTTAAAAGGAAGTTGCACATACATTTATTGATGGTTTTAAGCAAAATGTAATCTATGTAGTGCAATTTCATCTAAACCTTGCCTCATATTCATGAAATAATTATGAATGATTGTTTTCTGATAGTCAAAACAGAAAAATAATTTAAATAATTTATATATAAATGTCTAAAATAAGAATAAATTGACAGCTATAAAATTTATAGTAATACAAATGTCCAGTTAGTTGTAAAGACAATTTCTGACCCTTTTATCGATTTTTTTTTCCAGATTCAAAGTGCAGTATGAAAATAGTTGCAATATAATATACCTTTCATGAAGCAAAATTAAACTAAACAGTAGGCAGTATTCTGAAACAGAAATGCCCCTTCTTATTGTAATAATTTGCAGTTTTTCTATTTTTTAATACATAATACAGAATAAGACATTCATGGAGTTAATTTTGTGAGAAAAAAAATTAGAATGCATTGGGCAAATATGCCTTTGTTTAGAATCCTTCTCCAGAAATATAATAAACATGTTACGGCTTATTTTTTAAAAATTAATCAACAATTGCCTTTAACTGTCTGTATAGGGAAACGCAAAATACAAATGATTATTTTAATGATACTTTATGGAATATTTTGTAGAATAGTTACAGTAAATGCAATTAGTGTCATTTAGACCTATGTTTCAATTAATTAGAATTACAAAGCTGTACGAGCACTTTTAAATGTTGAAGACTAGAAATTATAAATCAACTGGATGGAAAATGAACTAATTGATTGTTATAAAATACATTCTTTGACAATAAAAGAATAGGAAGAACTATTTTTCCCAAACAAGAAAAATGTGAGAAAAAGTAAGATCTTATTCATCGTTGAGACAAATTTCACTCTTAAGGCAATAGAAGTCGTGTTTTTACAGTTAAAGATCTTTAAGGGCAATTTTACCATACATTTTTTTCACAAAAATCATTCACTGTTAACACGTAGCTCAAAATATAAGTAACTGCCTGAAAGTTACAGCATAGATTTTTAATTATGTGCGCTGTTAGATAAGAAAAATGTTACGCAGTAGCTGAATTTTTTTGCCATTTATAACCCTTTTTAACTCAATTCAATGGGAAAATGTATATTCACACACATTTGAACCTTACTTACTTGTATTTGAAAATTATTCTTAGATTTTAGATCATTTTATAATTCATTACTGCTTTAAGTTGTGTACAAAAATAATTGCAATTTGGCGTACACTATGAATTGGTTTGGTCAAATACTCAAGCATAAACAAATTTTCAAAAACGGAGACCATCAGGAAATGAAATAAATTTCGGAATTCCATCCTTCTTAATTATGCAGTTTTATGTAAGGTGTTATAAAAAATAATACATTTCCTGGAACATCATACCTTAACTAGTCACGTGCCTTTTACAAACAAATGTCGTTATGCTTTAACTGACAAATGCACCTGTATATATTGTTAAAATAAACTAATAATATTGATAAAAACACAATTTAAGTGGATAGATATATCAATAAATCCAATTCTTTGATATTACATACATACATATTTTTGTGTACAAAAGAATTACTGCATTATACTACTCGTGAGAGCTAAGTATGCAAAAAGGAAAAGTTTCACGATCGATAACAGTTGGTTTTATCAGTAAATATATCTTTGTTTTAAATAATATATTTTCTCCTTACTAAATTTACATTTCCCTGTTCGATTCACTTCCACATTCCTGAAAGTAAATAAATGCACAATGCTACAAATACAAGTTTGAACCACACATTTTGCATGAATACTTAGTTATAAGTATTTTCTTCTGTTTTTGACACAGCTTGCAGCTTTTGCGAGTAGAATTATAATTTTCATTGGTGTTATTAACTTATTTTTCTTTGTCAGATATTTTTTCCTTCGGAACAATTTCTTCTAAGTGCACGGCAGGGAATATTGTCATACTGCTGTATCTGGGAGGTGCAATATAATTGAACCTCAGAAAAATTAACAATAAAAACTTTAAAACAGGAACAAAAAGTATTAATACTAATTTAAAAAAACACAAAACGCAAAAAAACGTGCAAGTTCGAAATATTTACAAAAGTGGCCGCGTTGTATCGCTCGGACAATCTGTAACAGTTGCCTTTTCGAATATTACAGTGAAAGCGTGGGTATTCGAATTCCCTCCCAGACAAACTCGGGAAATAGCAAGAGAGAATTTTCTCTCGAAAAGAAAAGGTATCTATCAGATAAGACGCTACGCACGGAATCTCCAGGTGGCTCGAAGAGCAGATAGGCTTTTCAGGGCAAATTTGTAGAATGCGAGAAATTTTGAATAAAATAACGAAACATTTCTTATTAATCACACACTCATTTCAGCCTGGATCCTCATAAACATATGGGGCTTTTAATACTTTGCCCTCCTCTTCTCTTGCCCTCCCGAAACAGGCATAACCATTTTAAAACGCCCCACGAGACCGCCCTGGACGCATTAGTTTGAAAACACGGAGAGCAAAAATCCTTCTAAATGATGCAGGGGCTGAGAGAGAGATTAGCGGGCCCAAAGTTTTCATGAGAGATTATTGCCCCGGCAAATGCATCAGCCTGCCCAAGGGAGATGCCTTATTTATGCGCGCCCCTGGAACAGGGAAAAAGTGGGGCTCGATTAAAAGGCGGCGAAGAGAGACATTCACGGTTGGTGACATCGTTGTGGAGACCGGGGCTGTTAGGAAATGAGAAACTGAGTTACTCTAATGGGGCGCACCAACCAAACCAGGAAGGGATTACAACACGTTCGCAGACATCGATCTAGCGGTAGCACACCACTGAAAGGGTCCTCTGATACTGCACCAGAAGTACTTTCCGTTTTTGGAATGGCAGTTGAAATGTATCATTCACTTTTAATTGAGCTAGTTATCAAATGAACATTAAAAAAAATGTTGTATTCATTTATTATATTGAAAGATTTCGTTAGTTTTACTCTTTAAACGCATGAGCTGGTTCCTATTTCTAGATCATCACTCAGTGATGCGCTATAGAATATGTATAAGGATTCGTTTATGAATTTATAATAGAAAAACATTTCGTTGGCTTATTTCCTCTCTAAACACATGAAATGGTTTCGCATTCTTAACCGTCACTCAACGATTCACTAGAAAATTCCCAATTATGAGTATGAAAATTCACTTTTTAATTTATTATAAAGAAATATTTATTTGGTTTGACCGTCTAAACACATGAGTTGATTTTCTATTTCCGTATTATCACTCAGCGATTCACTAAACAATGAATAAAAATATTATTAATTTATTATGAAGAAACATTTTCCTTGAGTTTTATCCTGTGAAAACCTGTACCACCACTGAGCTCATTTTCATTTTTTATAACAAACCATTTTACTATGCCTATAACCCTCCGGTCAGCAATAGGATGACCCAGTTTCATCGCAGTCGGATGAAAAGTTTAGGCAGGCATAAGAGACATTCATTTTTATTTATATAGATATGATATCAATAGTCAATTCTCTTTTCTATTTTAACTTCAATTCAAACTTCAAAAACAACTGCAATTTAAATCCACTCATTTTTTTTAAATCTAAAACGAATGACGGAAAATCATGAATTCTATATGATTAGAATAAAGGAAAATCGATTACTAAAAATATATTAAATTAACCTTGATGTATGAGTTGCATACTATTGGAGCAGTATGGCCAAATCTGGCCTTTGCGCTAAGAAACCCGAACTAACTAACTTGATGTATGTCAAATCTGGCCATTTAGTCTTTTAATTTTCCTATTATTCCAATAATACAACACTCAAAGCATATCTGACACGTTTTTATCTTTAATTGCATCTCAACTAATTACCGATTTAAGTATCGACCATTCTCTGATTCAGGAAAGGAATAAGAAAGTTGTAAATTAAATGGATTGAAGTGTAAAAATATCTTTGATAGAAAGAATTCGAGTCTATTAATAAATCAATAATACCGCAGAGTTATGTGTTGGTATTTATCCTCAAAACATCTAACAAATGTCAGATAAGCTCAAGTAGTAATATGTGGGTAATAATTAATACCACGAAAAAAATTTTGATAACGGTTTTCTGTTTAATCTTGAGTGTTGTGATAGCTTCATAAACCAGTAACAGCCTCTGAATAAAAATAATCAATTATATCGAGTGGTTTTGTTACAAGGATACGAACCCTAACGTTGCAAATTCGATCCAAGCTCATTCAAATGCCACAATTCTTATTATTTAGCACATTCATTACAGTTAAAGCGTTTTGGAAATAATGCCTCATAGGGGTCTTCATGTTGTCTACTTCAATTAAGTTATAAAAATATATAGATTTTTTCATCAGCGATGAACAGAAAAAGCTTGATTTTTTCGGTGATTTTAACTTTTACATAACTATTAAAATTTATTTCTATAAATATAACTTTAATGGAGGCACAAAATATTCACTGATTCACACAGATTATTTTGATGCATAAATATAATTGTACTTGGTTCATTTCTTTTTAAGTTATGTTTGTTTGGACGAAGCAACAGAGTGAAAAATATTATTCTTCATAAAATAAGTTTTAAAAAAACCGAAATTAGAGTTTTTAGTGAAAATTCATCATGGAAAAATCCTTATAACTAGAGAAATATTCCGAATATGGACAACATCTTGGTATCGTTTAAAAGCTAAAGGACTAGAAAACATTTCGAAGCAATAAAAAAAAATTCGATATTTTGAACTATTTTCGTGTTTGTATACCTTAAGTATTTAATGGTAATTTCGTTATTATATAGAATAAGTTTATATATTTCGACAGAAAAAAAAATTGTTAACTAGCGAGAAACAAGCATACCTAAAAGTTACTTGCATCATCACAATCTCAAGCACGATTTATTCACGATTTTAGAAGTTCCAATTGTTACGTACACCTTAAATGAATATTTGATATTTTTTTCTTCTGTTCATTCTAAATACACATGAACACATGCGTAGAATGTGAGAAGTCCCCACATCGCAACGCATCATTTTATGCACACAGTATTGCGATTAAATTTTATCTCGTGATTTTTAATGTTTTAAAATAGTGTGACAGCAGAGTCTTAGTGGGAGAAGTTTGCAATCAACAGATATCTCATATGTTTCACAGCCAATTTTTCCACCTCTGTTGGCGAATGCATCTCATCACTGGTGTTCGACTTCCGCGCCAAAAACGGGCAAACCTGCCCATAAAAGATGAAGTGAAATGTACCCCATCTCTTGTGACGTGCTTTCCGCTTAATGTCCTACCGTCAGGGGGGATACACGTACGATACATCTCCTCCCTCCCCCCCACCTTGATGGAAGACTAACGTTTTCTTCCGCATCTCGAAGCATCCCTTTGTGCAGGGTGGATGGGGAATCGCAAACAGGAAAGCGTCGTTGCCTTGTCCATTCAGGGGCGCCAAGTGGCGTGGTGGGGGAGATTCAAAAGGGTTTTGAGCAGACAAACCCCGAGGGGCGTATATGCGGAGAGGAAGGAGTTGTTGGTGGTGGCGAGCATATCATCATTACAGAATTCTGATTGAAAAGTCTTGGTTATTGAAATGAAGATGATAAGGGGTGTCCTCCCCCCCTCCGTGTCCGAAGGAAAGAGGGGAAATGAAGTGGTTCGTCTTCGTCCGGCATTCAAGATACTCTCTACGCCGGGAATAAAATTAGCATTTTGTAATAGTGAATTGCTTGAAAACTCCCTCATTGCAATTGCGTTAGCAGTGAAGGAGGATTCGGCTTAGAGGGGATTTCGTGCTTCTGTAGCTTGTATGAATTATTTAAGAAAGTGCACCTTCGGCTGCGGTAGACTTCTCTGGTTTGAGTCGGATGCGAGATTTCAATTTTTCATTCGTTTAGAGTTGATTCAGCAAGCCACTAATGGTCTCGGAATATTCTCCAGATTCGTCTAATGGAAAACGTGCATTACGATATGAGCGTATGTCAGCTGACACTGCTATTTTGGAGAAATCGTAGATGACTTTTGATATTCAAGGCATCCGACTATGTTAAAAATACTGGTTATCAACCACATGGGAGATTTCTTCATTGTTATTTCTTGTTGTTTTGAATTTATTCTTTCCAAAATTGTTTATTGTTTCTAGGAAAAGGAAAACCTATGACCTATTCTCCAGGGGAATTTTAAGTAAAACATATTTTTCAGCTAAAGTCTGTCTTTAATTTTCTCAAAACTTTCATTTTCATAAAAAAAACTTCTGCACCGTTAGCATGATATCTCAGAAACTAATAGAGGTACTGACATAAACATTTCAGCGCCTGTTTTAAATGATATGGGCAGTGAAACGAACCAAAAGTTTTATTGTTGGTGAAACACTTTTCATTTATAAGTGTTTTTAGAAAAAACAAGTACTGAATGGATGGGAAAAATGCATTACACGCATAATTGCACCCCTAACTTCTTTGAATCTCACCATTTTTCTTAGATTTTGGTTCATTTCATTCATCGTTATATTCTATGACTTGTGTACAAAGAAAAATAGAATTTTTGCATCGCAATTTTGTGCAGAGTGTTAACCGTTTCGATAAAATTTCATTAAAATTTACAACACATTTTTTCATTTCTCGAAATATACTACATTTTCAAGTAATTTCAAGTAATAGAATTCTGTATTATAATTGACAATACATTTAAAAACCGTAGTTTTAAATAATTTTTTAAATTCCTATTTTTTTTAAATGTTCCTTCGAACGTAGTTGGACTTCTTGATATGGATGTTGTTACGCATCGCACCCTCATGCTCATAAAACTTCGAAATGTGACAAGTTTAGGTAGAAAAAGTAATTTACTGGGTTGTCGGTTTGATTAATTTAATTTTACTGACGCAAGAGTTAAAAGTAGGCTACACTGCACCAATCCTATGGTTTGAGATGACAAGAAGTGAGAAGTTAGGATATATAAAGGTACATTAAAAATCGAGTCTGTAAAACAGCAGCAATCAAAACACGAGATGAGTCAGGTAAATGACTCGGAAAAGTAATTCGATGCATAATTATTCACTTAATACAAAGCATGTTTATTGCTCCTAAAAATAAATATGTGTGATTGTTTTAAGTTGTATTTCCTCGGAAACTTAATCTACATCATCTTAAAACATTGTAAGTATTTTTAAATCTCAAAATGAAAATTAATAAATAAAACTTCAAAATGATGCACCCCCTTGAACAGTGCCGAAAATGAAATTTCCAAGTGTAATGGGTTAATAAATAAATGCCATTTAGGAATCTTTACAAATACTGCATTCATATTTAGTTTCCTACTCATGTAAAAAATGGCAACATTTGATTCTCTATGAAAATGCATTTTTAAAATGTAGCTCTCTCTTTGAAACAGAATAAATTTTTTAACTTTTTTTGAGCAAGAAGTCAGACTTCTGCCCTCGGTCTTTACTCTCAAAAGCTACTGCATCTCCGTTAAGCTTTAACACGGGCACGACAACAACAACAGACTTTTAAGAAGACGCGTTTCAGGAATGGAATATAAATCTGATTTTATTTAAATTCATGAATCAAGTAGTTTTAAGAACATATTCAATTAAAATTATAGAGTCACATTCAATTTAATTACATCTAAATTTGGCATTGAAGCTACACAAGGATTCATTTAGACAGACCTCGGTATCTCGAAACTGCCAGACTTCAAGATCTCTGTCTGAGGGAGGAGGGGGGTCATCGTTCGCTCCCTCTAAACATTACTAACTGGTACCCGGCACGTTGCTGCCATCGAAAAAAATAATGTTAAGTGCACTCAATCAGTCATGTGGCCATGTTTTATCAAAATAAGATGAAACGTACGACAGCATATAAAATACGAGCAAACGAATATTCATTTTTATCTAATAGATTTGTGTATTCTTTTAGAATTGTCAAACTTGGTGTTCCTTCAGAATAGCAATGCAAGAAACTATTCATTTTATCTCGTGATTCGTTTCATATTCGATCAGAATTCTCAAACTTAATGTTAGAAAATTTGATTAAAATCTTCTTTAAAATTCATTTAACATATAAAATATATTTATACCAAAAAAGTCGTTAATATAGTTGAAAATATAATTTTTGACAATTAAAATGGTGAAAATGATTTGGATTGCAATATTTTTGATGGTTACTGCAAAAAAACGCTAAAATCTAATTAAAATTTAAAAAACCCAGGGTTGGTCTCCCCAAAACTTTCTCGCCTAATCTGTAATCAAGCTGTTACCTCTGAGAATGAGTTGCAAGACATTTGAGTACTATAACTACAAAATATTAGTCTTTCACTTGGATTTAGCATATCTACAGAATCTATTGTGTCTTCTAAGCGATTTATTTGGAGATGAATCCTTTATAAATAGAGGCGGCTGAGATTCCTTTTTTTTATTTGAGGTAATTGTACTATCCATATAACGATCCAGTAGATGTAATTTAGTTTAGTTATATTAACGTCCCGTTTTAAAGCAACACGAGGGCTATTTTGAAACGGATCTCGGTCATATGACGAGGACGACATCTGAGCGGGAACCCCTCCCCTCTCCTAACATCCACACTATACCAATGGGAGGGCGTTTGGCCTGACAGATTTAACGCGCACCAGACCCGCTTATACGGCGACTCTTCGGTGGAATCGGGTCTCAAACCTGCTGTCCTCCGGTTGCGAAGCCGATACCTTACCGGGCCGCGGTGACCTGTTGGTAAGGTTTCGGCTTCGGAGCCGGAGGGTTTCAGGTTCGAGATTCGATTCCACCGAAGAACCGTCGTGTAAGGGGGTTTGGTTCACGTTAAATCCTTCGGGGCGAAATGTCCTCTCGCTGGTGTGGTGTAGAAGCGTGGAGAGAAGGGAGATTCAAAATGACGAGGTTCATTCCAAAATAGCCCTAGTCCTGCTTCAAAAACGTGACTTTAACGTAAAGTAACGTAACGTAACTAACCCGAGACCAGGCCACCGCGGCCTGAGATATATCTCAGCATTGTTACAAAAAGTGCTCTCAAGTAACTCGAAATTCTCCAGCCAGGGGCCCCAGTGGACGCAAAAATGGATTTCAGATACCAGAAAAGTGAGAGCAGATTCGGTAGAAAGGATCGAACCAGAAACAGCCGCTCCTTTAAATTTAGAGCCCCGAGCGAACGCTTGGTCTACTCTGTGAGAGTCGGCCAGCGTGATGGGGCCATCCGTTTCGGGGGGGGTGCACGGCCGACAGCGCGTCGCGCTTCGATTGACTCAAAGGTTACCGAGATCGGCTCGAATTCATAAGTCACGCACGGACACATCGAGCCGGACACAGACATGCACAACCGACTCCCCCTTCGCGACGGGATTCATTTTCATGGACGGCTTTTAAAGTGACGGTTTGTTTTCGAAACAGAGGCCATTAAAAAGCAACGAGAGAGAGCTTTCGTGACTCTGTTAATGGTCCGAAAAGCAATCGATTCGGGGCAGAGAGTGGAGAGGGTTGTGCTGAAAAACGTTACAGAAATGAAAACACGTTTGAATATTGATTTATCCATGCAAAGCACATTTCACTGTCGTGGAACCGTTGAAAGAAGTTTGATTAAAAAGAAAAATAGTCGCATGTTTGGCCAATTTTTGTTGTTAGCACAAATATTATGCAGCCACGCAAATAGCAATACGATTTGAATCTGCATTTTAATTGTTCAAGTGGAACAGCACGACATATCGACAATAGCAAGTGATTTACAAACTGCGGATGCTGTCCTATGAAGGGAGCTTTGCTTAATAATGTTGTGGCGGGGTTTTATTGAGGTAGCAACAAGGTGGAGGTTGAATTCCACCAAGGATCAAACTTACAATTTACAATTTGCAAACTTACAATCGACCTTACAATTTGCAGCCTCGTAACATATCTGCTAAACAAAAGTGATCACCAGTGTTTAGTGGCTGTTACTGGCTTATAAAGATACGACTAACAAAATCTCCCCTTAAATATCTTTCTATACATTCTTTTTCTTGAAAATACAATCTTTTATTATGGGAAATTATTTAAGAGGCGCGCATATACTTTCAAATATTTTTATCTAGATAGGCTAACCAGATTAGAAAACGATTTAAAGAATAAATAAATGTCTTTGGTATCCTGGTTGGTAGAGCGTCAGTCTCGTAACCGAAAGTTTCTGTCCTCGTCTCGGCCAAAGATCGCCATGTTGACTCATGGCAGTTGGGGCAAGTTCAATAGGTCGTGATTGTAAAGTCCTACAAATGATACCTGTGGGAGTACTGAGTCAGTCTCTGATTGGAATCTAAATTTTGACTTGCGGATGGATGAATGAGTTCGACCGCTCCCTAAAAAGGATTGTGTGTGTTCGAGTAAAGTCGTCATTTCACCTGAACGGTGTTCGCTCACAACGAAAGTCGCACTCTTCTGCCTTCATTTGTAAGAGCTCCGCTCATTCGGGTTTGGTATTTATATCCACCACCACCACCCACCACAAAATCTCCTCTTAAATATCTTTCTATACATTCTTTTTCTTGAAAATACAATTTTTTATTATGGGAAATGATTTAATAGGCACACACATAATTTCAAATCTGGTCATCTAGATAGGCTAACTAAATTAGCAAACAATTTAAGGAATTAATAAATCTACAAGAAGAATCGCTGATTTTTTTTTAATTTGAAAATTTTAATTAATATGTTTTTTCGGTACAGGAACAAATACAAAAATGACATAAAACAAGGAATTTTTTTTAAGGAAAATATCACTGCAACTGCAACTATCAGAAACTGAAAATGTTCACAAAACGAAATCTGGCCGGGCTCGTAAAAATGGAGAGAGAGACGTCACTACGCAGCGCCCTCTCCGGGGCTTTCTTTCCCCATTATGCTAATGGTTCTTTGATGAGAGTTTTATTCAAATGTGCCAAATTACAATGTGACGTGGCAATGGAGTAATAGAGGTTTCCTTTGTTCCGGGAGGTCAGAGGTTGAGTCAATGTCATCAGTCAGGGGAGGGGGAAAAGATTCGCCAAGAAAAAGGTTATCAAAGTCATTTTCACAGATTGGAAAGACGAGGGTTTAAGTCTTCGCTACAAGATTTGCTCTAATTACACAGATTCATAGGGAGGAATGCTAATTGGCAGGAACACAAAATGGGAGCAACAGATTTTCTTCAACATTTTCGGTTCAGAAATCTCCTGGCTGAAAACTGTCTTTCTTTAGAGATTCCTGTATCCAATCATTATTTTTAGTATCTGTATCTCGTAGTGTAGATATATATCATATGAAAAACTCCATAGAGTTTTATTGCCCCCCTCCCTCCCCAATTTTTTTATTCATTTTGTAATGAAATTGCCTGTAAATGTTCTTTTGAAATAGTTTTTTGTTTCTATTTTAAAATCTCAGGTACTCAATTTTCTGATTCCCTTCGGAGAAAAGTACAGAATGAAACTCTGTTTTGTTTCTGCACAGCATAGTTTTTTTTTTATCCCATTTATTTATTTATATTCCTAAACTTTTTCCAAGATTTAGTCGATAGAATTATTCCATAAATAAACCTGATTCTAATTAAAAATTAACAGAAATTTCAAATTACATTAATGAATTGTAGTTTCCAGTTAACATTTTTTCGGATCAAAACAAAAGTTACAGTTTTTATACCATTCGATTTAATAAATAGAATTTTAAATGAACTGCTTTAAGATTATTGAAAAATAACAAGAGCTCATTTTCTTTTTTCTCCGCTATCGAATATCCAGATACTTTAATTCAAATAAATAGGAATTGTGCTTTATAATTATTAGCGATTAAAGTAGAAGATGCAGCATTTTATCAGACGTTCTCCTTTATGAAACCTTTGAATTCATATTTTAAAAAAATCAGAATAATAGTTATAAATATCTAAAATTGAAATAAATTGATTAAATGTTATTTATTCAGCCAATATTCTAAAGTAAATAATGTTTAAACAATTATTTAAATACACTTTTATTTGTGTGCTAAAAGTAGAATCTCCGATTTTAGTTGTGTATATATATAATCTATAGTTAGTTAGTTAAAATTTCCAGTCGTTAATAAAATACTTTTTATTCATTCACTCAAGTCAAAATATATTTTTTAATACACTTGATGTTAATACAAGGTTTTTTCTTAATTTAATTTTACTTTAAGTAGAAATTTAGCAGCGTGTAATGGAAATTGAGATTGACAGCAGTAGTGCAATCGGTAAAATGTAAGGGTTTCAATAGTTTTCACGAGATGTTGAAGAATGCGAGCTCCTTCTTTGCTAAAATCCATAATTTTTTAATTAATTAATTAATTTTAGTTTTATATGGAAGAAAAAAGTCTAATACAAGATATAGCAGAATATAAATTTAGGAATAAATACCCTCAGTGGCTAAGCTTGTAGATCGCTGAAACAATTTCTTTAATCACATAATATTGTGATTCTGTCATAAGTAACATATGTACATATTATATTAATTGCAATTATTTAATAAAAATTAACTAAAATTTTAAAAAAGTAGCCAAAGTAGGAATTGACAAAAAGAATTTATTTTATTCGATTAAATCTGTGCAAAGGCACTATACATTATATAAATGAGCTACACACCAGGAGGGTTTGGGTCCACACATATGCACTTAACTCGAAAATGTCTTTAATTATCGACAATACCAGCTCGCCATAATTACTAATTAAGATCAAATATTCGTTCCAATTATTTCAAATTGCCCAACCAATCGAGCAGACGATGTTATCCGCCTGTCCCAAAATATGATCGGAATGCCAGAGAACGATAATCATAAATATAGATTTTTTCCCCGTGGCTTTCATCTGGCAAGAGAATATTCTTTTCGGTGCATTTAATATGTTTGTTTTGTTCGAGCTTTCACTCTAAAAACCAGCAAGGATTCCTTTCTTCCTCAGAGGGGATGTTGAAGGGGGTGACAATTATGAAAACGTTTAATTTGGAACAGATGACTGAAATTCCTAATAGAATGTTCCCTCCTTCTCCAGACATTCCCATTAACATTCTTCTGGGAAGCATTTTTCATCCCCTCCCTGAAAACTATGTTTGGGAAAGGAAAAGAAAGGAGTAGCAGAGAAGAGATTACTATTATTCTAGGTGCAGTTCACATTTCAAAAAGTTCGAAACAATTGGTATCGAATGACATTTGTGTCAAAAATGCATCGAATATCTTTCGTTTCCTTTTAGTAAAAAAATAATGCTTTTTTTGTACTGCTCAAGGGAAGAATTTTTTTATCTTTATATTTTGCAAAATATTTTAACCCTTCTTTTTTAATTATTAAAATGTCACTGGTGATAGACAATGGGTTCTTTTTCTCCAAATTTCACTGAATAATTTTTGTTGACTTCTCAAAGTCTTAAGACAGCGACGTTTTAAATTCTCTTAGTTTAGTTTAATTTTTTTCAATTAATATTTCCACATCGAAACTACAAGAAGGACGGTTATTTTTGAAATTTTGAACCGCTATTAAAAGAGATCACTTCAAACTTTTACATTATACTTCGTTGTGGTAGGATGTTTTATATACGTGAAATTTCCATAACCCAAGGCGATTGAATGAAACACGGTTTCGAATTCTTGGCTCTCTGGGCTCAAAATAGTTCTACAAAACTCTTAAAAAAATTCTTGTGTTTTATTTTTTTAAATATAAACCGATTTGACAACGTATTCACAATCCTATTTTTACAAATTTGAATCATAATAATTTCGCCATTTTCATTTAGTTTCAAAGTGAAATTTTCAAATAAAAAATAAATTTTAATGTAAGAAAAATTATTGTTTTGGGTATAACACAAAAGCTTCTCCTTTTAAATTCGTTCTTTTATGTTGACCTCAGATTATTGACTTATTTCATTTCATTTTTGTGGATTCCTTAATTCGAATGAAAATAAGGCACTCAATGCATGAGGAACATTTTGTTTAATAAATCATATATTTTAAAGTTTCCTGTGAAAATATACCTCAATTAAAATCTTGAATAGCTGAGTATTATAGTTTGAAAACAAGTTATTTATATATATTTAGATATTTATTTTAAAAACTTGGTAAGCATTTATTTAACTGCGTTTTTGTATCTTTCAATTCAATGTATATATAACACCCATCCTTTCTAGATTATTTAAAAGTCGTCTAATTTTGAATTAACAAGTCTAAATATGTATGTATGTATTTGAGTGTGAGTCTTTTAGAAAAATTATTTCTATATATCTTTGAATGAAAATCGAATGCTTCTACTAAAAATATCTATTACTCCTATAACTTATATATATTATTTACTTTTTATAGTCAAGTAATATTAATAATTATGTTTTCATACACTTCCCGTTACTTTTCGGTAAGGAAAAGATTTTGCAGTCTTTAAAAATTCAATAAATACTTCAAATAATAAATTCTACAAATACTTCTCAAATTAAAATTTTATCTTTAAGAAAAACATAAACAGCATACAGTTTATTACTTTAACCTTATCATATCGAAGGAAATTGAATAGAAATGTTGCCCTTAAAAATATGGGATAAATGATCTATAAACAGGCGAACACATGACGCACACATGAAGTTAAAAATTTTAGTGACTTAAAATGTGGAAATGCTTAATTCCCTCTTTCATTTTTTGAAGCCATAACTATTGCCTAGGGAGCGACTGTTATTTTCATAATTGCATATTTAATCGGTGAATTCAAATTTTTTAAAAAAGGTACAAAGTTTCGTTAATGAAAAAATGAATTATTAAAAAAATGGATTCAATGATTTTTTTTATTGGTTTCTCATAACTGCTTATGAAAGTTAAACCCTCAATATAAGCTAATTTATAATAATACAATTTAAAAAAATAACATTCATTGAAAAAAAGCTTGCATTTAATCTTTTCATCTCCGTAAATAAAAATGAACGTTTGTTTGTATGTCTCTTATGTGGTGCTCATCTAATTGCAATGACACTTTGAATACTTATGACTGGCTCTTATTTGTTTCTGCTGAAGATAGGAAAACTGAAACCAAAAAAATATTGCCAATTCTAAAGTCTTGAATAATAGAGTTTCAAAAAAAATAGACAACATCATTTATGCTTTTCTTTTATATATCACTCCATTTCAATGAATGTATTCATGTCCGATACGAAAATGTATATCCTTCTTCCTATCATTCCTAATAAAGCAAGACAGTTATTTCAAATTCCAAACGACATTTCCAAAATTATTTCTTCTGCGCCAGCAACATACCGGGTACCAGCTAATACAATTTATAATTCTTACTACTTCTCAATTTTATCTTCATACCGTTTACAAATACATTAGATCTGATATTTCCCAGTAATTTTGAGGGGAAAATACTGGGGTTTTTTTTGTATTTTTTTTCATCTCGAAATCTTTTCATCTTTTTTCATCTCATATTCGTGATGTCATCGATTAACCAACAAGGCTGTGCTCATACGAGCAAGCAATCACGAATTTTCACCCAGTAGATATCATTACTCATCATGACATCATTCGAGTCACATGACCCTTCCTTAGTGCAGTGATATTTAAAATGAGACGTGCCATCTGATATCCTGACGATTAATCGCTTTTATGATCAAACGCCAGTTATTGCTTTTTTGTATAATAAGTATGTCTACAGTATTGTTATCATCTAAAAATTCTGATTTCATTTTGACGTAATCTCCATGTTTTAGATGTCCCTGTGTTCGAAAAACACATTTTATTGAAAATACTTGTCCAACTGTCTGTGGCAAAAACATTTCAAAAATACCCTGAGCAAGATAAAAAATACTTGAGATGTGATGTTTACATATAATACGTAGATTTCTATCAAATTGTAAGCAAAATCTATTCCTCTGTTTGAATGTAAGTTAACTACAAAATGAAAGGATTTAAATGGATAAAATTCGGAGCATAGATTTAATTTTAAATGAATCTACAGCGTTAGACTGTAGACATCTATCAAAGTCGGAGCATAGATTTAATTTTAAATGAATCTACAGCGTTAGACTGTAGACATCTATCAAATTCGGAGCGTAGATTTAATTTTAAATGAATCTACAGCGTTAGATTGTAGACATCGATGAAATTTCGAGCCAAATACAATAAGGGCTTAATCCTGTAACAATGTACTTTCAGAAATATATAAACACGATAGCTCAAAAATGCAATGATTTAATACAAGGAGCGTTTTTTAACTGACGGTATTGTGGCTCGAGCTATCAGCCGCAAAGCCACTAAATTTTGTACGGGGACTATTGACGACTTGGGGAAAAAAAGAATCTGAGGGAAAAAATTAGTTCCAAAAATTGCTGGTAGGGAAAATGTGATGCTTTACTCTTTAAGGCAGCTAAAATTTTGCATACAACATGGGGAAAAATTACAAAATGTAAATACAAGGTGATGGTTAGAAAAAATTGTATTTATGCAGGATGGAACGAAATTGAAGGGTTGTCTAGACGAAGTCTCAAACTTATCAGCATTAAAAGAAAATATAACACTGCTGTTGTGAACTTCTCTCTTGAAATGTCGCATTCTGCTGTACCCGGTGTACAGATTGTAATGCTAAAAGCGATTAAGCGGTAAAGCGATTCTACTGAATAAGAACAAAAGAATAAAAACTGTAGAATAGAATCTCATCATTTTTTTTTAATTTTTAACCATTTATGGAAGTAACTTTTTCGAACAAAGCACAGTTGTGTAAAAGTTAATTCTTTGCTATTTATATATCTGTTTACTATAGCCTTTTAAAATTTTATCGTGCAGATAAACTAAAAATGTAGATCAAAAGCACCACATTCCCCCCAGTCGGCAACTTTTGAAACTTTTTTTTTCCGCGGATTTGCGTTAGTAGTCTTAAAATTTGGTGGTTAATAAAACGTTAAAATTTGGTGGCTTTTTGGCTTATATTTCAAGCTACAGAGATCTCCGAGTACCGTCAGTTTGAAAAACACCCCATCTATTAAAATTTGGCAGAGATTTGTAACTACAGTCACAGTTCTGTTTCAAATTTCGATTCTAATCGGTTGGGAAAAACACACAAATTCACCTTAACAGAAGACAAGCGACAAAATTTGGGATAAACTATTCTCGATGGCTACAATGTCAAAGTATTCCGAATTTAGACAATTAAAAAAACATAATTTCGCCTTTTGCTATTTTAATAGAAAAATTAAATGAATTGATGTCTCAGTTTCATTGACAAGGAAAAGTATGCAAGTCATCTAATTGCATATTTTCATACATATGCAGCATCCTCTGTACTCATTCCATTAAAAAATGACCAGCAGATACCAAATTCTAATGGGTGTAGACATATGGCGCATATCATTTGAAAACGAACTGTTTCCGTTGAGTATCATTTGAAATAAAGTTTTAAGCTTGGGTATCACACTTATTTTCTGAATAACTTATACGAAATCATAATTAATTTTTAAAAAGATAATTTCCGTAAATAAATTAAGCTTTAAGCTTTATGAAAGTATTTAAAGTTTTATGAAAAATTATATATAAAATTTAAATGT
>JAPMOQ010067144.1:244227-255602 GCA_026543055.1 Argiope trifasciata | reverse complement strand
ACCTTTAATTAATGAAATTAATTAAAGGTTTTTATTTTCACTCACTTATCATGGTGAAATCAACTATTTGCTTTAAATCTTCGAATTTAACATTCAGAATTTTATTTCTAAGAATTAAGGAATCCGACTACATTCGAAGGAATTTTTTTTAGTTGGATCTATTTAAAACTATGGTTTTTAGATACGTTTTCAATTATAATACAAAATACTATGAATACAACAAAATTATTCGAAAACATAATATATTTTGAGAAATAGGAAATTGTGTAGTAAATTTTAATGACATTGAAACAAAACGGTTCACACTCTACATAAAATGTTATGGCTGTTATCCTGTGTTTCTCTGCACACAAGTTATAGAAGATAATGATGAATGAAATGAACCAAAATCTATTAAAAATATTGAGATTCAAAGAATTGATGCGTAAAAATATTCATATCTATGTATTTTTTTTCATAAATTCACGACTTAATTTTTCTAAAAACTCCAATAAAATAAAAAAATATTTCACCAACAATAAAGCCTATGTTTCCTTTTAGTGCCCGTATTATTTAAAACACATGCTGAAATTTTTTATGTGAATACCTCCATTAGTTTTTGGGATATCATGTTTTATTAAAAATTAAGTTTTAAGAAGAGTGAAATTGAAGACTAATTTTTTTATTAGGCTATAGTTGTAATATGAGTAATTTTACTAAATATCAAGATTTATTTAATAAACAGATTCCATTATGAGTAACGTTTTCATCTTTTAAAGTGCTCCTGTTGCTCATTATACTTTTAAAGCTTCTTCCCAATCACCAAAGTAATTCTAAAAGCAATATACACGAACTTATGTAATGAGCACATTAGAGACGGAATCATTGTTTCCATATTAACTTTTCAGAAACTCTTGACTCGAGATTCAGTGCTTTTCTATAATCAATGCCCCAGAATCAGCAGAGGAGCGTTATTTTCCATAATGAGCGAGGGAAGATTTATTGCCCAGGTCCAGAACTCGAGTTCTCGGAGCGGGTCAATTAGTCGGGACCCTCCACGCCACTTCACCCCTGACCGGACCAGAGATGGAATCCATCCACTTAATCTGTTTCTGTGCGGAGCCACTTACCAAGTTTCATTCGCAGCTCGAGTGCAGCAGTAATTGGTGGAACAGTGTCCCTGGCATACCGAAACCGGCCATCGATTGCTGCACTTAAGCTTATGGATCTCCTGCAGATAGACACAGGACTGATTCCTTCTCCTCATTGGATATATATAAACATCGCCGTCTAATCCAATGACATTTCTCCCCGAGTCCAGGGGAGAGCCTTTGCTTCGGGAAGGTTCCCTCTTTTCCAGGAATCTTTAAGTGGATGCTGCGAGTTCGGGGTTTTCTTGTGGTATCGTTAAATACCTCGTACGAGTGTTTTGTTCGCTTCACTTTGGAAGATCTTCGGAGATTAGAGTCAAAAAGCATTATCTTCTCTGCTCCTGATAAAGAAAGCTCGCGGTCCATTACTTAGGGAGAATCACTTAGCAACGGCAAGTTGGTTTCTTTTATGTGATAAATAATGTAGAAGTATAAACAAGAACTTTTGGATACCCAATATGTCCACTCTAACCATCATCCAATAACTGGTTTATAAGTCATTGGAGATATGCATATACTCAAGTTTAGAAAAAATGCTCTATACGATTCAAAGAATGTTGTTTTGCATTGTTTGTCAATAAAAATGATTCTGGAAAAAATTAGGACACCTACACATTCATATATAGTCATCCAGTTTTATTAGCCGTATTTGGTAAAATTATCTTTAAAAACAAACATTTCATTTAAGAAAAGTTAAAATTGACCAAAAAAAAATAAAGAAAAGAAGAAAGATATTTAGAAATTTATATCGCTTATTGTTTGAAACGTTAATCAGTCAAAAACTTTTGACTGAACATGACGTAAATAAAAAAAAGTGAAGTCATATTTTTGACTCTCCAACCTGCCAGTAGACACACGGAAAAATACTGAACGATCGAACCTCCTCAATAGCAACACTGGCGCGAACTGTGGTTGAATCTTAAGGGCCATCATCGGTCAAGGTACAACCCTCCTCGTAGGAAGTACGTTTCGTCATCGATGGAAAGAGCCAACTACCCCACCTTTCGTGTACCTACCAGGTTGGTGAGATTCAAACACCATGTCGGAAGCATCTCACCCTCAATGACGAGGTCCCCCCCCCGTGAGTTAAAACACACAAAAGGGGAAAATATATTTTGTAATTTTCAGCAACACATTTATGGATTCAAACAACGAAAATCTGTCATCTTTTACGTCATTTAAAGCACTTTCTCAACAGGAAAAAACGCCTAGTTTCATCTGCTCAGAAATAAGCAACTCGGTTTTAATAAGAGAAATCATCCTGAACATTTAGCACATACTGACTTCAGGTGCAGTGCATGAATTCAAGGTTCTTAGCCACCAGTATAACAGTTCGATGGGAGAAAATTCTATTAGCTTAGCAACGAATTATAGATTTCTCTTCAAAGTTTGCTTTGTAGCTTTTTTTAAATCAATTCTACTCAATTTTCTTGTATACTTCGAAAATTGTTTAAAACTGAAATTTGTATGGCAGTAACCGCGACTGAAAGTCCACCGCAAGACGATAAACCATTATCAATCGAAAAAGGAAAAACGCACATACACCACATGTTTCACCCTTAGCTTTGCTTCATCAAAAATTAGGTTAATAATAATGAAATGCCATAACTTTTTTCATTTGGGTCTAAAATTTAAAGTATCCAACTAAAAAACACTGGTTATCGACTACATAGGCGATATATTTTTTAAATTCTTATTATTTCTTGTAGTTCAGAATTTTATCTTCCCAAAACAATTTATCTTTCCTAGAAAAAGAAAGGCCTGATCTATCATCCAGGGTGTCACAGATTTTTCGACTAAAATTTGACTTTTAACTTCAATTTTCTCAAAACTTTATAGTTCATGAACATTTTCCGCCGTTAACATGATATTCCCAAAACTAATAGAAATATTGACATAAAAATTTCAACGCTTGTTTGAAATATTATGGGAAATTAAATGAACTGAAAGTTTTATTGTTGTGAAATTCTTTTTCATTTACAGATGCTTATAGAAAATTTAGTTGTAAATTTATGGAAAAAATGTATCTATGCGCATATTTTTACCCATCTCTCAAGATGTTTCTCAGATTTCAGTTCATTTCATTTATCATTATAACTGCGTAGAGAGAGAAATAAAATTGCAGCATTACAATTTTGTGCAAAGTGATCACCGTTTTGGTTCCATTCAAATTGACAACACATTTTCCCATTTCTCAAAATATATTATATTTTCAAATAATTTCTTTTTGTATTTATAGTGTTTATTATTGACAATGCATCTAAAAACCATAGTTTTAAATAATTTTTAAAAAATTCAAGTTTTAAAAAATTTTCCTTCGACGTAGTCGGATACCTTAATGCTTTTATTTTTGTTAAAATATAACACCTTAAAGCCTATATCTAGTAGATAAATCTTATTGCGTGTTTCAGTTATCAGTCCCTGTACATAAAAACAAATAATGCAACAAACAGCCTACTCTTCGGAGGATTTTGCCTAAGTTTTATTTCAGATACACAATTCCGGTAATGAATTTCCTGTTAAATTTGATTCTTGTGGCTTTTTAGATTTCGTGCAATCATATTCAGAAGTTTACGGTACAACAAACAAGCTCACTTTTGAGTTTATAGAAAAATAAATACAAACCTACAATTGGTTCACAAACCGATTCCTTTTCCCAACCTTTACTCTTTTGCAGTTTTGAGTTGTTGGATTCATAAGCAAGCAAACACTTTCGAAATCATTTTACTGAAATGATGGGGCGAAGATTCAATCGAATTCCGAGACAAATTTTTATGGAAATTGAAGGATTTAATGCAAAAATGAGGTCGCCCCAATTATTCGAGTTTGCAGAAAGTCCTAAAAAGTTGAAAATTCTAAAGTCCAAGTTGTAAGAAAATTTTCATTTTGCTCGATTTTATTCATTCTTACTACGTATTACGTCGGTATTTCTACTTAAAAAAATGTTTCCAGATGATGTGGCATACGTTGGAATGCTCTTCCAAGCCACCAAATAGATAGTTTGTCAACTTCTATGAAAAGTGTTTGGCAATAAAATTGCAGTTTACTAAAATATTATTAATTATTTAAAGTAAACTTACAAAATATGCATACAGCTTGTGACTTCCCATTCACCATCTCACTTCCCCTTTATAACGTCGAGCTCATCTAGCTGTAGGTCACCGAAGAAGCACACATCATTTTGTGGGGTGTATTTAAGAGCTAATCCCCTCCCAACTCTATATTTTGCGATCTTAAGTGAAAGGGTGTGGGAGTAGGGTAGCCGAGTCTTGTTTAACATTAATGGAGTTCTGTTTTCGGAAGTGGAATATTTTTACTGGTTTGTTGCAGATAAGTGCAAAACTCTCTCTACACAACATGTTTCCTACATTAATTTGGAAATTTTCATAAGCAAAATTCAATATTATTTACAAAATACATTTATTATCATTAGAAGATGTATGGAGTTTTCAGAAAGAAATCTTATTGTTGTTATCCATGGCGCTTTACAAATCCGCTGACCGATATCTGTCAGCGATGCAAGCCTAAATGAGCGTCCCTTGTTTTTTCTGTAGCGTCAACAAAGTCCAAGATTACGACTTAGCTACTTCGTGCTTCCCATTCGCTTGCACAACCCCTTTTTACAGGGGGGCACAGTCACTCTATTCACAGATAGAGCACAGAACAACAACCTTGCCGGATAAGAGACTCGAACCAGGGACACCAGATCACGAAGAAGACGTGTTACCCACATGCCAGGATTCCTACAGGCAGAAGTGTTTTAATAGGTTAACAAATTTGAAAGTCATTTCTTCGGTAACTTCAGTAACAGCACATTTTTCCCTTATCTTTTCTATAATATGTTTACTCAAACGGTAGAAAAACCTACTTCCCTTGTATGTTTTTTAAGGTTTCCGAAGGCAGGATGGATTAGGGGAATAGTAGTATCACCAGAAGTTACCCCTATATTGCAAAAAACGAATAAGATAAACAGCTCCATCGCTTGAGTTAACTCGAGAACTAGCGATTGGAGCTACATTTTTCTGGCACCAAACAAACCAGTTTTCATTTTACAACATAATATACAATATTTCCTCTTTTTATAATTCATGTGAATGGAAAGAATAAGAAGAGTCGATTTTGGGAGACTAGGCCAATTATTCTGTCATGAAGTATATTTCCAGCTGGGTTCCACTTATCAAAGGTCATCCGTTATATCTGTAGCTAATTAATGTATGGAATAAATTACATTTTCCTTGTAGATTTTTTAAATCAAAAGTGAAATAAGAAAAACTGTTTAAAAATTTAGTCTAACAAATGAAATTTCCAACATTATTTTAACTAAGAATAATGAAATCGTCTTAGATAAATAAAAATAAGTAAAGTGGCTCGAAAAATAATCCGACAAAAAGTTATAATGGCAGGTTTTTAATGTAATAATCAACGATTCGTAAGCAATTTTGAAAATGGCAAAGAAGTTTCACCATCATCTAAAATTCTTCAAGCCATTTCGATGAAAGACCGAAAATAAAAGAATAAAATCCCTCCAAACATTTAATTAAGGTTTCCAAAATTCAGATACATTTCTAGATGATAAATTCCAAGATGCAATAAGGCAATGAAAAAAAAAAGTACCAAATCTAACTCATAAGCAGCTAGGAAACCATAAAAATGGAACTAGTTGCAAGAAAATATGAAGGTCATAAAAAGAAATTGAAAATCCAAAGGAGATAAAGAAGGGGAGGGGACATTGAGCCATTTCACTTCCTGCTTACATAAGCAAATAGGTACCAAAATAGTGTTACAAGATTCTTCATTTCTTCTTCTTTGGTTTCTTATTTGCTTATCTTCCTTTACTTTATTCGCTGAATTATTTCGCAACATATGCCTTCAATTTTTTTAAAACAAATGTGTTTTCTTTGGTTCCATTCGCACGCGTTTGCAATGTATGAGAGACAAGAAAAAAAAGTTGGACAGAGGTTAAAGGGGAGAGGGAAAGGGAAAAGGGAGAACAAGAAGAAGGAAGGAGAGTCAAAACATTTATAACTGTATCCCGCCATTTTTTATTCTCTTGCCTTGACGTACAAGCTTCATCAGATAAATGGGCTTCCTTTCGATTTGGACATTGCTGCAGAAGATGAGAGAGAGCATTTTCAATAGTTTTTGAAAATGCTTTTCAAAAATTATAGAATAATCCAATTTATCACTGGTCATGGCAACTTTGCAAGCTATCTATATAAATTTATTTTGTCTCCATCACCTGCCAGTGATTGCAACATTGGTGGCGAGGAGTACGTTGAACTTGTGCTCCTTCTATGTTCTTTCAAAATTTATAGAATAACACAATTTCTCACTGGTCAAAGCAAATTTAAAAGGTATCTTCATAAATTGAACTTTTCTCCATCATCTACCTGTGACTGTAACATGGGTGGCGAGAAAAATGTTGAACATGAGCTTCTCCCATGCTCCAAGTTTGCTGGAGCAAGACAGAATCTAAGACTGGCTTTCCAAGCTAGTAATATAAAGTGGCCTCTTGAGTTTCATCCACTTGTTTCCACCAGAAGTGCTATTGGAAATTTATTATTGACAACTGTTAAATTTTCTTATTCTTAACTTAAATTTTCTTATTATATTTTATTCTTGTATTAATCTTTCGTAACTGTTTTCTTATTTTCTTTTGTCATGTGTTGAGTACTTACTTTTGTAAGCCCCGTGTGATACTTTGTGGTGCTCGGGGATTTTATAATTGCTTCAATAAAAAATATTGGAATCAGTTTGAATGTATGCTAACGTCGCAATTGTGCATAGGAAATATTTTTATTATATATTTATTGTGTCATTTTCATTAAAGCTCGAAATTTTTGAGCAAATTATTTTGGGTTGCAGTTAAAGGCATTCAGTTCAACTTATTCTTTTGGTGGTGAAGCAATGTCATACAAAAAGGAACCTTTTCATCTGCCTTTTACTTAGCAATACACGGGCACACATGCTGACAAATAATTTCCTTCTTATCATACTAATGTCTTTATTCTCTAAATATCCTTTGAGAAATTCTATTTCTATTGCTTCGTCTCAAGCACTATGAACAGGTTTATGGCTAATCACTGAAAAAATAGAACTGTTTCAAAGGTTTCGCCTGTGAAGGACAAATTACTTTTTACAACTATTTAGGGAGGGACTAAAAAAAGATGATTTTAGTAAGTTCAGTTAGCTAAGGTATTCAATTCTATTAAATGATTTAATGTTATAAAATATTTAAAAAGTAGTTTTTCTTCATTTATTTTTACAAGCTCTAAATGTTTAAGATAGAAGAAAAATTATAAAAGAAATCTCCAAAAATCATCTCTGTCTTTATTAGTATTTTACTTCAAAACATAAATTCTTAGTTTGAAATGAATTTTGACAATATGAGAATGTTGATATTTAAAGAAGTGCGTTCCATCTTAACTTTAACTACAATTGATCAAGTCAGAAGGACCATCTAAATTCCATGGTGATTAAAACTACTTTCTATAGATACCAAATAAATTAAATTTAATTTATTTGGATATTTTTAATATCCGCACAAAAATAATTGCACAGATATTAAAGATACAAAATTCTAATTCTTTTCATTTTTTTTCAGTTCTTCTGTATCACTCACAATCTTCATACAAAGATTGAAGACAATACAAAGATACATACAATACTCATACAAAGAAAAAGTATGAAAATTTCACAAGTCTTACGATCGCCATATTTAAACAACCTAGAACTTCTAGACGGAATTCCAGTGTTTAGTTTTTAACTGTCTGCACCATGGCACTTATATGCATGCAATTTTCTTTTCTGTAATTGCCAAAGCATTTAATTTAGCTGTACTAATGTTTTAGACCAAAGTTTTCATTTTAATAGAATATTAAGAATCTTTGGCTATAAAAAAACTTTTCTGCACGATGTAAATGAAAATTATACTCATTTCCCTTCATTCAATCGATTTAAAAATGTGAGCATTTTTAAAAAAATTTAATATCAGTACAGTAAATATTAAAAATAATTTATGCTCAAATATATAAATTCTGAAATTAACTTTTTAGTTTTCATACTGAAATTTAAAAACAAAACAGGTCTTGTAAATCCATTAATATTCGAATTTCAACAAAAGTCAGCAAATGAGTTCAGTCGGTTTTTGAAAAAAGGGTATCGAAGTCACACGCTTCATCGCCAAATTTAATCTCGCAGCGCCATAGGCCCGGGCATAGTTTTCGTTTGTTTTGGCGCATGATTTGTTTCCATGGCAACAACCGTAATGGTGTATGACGTCACCAGTCAAACAGAACTCTGCGTTCACTTGACTAATATCATTCAATAATTTAACGGAGAAAAGAGTCCGTATCAACTCTGCTCTAATATTTTCCATGTTCGCTGCCCCCTCCACTGCCCCTGAACACATTCTGCCTTTCCCCCCCCCCCTTCTTCTTTTTCGAATTCGGATGGGATGAAATTTTTTTGTTCAAACTGCACTTTTATTTAAAATGGGTAAAACTTTTTTTCTGCCCATCACATTTTGTTCGAATTTTCTTTTTCTTTTTTACCTCCTAAAGAAAGTGACATTATCATTGGTTGCTTTTTGCTTCTTGCTAAAGGTTTCTTCGCATTATTATTTTAAAATAAAAAGAGACTGCAAAAAAAAATCTTTTGGTTTGTTTAATAGACTTTTTAGGTTAGACAGGACAAATGACTAAAATGGTCAGTCAATTAGAAAATTAAACGGACTTTTCGAGCATAAAATTATTTTTAAAATTAATATTATGTGATATTCGTTGGGAGTCTTCTAAAATGAGAAACGCAAAAAAATTCAAATCACACATTTTCAAAAGATTTTTTTAAAAATTAAATAAAGCTGTTTAAAAGCAATGATTATAAGATTCTATTTTATATACTCATACATAACATTTAAGCTCAGGATAAATATAATATATAACTATTTTTATATAATATAACTATCTTTAATATAAATATTTGAAAAGAGAATTTATTCTGCTTTAGAATGTCTTTCCAGAAGATAGAACTATATTATTTCCAAATATGTCTCCATAAAACAAACTTTTAATTAAAGTAGCTCGTTTTATGAAGAATAGAATTTCATTAATACTAAAAAACCTAGATTAATCATGAACAAAACCTTGTTTTAGACACACTATGAAAACTTACACACGAACGTAGAAATTACAAATTTTATTTAGTAAATTCATGGGCTTAAAAATTGTTAAAAAATATTATGCCATGCAAGGGCAGAACAGCTAGTTAAGAAATGTAACATTTAGTGTGAATTTAACATTTTTTTATTGTTTTATATTCATTTTGCTGTTGTTAACTCATATTCGAAACTTTGGCCAGAATTTCAAGAAATCTACCAATTTGTAGTGCGTATTATGCATCAAATTTGTAGATTATATACCAAAATTCATCCTTCTTCCTGAAAGTGTTATCTTTCTCACAGTCCAATAGACCGACAGAATGTCTGAAATAAATTTTTCGAACTCAAGGAGATCTAAAAGGGGAAGATTCGTCAAAATCTCGAGTCCGAGGTGTTCGACGTCTTTCTTTACATTCCGCATGCGATGAGGGAAAAATATCCACAGAATTCATTTTCCATTCAATTCCAGAGCATTTGTTGATTTTGGTTTAATACAGCTACAAGCAGGTTAAAATGACTTTGATGAATCCATTATTACTAATACTAACCAAATTTTTGAAACGGCTAAAATGAGTAGTAATAGATGAATCACCACGGCAGTCGCTTTATTTAACATGCTTTATGAGAACTGGACTCGCTTTGTAGTAATAAAGAAGAGGCAGTTAGTTGATTTTTCTTTTTCACTTACATTTAATGAAATAGAGTTTTATAAATTTTGCTCACTTATATATACTTGAGGACAATATGCTGCTTTAATATTTTAGTCCTTGATCACCAGTTAATTTAAGGTGTATGTAAACACTTCGAAAATCGTTCAAAATATCAATTGTTTTTTACTGCTTCAAAATGTTTTCAGATAGTTTAGCTTTCAAACGGTATCAAGATGTCAATAGTCGGAATATTTATCAAGCTATAAACATATTTCTCTTGAGGTACTTTCACTAAAAATTCTAGTTTCAGGGTTTTCTAACTCATTTTGTGAAGAGAGATATTTTTCCACTCTGTTGCTTCTTTCAAACAATTCTAACTCAACAAAAAAGGAACCAAATACTATTATGTATGCATCAAAGTAATCTGTATGAAACAGTGGAATTTTTGTGCCTCCATCTAAGTTATATATATAGAAATAACTTTTTAATAGCAATTTAAAAGTTAAAATGACAGAAAAACTTCTCGCTTTTTGTATTAATTTTTGATGAAAAAATGGTTAAAAAAAAGATTTGTATTTTAATAGCTAGATGGAGGCAGAGAGCATGGAAAATAATATAAGGCATCATTTCCAACTAGAATGGCGTGTCTATTCGAATTAGAATTTGAGACATCGTATTTTTGTAAATATGCTAATTGTCAAAATATTAATTAATTAATAAATGAACAGTGCAATATGGTTTTTTTCTCACTGAAATGAGTTAAAAAATATATTAAAGATCTATTGTGTAGAAATAAAACTCTTAAAGTTAAGATTTTTTTTAAAAAATATTCTAGTATGTTCGAACACCTTAAAATATTTTAAAGTGTCAAATAAATAAATAAATAAAAAGTTTTTAAATAAATAAATAAAGTTTAGTTAATTTAAATCAGTTAATTAAAAAATTGCATCGAAAAGCATGGTGTAGTAATCTTTAAACGAATTTTAGGGAGAAAAAAAATCTGATCTTTAGTTACCATACAATTTACATTTAAAAAATGAACTATAAATTAAAAACCAAAAACCAAAAATTTATATTGAAATAAAATCTGTCACAGATTAGAACACTGACAAAATTGATTTTAATTGAATTCAGTATAAACTTTTATAGAAAAATTTGAGAATTACGTAGTCGATACATCCTTCTCACTCAAAGATTCCTGAATGTTCGTACATTTGGCTAAAGAGAGCCATTTTAACACTTTCACAACTGCATTTCTAACCCGTTGACTTAATTAAAAAGACAAACACTTAAAACTTAAGACAACACCACTGGTAATGAATTTGAGATAAAATGCTTTAACGTATTATATGGAATTAAACGAAAGACGGATCATTAGAATCGAATAATTAAAATAGTGAATATATATATATACATACATATATATACACACACACA
>JAPMOQ010067144.1:226675-243827 GCA_026543055.1 Argiope trifasciata | reverse complement strand
TGTATTCCTTTTTACTTTGCATATATTTCTAATTTACTTAGATTCATGTGTATTTTGGTAGTAACATTAGCGCTCTGTAAAGACAATGATAATTTTTAATATATATATATATATATATATATATATTGATACAGCAATCAAAGTTTATTTTCCAAATTTATTTTTCGTCACTTTTTTTCCCGACATTATTCGAGCTTTCTTTTCAAATGTTTTCTATAGTTGAGAATCAATAACATCAAAAATATGTATTGTCATGAAAAGTGAAAAACATTAATGCAAATGTTTCAAACGCACCATTTCTTAATGGAGATTTTAATCTGTATTCCGCTATGCATCACTGCAATGAGACTCAACAACAGCCAAGAATTAGTTGAACACCGCAACTCAAGAAAATGGACGCTGCATTGCATAGTGGTTGCATTTTGCCTGCAGCTTGTTCGGGGGGGGAGAGATGTCAGAAACGTAAACACGGCCAGGAAAAAGAAAAGGGACAAAAAAAGGGAGAAGTTTTATCTCTGTTTCTTCCTCACGGTTCCTTTGACACGTTGTGAAGGAGGAAAAAAATCCCTCAATCGGGCTGTGGTGGGGGGGAAAAATTGGCTTGCGTGCCGCAAATTTCCTGATCAACCTTTTATATAATGCATAACGTGATATCCATTTATATGATGCCAGGTGAGATATGTACACAATGGCGGCACGCGAGTCGGGCCTTTTATTGTTACTCATTGTTATGAGAGCTATTATTTGGAGAGGCCCGCTCAGCCATTGATAACGCCGCGGTGATAATTCTGAATTAAGGCTGCGCTTGCCATATGTCACAGCTCGAGTGATCGCTACTACGGACACTACTCGAAAAATTGGTGTCTGGATATCGTCCGGTAATGCATTCAAATCGCTACAAAAAGAAACTATTAAATTTACTAAACGATATACACTAACCAGGAACGTTTCTGCCGCCAAAAAAATATATATTATTAAGCGAAATCAATCAATCATTTGTCAATGTCTTATCGAAATAAGATGAACGGTAAGACAGAGTATAAAATACGAACAAAGAAATATTCATTTTGATGCATTAGATTTGTGTATTCTTTTAAAATTTTAATGCTTGGTGTTCTCTCAGAATGGTAATGAAAGAAACTATTTACTGTATAGAGTGATTCATTTCATATTCGTTCGAAATTATCAAATTTAATTTTAAAAAATGGGATCCAAATATTTTCGTTTAAAATTGATTAAACATAGAAAATATATTTATACCATAAAATCTTTAATATAATTGAAAAGATAATTTTTGAAAATGAAGACGATGCAAAATTATGTACTACAATATTTTTAGTAGTTACTTAGAAAAACTCTAAAATTTAATTAAAATTTTAAAAACCCAAGAGTTGGTCACCCTAAATTTTCTAGCATAATCTGTGATAAGTCTGTTACCCACGAAATGACTTGCATGACATTTGCGTCATATAGCTACAGAATATGAACCTTTCACTTGGATTTAGCATTTCTACAGAATCTATTGTCTCCTCGGCGAGTCATTTGGAGATTCATCCTTGGTAAATAGATGCGGTTATGATTCGAATATATTTTTTAAAATTTTACATAATTCTACTATCTTTATAACCATCCCGTAGCTGACCCAGTTTCATCGCCATCGGATGAACGGTTTAGGAAGACATAAGAGAAATACAAACATTCCTTTTTATTTAGATCGATTAACAAAAGCAAATGAGAGGTGGGTGGTTGTTAAAATATTGAAATCTTTTGATTCAAACTCACGTATCCGAAGCTGGAGCTATGTTAGATCCATTTTGCAAAAATTTCATCTACTCAATGCCTATTTCTTTTCAACGGTCTCTACTATTCATGAATACTGAATTGTATTCATGGATAGTTTAAACCGTAGTGATGAAGACGATTTAGCGTCCCACGATGTGCCTGGAAAGTAAAAATCTATAGCCCAGTATGATGTGCAATAATCCATGCCACAATTTTCTAATGAGAAGTAGATTGCCTTTTTAGCAGAACAAATAAACCATAAGTAGGAATAAAAGAAGAAAAAAAAAAACTGCCTCAATTGGAAGAATAGGAGCGATACCGAATTCATTTTTTATTGATTGTAGCTCCTTGTTGTATGATTGGACAGCCATTGATTGTCTAAGTGTCGAAGGTAACCATGGCAACTGCTGAAAGTGTACATTATTATCTCTTGTGATTCGTTCCTGTCAGGAAAAATGCAGCGTGAGTCATGCGACAATTTTAAACTACAGAACTAAGCTCTTTAATTCTGCTGCTGCTGAAAGATTCTTTTCAAGCTTCGCTTAAGTAACTTTTATGTCGATTGCAAACCGATGTGGTGGGTTAAAATATGAATGAACGAACGGAAAAAAGCGATGGAAATGAATGAGATGCGTTTAGTTTTTCTCAACAGTCAAAAGCTTGTCATTTGTTTCCGTAAATTTAAAACGGAGAACTTGACAGAATCTCCAAATAATTTAAAGAATATTATACCTGTATTTATACATGCATTTCTTTCCAATTAATACAAATTCATTAGTCTGAATTTTCTTACTTTTAAAGATGGAAAAATCGTATATCTTTAATATCATATCCAGTTTTTTTTTATATCGGCTGATTTCATTTTAGTTTTAACTAGTTTTGTACTGTGATATTTTTGAAAGTTACCGGAGAACGATTCCGAATGTTAGCGTAATTTTAGTTAAAGTTTAAAAACAAATCCTTCTAGTTATGCTTTTTCATCCCCCAAAGTAAATATACCAAGTGGTGTATCTCTAAATCAGATGGTCTGGTGTCTAAAGCATTAACACACACACGCATTCATTCATATACGCAAACACATATTTATTTGATTATCAGCCTTGGAGTCATTCCGGATATTGATTGGCCTGAAATGGTATATTTTTTTAAGATGGTGGACGAAAAGATCAAAAAGAGCACTTTTTGATAATAATATTCCTTTTTATATAAATCAGTCAATTTTAATAATTGCTTAGAAAACTGATTGATGTAACACCTTTGCATAAAATATCAGTAAAATCATTTTGCTAAAAATGGCTCACAGAGCTAAGTGTGAAAAAATCTAACAGTGATTCATCAATACATTTTTTGTTTCAAGTTACATAAAATGTAATTATTATTATTATTATTGCAATTATTTAGACCAAATTTACAGTAGATAACAATATGCACACCAATTACAAATGATTTACAAATTAGCCATTTGGCACGAATTTGAATGCGTATCCTATATAAATTCAAACATGTTTACCGTAAACAAAATGCTGATTTACTAAATTAATGATATAGATATTGCAAACGACCATGGAAACCATTGCCTTGTATTTATTTTTTAGAAAACATAACATTTAATATTTATTTAATTTCATCCAATCACGTGTTTTTCGTTTGTTTTAAAATTTTATGGTTTTGTCTGAAATATATTGTGGAAAAATAGGGTTAAAAAATTTATTTAAAAAATAAAAATTTAAGTTATATGTCAAAACACTGATACCATTAGAAAGCTAATTTTTTAATCTTTAACTTGATGTAAAAATCAGCTTTTTGGAATAATATTTTTGGACGTCGAAATTTCGCTTAGATTTTAATTTATTCAAATTCCAATTAAAAATTGGAAAAAAGTGCTCCGAGGTGCACATTTTCGACCTCCAAGGTAAGCATGTATCAAATTTGGTAGCTGTAGATCCAACAATCTGGCCTGTAGAGCGCCAACACACACACACATATTGGGCTTTATTATAAGTATCGATTAACAAGCTCGTGGCTTTTCATGAAGGTTCCACACATCAATGAATAAAGGCTCTGAAATTTCTTTTCTTTTAACTAATTTTCATAATTATTGAATACTTTTCTCAGCATCCCTTTTTCACATGTCTCCATTTTGTTTTGAAATGGGCGTCTTCTCCTCCATCAGTAAGAAAGCAAAGAACATTTCATATTTGTTCATGGATTTGAAAGAATCAAATTTTGGTGGCCGAATTTAGGTATCACCTAAAAGGGTAAAGGGACCTATTTCCTTAAAATGTATGTACGTTATATATAAAATTATTTAAATGTTGTATAACACTTTACAAATGTCTTTTGGTGAAACCAAGAATAAAATTTTCTTAACTTCTAATCACGAATAAAGAATTTAATAATAATTGACTTATTTAATAACTTCAAAACGAGACGTTAATCCAACTCATTGAAAGCAATAACAAAAAAGAAAAAGACTTCTCTAATACCAAATATTCACTTAATAATGTTAAAAAACAACATATTTTTATAACTTGATGGAGGCAGACAACATTAAGACCAATATTTTCCATCATTTCCAACTAGAATGATGCATCTCTACTAATTAGAATTTGTGGTATCATACTTCAAAAAATGTCCTTATTAAGTCATTAAATATTAATTAATTCATTAATAATTAGTGTAATCTAATTTTTTTCTAACTGAAATGAGTTTAAATATGTATTAATGAACTATTGTAAAAAAGCTGGATTTTTAAACTTAGATATTTTTTTCAAAATGTTTCTAGTGTGTACGTACATCTTAAAATTTCATTCATAGTTTGCTAGTTATGTATCTGGTCGGAACAAACTGTTTGTTGATTAGACATAATCAAAAGCCATTATATTTTCCTCAGAACTTTACACATAAAATATAAACAAATATCACTCTCTTAATCGAAAAAACATGTATAAAGATCCTACTTAATGTAAAATGATTAACATCACGTAGACCAATAAGAAATATAAAAAACTGTCACATTTATCAGAGTCCCAAGAAACTGCTTAGAAGAGAAACGAAAAGCCAGCCAACTCCGCCAAATTTGTTCATCCATCAAGCCAGAACACTCTTCTCTGACCTAATCTTAGAAAAGTGCTATTACTAAAAAAGTGCGATTCGAGATAAATGGATTTTTTCGCACCCTCGCCGATCTGTATTTGAAACCTCACCGAGATTTGGTGCCGGTTTCGAGATGGAATGATTTATTGTTCTTCGCCGAATCACTCGCTTGGAACGAGACTTGTCCCAACACAGGGTAAAAGTTGCTGGCAATAATTCCTTTTTTTGGGTTCCGTTGATATTTCGCTGATTTATCATCGGATTTCGGAGTTAAGTGGGCACCGCAATTTGACATGTTTCAACACTTTTCGACTTAGGAAAAGGACACGCAGTTTGTCACATAAATTTTAAAAGGGTCATTAAAAACAGACGCCAAATATCATTTATTTTATCAAAAAAAAATACTGCTCATTTATTCAGGTTTAAGGGGTATTGGGTCATGTCAGTAAGAGGTACGACAATTGTTTTTAAATTCACAAAATATCCAATTGACATAATGTTCTCACAAGAAATTGTAAACCAAAACGAAATTCAAAGAAGTGATAAAAGTCATGGGATAGCAATATGCAAATATACAGATGACAGTAGTATCGCAGCGAAAAAGTATAAATGCGCAGTTCGTTTTCCAGAGCTTTCATTTGTGTTCAAGTTATTCATGTGAACAGGTTTTTCATGATTTATGGAGGCACGACGAGAATTAACAGACTTTGAACGTGGAATGTTAGTTGGAGCTAGACGCATGGGTCATTCCATTGCGGATATCGTTAGTGAATTCAACATTCCGAGATCCCCAGTATCAAGAGTGTGCCGAGAGTATGAAATTTCAGGCATCACATCCCATCAGGGACAGCGCAGTGGGCGACCACTTGCACTTAACGACCGAGGCCGCCGACGACTGTGTAGAATGGTCAATATTAATAGACACGCAACACTTCGTCAAATAAGGGCAGGAATCAACGTAGGACGTATGAGGGACGTGTCCGATAGGACTGTGCGGCGAAATTTGTCTTCCTTGGGCTATGACAGCAGAAGACCGACTCGAGTGCCTTTACTGACAGCACGACATCGCCTGCAGCGACTCTCCTGGGCTCATGAGCATATCGACTGGTCCCTAGACCAGTGGCGTGGTCAGATGAATCACGATTTCAGTTGTTACGAGCTGATGGTAGAGTTCGAGTGTGGCGCAGACCCCACGAAGCCATGGACCCAAACTGTCAACAAGGCACTGTTCAAGCTGGTGGTGGCTGCATAATGGTGTGGGCTGTTTTTACATGGCATGGACTCGGTCCTCTGGTGCAACTGAACCGATCATTGACTGGAAATGGTTATGTTCAGCTGCTTGCAGATCACTTACAGACATTCATGGACTTCACGTACCCCCACAACGATGGGAGTTTTATGGATGACAATGCGCCCTGTCACTGGGCCAGAACTGTTCGCAATTGATTTGAAGAACATTCCGGACAATTCCAGCGCATGATCTGGCCACCTAGATCGCCCAATATGAATCCCATCGAGCATTTATGGGACATCATCGAAAGGTCCGTTTGTGGACTCCATGACACGTCGAGTTGTTGCACTTCGCCGGGCTAAAGGAGGATCAACACGATATTAACAGTCATCCCATGACTTTTGTCACTTCAGTGTATGTATACGATTCATTTATTTATTTATTATATTTTAATATTGAGAAACAAGTACGTCGTGTTTAAAATTATTCAAAAAACGAAAAAAAGAAACATTTTAATAAGGTTATATTTTCTTTAATTTTCATGTTTTCCAAAGTTTTCGGATAAAACTAAACAACATTAAGTTACCATACAAGTCCTAAATTAGCATGAAGCGAACATAACAGTAATAGTCAGAAATATATCATAATTATCTAGTATCATAACATTTTTTCATATATTTTATAAATATAAAAAAGCAATTCTGAGAAAAGAATCAATTATATGAAAAAAATGACATTATGTGTCTTTTAATTAAATTCATTAATGGCGTAAGGGAAATATTTAAAACAAATATCTGTTCATTTTCAATGAATAAGATTGGACTTACTTTAGAAACAAAAATCACTCAGTTTGAAGATATTTGAAATACACACTCACCTGAAAGAAAAAAATGTCATAATTAAAATTTTGACGATTAATAGAAAATTCAATTATTAGTAGTGAAATACATAATAATTTTACCCCCCCATACGAGCTATAGAATTAATTTTGGCTTTTTAATGGATAGAATATATTACTCCTTAATCGAAGTCTGACTACACTACTACATTGGATTGGAGAAGACTTGCGGTCGTAGGGTCACTTTTCAACCAGATGTATAAATGTTGCGTAAATAACTTATGTAAAATTGTGGAACTCATAGGCATGTACAGTTATGCTAATTTCTTCCTATTAGAATCGGTACAAATATTTAAAATAATATATATTCCGTATTACAAAACGTTCTTTTAAGAAATTCCACAAATGCACTTACGCACGCACAAAATTATCATTTAACCTTGGGTTAGTAGCTGGGGTCACTCCCATAAAGTCAGGTTTTATTGAATTATGAAAAGAAAACTAACATATACGTATGAATGTTTCTAAAGTAACAATATCACGTAATACATTTATTTATTACATAATTATTTAAGCCGAAGTGTGCCATATCATAAGTAAATTATGACTCATTTCATAAATAAATCAACGTCATAACTGCCGTGGTGGCCTGGTGGTCTCATAAGGTGGTAAGGTCCCGTCTTTCGAAGAATTCAAGACCAATTCCACCAAAGAACTGTCGTATAATGGGGTGGGGGTCTCTTTAAATACGTCAGGCCAAGCTTCCTCCCGCTGCTGCGGTGTGGAGAGGGGGGTGGTTGCCAGCTCATGTGTCTTCCTCGTCATCTGACCGACGCTCAAAATAACGAGGTCCATCCCTCATAGTGCTTTAAAACGGAACGTTAATATAACTAAATGAAATTAAACATTATAATTTGGGAAATTGAATTCCGAACGTCAACTGCCTGCACCGTAGTTTCGAAACACTTACGGATTAATTAAATTTTTTTTTGAATAATTTGAACAGAATTTTGTTATTCTTTGCTCCGTAACCAGCCTCTTTATCATACAGAAAAATCTTTGAATGTTCAATATATTTTAAGTATTCACATTACATTGTTATTTTTAATATCTGTCATTTTTTCTACGTAAAAATGTTCAATTTTTCTGTCATATAATCTCTTTACAAAAAAACCTTCGTTTTCAGTAGTATCACTTATGAAAGCTATTGTAAAACTTACCTCATTAGTAGAATCAGAAAAATCTAAATTATCTAGTGATTCTGCCTCAATCTGAAGCAGATATTTTGTAAGGAGTTTTCTTATTTTTTTATCATTCTAACTGCTGGTTTTACTCGCATTTTTTTTATTTTTTGTATAAACTGTCAAGATTCTGCATTTGCCTGGTTTTCGACCGCATTGACAACAAGAAAGCGATAGGGTGGGTGCTCTCTTTTTCTTTAGTAGTCCAATAATACATCAGTTAGAATATGTAAGATCAAAACTGTACATCGGTTAGAATATATAAATAGATGTTTTAAAAATTAGCTTTCTGCAAAACTCTATGCAATTTTATTCTGTTTACACCAAACTGCAGTTAAAACAATATTTCAAAACTGTTACTAAGACCGCAATTGCAATACCTACTGTGAAATAATCCGACAGCAGATTAAATCTTTAAATCATTATTTTCAAAGATTAAAACCCATTTTAATCCATTTATTTGTAAAATATAATTCACTTTTTACAATAATATACTACTGGGATATCCTGGTTGGTAGGGCGTTGCACTCGTATTCGAAGTGCACAAACTTCAAACCAACAAAATTACATTGACGATATTATATACATCTGTACTTATAATAAAGCCCAATGTGTGTGTGTTGGCGCCCTACAGGCCAGACAGTTGGAACTACAGACAACATATTTGGTACATGTATACCTTGGAGGTTGGAAATGTGCATCTCGGAGCCCTTTTTTCAAATTTTTAATTAGAATTTGAATTCATTAAAAATGAAGCGGAACTTTGTTGTTTTTCCACAATAACTTCCGAAAATATGATCGCACAAACATGTTTTTTACATCAATTCAAAGATTAAAAACTAGCTTTCTAATGGTATCATTGTTTTAATATATAACTTAAGCTTCTATTTTTAACGAAGTTTTAAAGAAATATTTTCACCATATTTTTCAACAGCATATTTCGGACGAAAAAAGAAAATTTAATCTGCACGAGCACATCAAGGGAGAAAAAATTAGGTTTTATCAGAGTGTTGCCATCATATTGAAAGAAGTTCAAATAAAAAAAAAATCAACTATTACTGCAAATCAAATCTAAAAAACTGTAACTCTCAGCACGTGACTGGATAAAATAAAAGGAATACAAAATGTGATATTTTCTAAAAATATAAATAAATGCAATGCATAGGTTTCTATAATCGTTTGCAATATCTGAATCATTCATTCAGCAAATATTCTTCAACAAACTAAGCATTGAAATTAAACACCGAATATGAGGAAATAAGCACAAAAGTAGAGCTAAAAGTATGAGCAAGTTATGCGCCACTACTTTTTTTCCATCTAGTGAGTTTAAAAATAACTAAGCGCCTGCGACCTAGTCTATATCTATATCTATACTTGTAATAAAGCTCTATGTGTATGTGTGTTGGCGCTCTACAGGCCAGACCGTTGGACCTACAACTACCAAATTTGGTACATGTATACCTTGGAGGTTGGGAATGTGCACCTTGGAGCCCTTTTTTCGAATATTTAATTAGAATTTGAATGAATCAAAATTTAAGCGACCTGTGAGCCATATTTTACAAAATATTTTTATTAATATTTTAAATAAAAGTTGCTACATCCATCAGTCTTCTAAATCAATCATTAAAACTGACTGATTTATAAAATTAAAGAATATTGTTAGGAAAACGTGTTCTTTTACAACTTTCCGTCCATTCTCTTAAAGAAAATATTTACTTCGGGCCAATCAATGCCTGGAATGAATTCGAGGCTAATGAATATGTGATGTAATTGAAAATTTTAGAACGCATTACTCATGGCGAACCAGCTGATAGCCAAAGGTGGCTAGTATATGATAAAGATTCCACAAGCCGAACATCCTCTGCTGTATAAAGACCGATCCTTCCCATTCGGTTACGTATTCCCCATTCTGCTCTGAGGGGATTCGCCTGCCACTTGAGAGCAGCGCAGCAGACGGTGTTTGCCAATGCAACAGGTGGTCCTGTGCCCCCCCCCCCTCCTTCCGGAGTCCTACTTTTTCGGGCAGCTGTCGTTTGATCACGTACCGAAGGCAAGTCAGAGCAGGAACAGGAAATGATTGGAGTTTTTAAGAGAGAAGACGGACTGACTCGAGTTCCCATCCTCGGGGCTGCTCCATTCCGATTGATTTTTAAAAAAACACCCTTTTCGAGTGTAAGAACAGAATGAGTTTTCTGGAAGCTTTTTGGATTCTGTTCTGCTTCCATTGTTTAGACCGCATTTATTGGAAAGATGTGGGTGCGTATTTACCTACCCATATCCTCTTTGAGATATTCCTTTTATTTATTATTTTTTTCCCACTTAGAGTTACAAATGAAATCGCAATTCAAGAACTGAGTGAATATTAAAAAGGAAAGGGGAGCCTGAATTCGCAAAGAATTTCTCTTCGAATTCGGAGAAGCATCTACTAGAAGTAAAAAGAGGAAACCGATCAAATGAAATATGTTATGCGGGAATGTTTAATCTGCTTTAAAATGGAAAATGTCAGTTTTCCTTTTGGCGACTCAGAACAGGAAAAATAAGAGAAGTAGAAACAAGCCCAGCTCTAAGGGCTAAACAAAATCGAGTTGAATGCAAACAAGTATATACTTACAAACGGAATGAAATGTCTTAAAAAAGAATTGAAATAAGAAAATGATTTATTTTGAAATAGAAATTCTTATATTCTGCTAGTGAAATATTTCAAGTATTTATTTTGACGTAGATTAGATTGAAAATTATTCTTAATGGATTGAAAGAACTTGAGGATCTGCGACGAATTTCAGGGTCCTTCAGAATTTTCATTGTTTTGTCCTTCAGAATTTTCATTATTAAAAAAGAAACTGTGATTTAACTAAACATATATGTTCATAATAGAGTTTATACTTCATTCTCCAAAAAAGAGAAATGACAAATTAAAATTTCAGTTAATATTTGATGTTAAAAAAATTATTCGTAGATAGTTTTGATTTATTCATGTGAAAATGGAAATTGATAAAATTAAATCTTATATGTAAGAGGAGGGAAGATAATATGCTTCAAAGTGATAAATGAAAGTAAGCCGTGTAAGTACTGAGTACAGGAAAATAGCAAGGGAAATTTACAGAAAAATAACTCAGAATTTTGATAAAAAACATAAACTTCAGTATTCTTGGGGACAAAATGACGAAATAAAAATCAATAAAATAGAAGTCAAGAGTAAAAATGTGTAGATTTGAATTAAAATATCTGGTACAATATTTGAAATCTAGTAAAATAATTAAAACTCGATAAAATAATTTATTTCCTTACGAAGTTTTCTTATTTGTTAACGTTTTTATCTAAACGTTTCTCGATTAGACGCAAGTTTATTTGTTGTAAAAGGCATTTAAGAGAATTCTTCAAAAAGAAATTTCTTGGATCATTTTAAATCAATTAGTTTTCATTCTTTAGGGTTGAAATCAATGGTAAGATATTGATTCGACTGAACGCTATCAGAGGCATTCGTATTTCGAATGGCAAATTGTAAAAGAGAGCAAAATGCAGAAGCCTTCAGATTTACAAATGATGCTTACTCAAAAAATGCTTGTTAAGGTATCCGAATACGTTCGAAGGAAAATTTTTGAAAAATTTGATTTCTTTAAAACGATTTAAAATCATGGGTTTTAGATGTATTGTCACAACTATAATTCAACATACTACAAATACAACAGAATCATTTGAAAATATAATATATTTTGAGAAAAAGGAGCATTTGTAGTACATTTTAATGAAATTGAACCAAAACGATTAAAACTCTACACAAATTATGGAGCAGCAATCCTATTTTTCTTTCCGCCAAGTTATTGAATATAGTGATGAATGGATTGAACCAAAATCTAAGAAAAATGTTGAGATGCAAAGAAGTGATGGGGGAAAATATGCGTATATAGTCATTTTTCCATAAAATCCCATCTTAATTTTTCTAAAAACACCTATTAAATAAAAAAAGTATTTCACCAACAATAAAACTTTTGGTTCATTTCACTGCCATATGATGTAGAGCACACTCTGAAATTTTATGTCAATACCACAAATAGTATTTGAAATAGCAGTGAAGAATTTCCATGAAATTTAAAGTTTTGGGACAAATTTTAGCTAAAAAATATGTGACACTGGATGAGAAGTAAGACTTTCATTTTTCTAAAAATAAAAACTGTTTTCGAAAGAAGAGATTCTGAACTACAAGAAATGACAATTTAAAAAATCGCTAATGGGGTCTATAACCGGTGTTTTTAACGTAGTCGGATGCCTTAATATTAAACGATAAGCGTTTTTATTGGTTGGGGTGGGAAGGAAGGGTAATTAAATTTGTCTTTCCATGAAATGATAGCTCAACAATCCAGATAAGTGAAATTTTTTCCGTGGAATTCGCATCAAATGATAGATTTCAGTAACATTTTGAGGGTAATGAGCTCACATCCGTGTACTTCAAATCCCTCACAAATGCAAAAAGCAAGCAGGCTGACATTTGAAGCAAAATTTTATCACCATAAATGCAAATAACTTTGGACTGAGTCCAGTAAAGCATTAATCTTCTGTCTGTTTGACTGCTCGAATGCATATGAAAATTAAAATTACACAATCCGGAGAAAAGAAATATATAGTCTAACAAGAAATGGACATATCTTAATATTACAACCAGAAATGGGCAATTAGATTGTATAATTTGAAGCCAATCACTCTTTTCAATTCTAAGCTTATATAAAGCGTTGTGTAAGATATGTTTGAAGGGATTCGACTTTAAATTAGTTCGTTTAGAAATTTTATTGTATTCAGAAAAGTACTCTCTTTTTCAAAAATAAAAAGGGAAAAATTCAAATTATATTTTTAAATACAGTTTTAAAAAGATATAAAATAAAGTTTAGTTAAGGTAACCGACTACGTTAGAAACACTGATTATCAACCACATTGGCGATTTTTTTAAAAAAAATTGTTATTTAAGTTATTGTTTATAGTTTAGACTTTCCTTTTTTCAGTTTGTCTTTTCTAGGAAAAGAAAGGCCTGACCTATCATCCAGGATCACAGATTTTCCTGCTAACTTTTGTCCATAACTTCGATTTCCTCTTTAATTTTCATAAAACTTCTCCACCGTCAATATGATGTCTCAAAAACTAACAGAGGTATTTACATAAAAATTTCAGCTTGTGTTTTAAATAATAGGGTCAATAAAATAAACCAAAATTTTTATTGTTGATGGAATACTTTTTTCATTTATAAAGTAGCTTTAGAAGAATGAAGTTGTGAATTTATGGAAAAAATGCATATATACGTCTTTTTTTAACCATCACTTGTTTGTATCTCGGAACTTTTCTTATACTTTGGTTGATTCCATTCATCATTATATTCTATTACTTGAGTTCAAAGAAAAATAGGATTGCTGCATTACCATTTTGTGTAGAGTGTTAACCGTTTTGGCTCAATTTCATTAAAATTTAATACAAATTGTTCTATTTCTCAAAATATATTATACTTTAAAATAACTTTGTTGTATTTTTGGTATTTGGTATTATAATTGACAATACATCCAAAAACCATAATTTTAGTTAGCTATTGAACTATCCAATTTTTTAAATTTTTTTCTTCGAAAATAGTTAAATACCTTAAGAGACCACATCATATGAAAATAGTACTATTCTGTTAAAAAAGAAAGTATAGTGTCAAGAATATCATTGGAATATGAGCTCAGTAAGAGATTAATTTAGGTGTTTTGAAATGTGAACGAAAATTGAAAGAAATTATAAATTTTGTAGGAAACTTGTGATTTGGCTCCGATAATAATCGGCTAAATAGTATTCAAAGATTTCTGACATTAATATAAAAAAACCTGGAACAACTTTTTCACCAGTACAATTTTATATTTATGCATAGTTAAAATTTATCATCACCTTTGTTTTCTCGTTTTTGATCTAGTGTAGGCCATTAAAAAATTAAGATCAGAAAAAGTAATGGAATTACATTACGCATGACGCATGCCATTATCGAACAAATACACCTGAGAACTCATTACGGTTTTAAAAATAGAGAACCCTCTAAAAATTCCATTTTTCTTCGAAGAATGTTCCTTTAATTTTTGGAAGTCATTACGATATCTCATTTTTGATGATAGAGGGGGTTTGTTCTGGATAATCGCTGAAAAAAAACGTATTTGAAATTTATCTTAAGAGCATGGCATTTTTTAATATATAAGAGCCATTCAGGCACATCATTTTCTTTTAGAATTCCTTTTTAAAGGAATTTCAATCTTTTAGAAAGATGATGGTGATATGTTTTGTCGGTTTTGCAAATATAGCATTATATGTTTTTGTTTTTTTTAAAGAAACAAAGATTCGAACATGGTTTTAAATAAATTATCTTCGATAATGATATTTAACTTTAAATTACACACATAAACTCCGTAATGAGGAACAGGAGGCTTTAATGCAAGGAAAAATGGAGCGGATAATCTTAATGATTTGTTGCAAAATAGGGAGATGTTTATTTAAAAATGTAAAATACACTAAGGGACAAGATGGTGGAAACCTTTGGGGAAAAAAGGTATTTTAAAGATTTGACAGGTCATAACAGATATTTTATTCTTTGAAATTCTATGAAATTATATATTATTTTCACGATAATTTTAGAAAAAATTTAATAAAATAGTTTTTATAACGTATATTTGTATTAAAACAGCAATAATAAAGAAACACAGAAACAGCGGTGTGTGTAGAAATTATCAATTACGTAATTAATACTTATTTGGATCATTTTAGCATCATTTTTTTTTGGACAATTTTGGTTTTTCTAGCTGCTTTTCAACATCCCCGTAAGAAGTTCACTGACAGTTTTAATTTCTCAGTTATCATAATGCAATATCAGAATTCATTTTTTCGCTACATTTAATTAAATTTCATTGCAACGGTTTTTTTTTTGTAATAAGTTTTCATAGTTTTATTTATTTCTGTAAATGCGCAAATGGAAGCACAAAACATCCACAGTTTCATATAGATCATTTTGATGTAATAATAACAGTATTTGGTTTATTTTTTTGTTCGCTTATGATTGTTTGAATGGAGCAACAGAGTAGGAAAATATCATTCTTCATGAAATGAGTTTGAAAAAAGGGGGAAAAAACCGAAACTAGCAATTTTAGTGAAAGTACCTCTAGAAAAACCCTTATAACTCGGGAAATATTCCGAATACTGAAAACATCTTGGTATCGTTTGAAAGCTAAAGGATCAGAAAGCATTTTGTATTAATTAAAAATGTATGTATTTGATATTTTGAACGATTTTCGCAGTTTTATGTACTTACACCTAAGTAAAGATTTTTGCTCAGTTTGATGTTCTTTTAGGATTTTAAAATACCTTTTTTTGTGCAATTATTGCCTTTAAAATAAGTTCCTACAATCTCATTCAACATCTAATTGCATTATGCCATTTCACTACACATTCTCTCAAATGATTATCCAAATCTTTTAATTGATCTATCGTCGCTTTGTTTCAAGCACCATTCTGTTTCTTCTTCCAATTTAGTCTGCAGCTGAGTTTACTCACATTTCTTCAAAAATTTAGAAGTGCCGCCATTAGTTAGAGTTCCACCTATTTATTTTTGCCTAATTTCATAATAACTAAACATTGTTTATGCAATAATAAATTTGTAAAACTCTTTTTTTAGGGGGAGGAGGGTGTTCAGTCAACTGTTTGTCCAATTCTTTTTTCTTTTTTAAGTTTTAATACTTGAAATAGAAGTATACCGAAAAGAAAAAAAAAAAAGATATCAGTTTGATAGCAATTGTAAAAGGCACGGAAAAACAATCTCTACTCAGCCTCAAAACATGGTGCCAATTGTTGAATTACATTTATAATAAGATAAACTGCTTATTATTAGAAGAAACCTACCCAATAACTGCTTTAAAATGAAGAAATATGATGTTTTATCAACTAAAGCAAGGTGTGCTTCTTTATCGTGTTTACTGAGCTCTAAATTATAAAAAAAGGATAATTGAGCACAATCCCATGCGTTACACTCTTGAATAAATGAGGTTTCAAATAATAATACATAAATTTAGGGTATTACTGAAAATGCCACAACTTTTATTAGTAATCAAATTTCCAGAAAGTAAATTTTCTAAAAGTTTTCAACCATTTTGGATATAAGAACAGTAATCTTACCTCCATAAGGTATATTCGAAACAAAAGGGAAGAAGCTTTTTATTTACATTTGCAATAACGAATTGAACATTCGTCATTCGTTTCGAATTCTACGCATGCTATCTTTCATTCATTATTAGAATTGTTCATGATTACAGGAATTATTCGATTCATAATTTGAAAAAGAAGTTTCTTTTCCTACTAACATATTGCTTGCACCCATGCAAAAAGATTTTCTGGATTCACATTGTTTCGAAAGCTTCATCTATATGTTTCAAATTTTGTTTCATTTGAATTCCTTCCACTCGTTATTATGTTCTCGAGCATTATGTTCGAAAACTGAAAATAGATTAAATAATTTTTTCGAAAGAATCTTTGATACATTTGGGAAAAAAATAAAGAACAACATTATTTCTATTTCAATTAAAAGGTGGCAACCACAGCCTCCCTTTCCATCATTTTAATAAGTTTTTATTTAAAACAAAAGCTATACTTTGTAGAAAAATCCTTGAACTCATCCAATAATATAAATCTACTAAAATTAGGCATGGATCGTTGATACGAAAAATTCACCTGAGAAATTGATTAATTTGATTTAGTTATATTAATACCCTGTTCTCAAGTAGACCTTGAAGTATTGTATTAAAAAGTCAAAAGATTTTCTAAAGCTAATTATCAATCCTATATTTTGTTAGATATTCTTATTCTACCACATTTGCTGCATATACAGTTTGCTTAAAAAGGATATACCTCGCAAATTAAAATTTACGAATATATTATTTATGGTTTTTTTCATCATTTATATAGAAGGAAAAG
>JAPMOQ010067144.1:192101-216675 GCA_026543055.1 Argiope trifasciata | reverse complement strand
CGCAAATGGCAGTGGTTTGGAGTCAGTGGAATGCACTGTACAGGGCGTCTGGCTCGGAGCTGGCCTTGAAGTAACCGATTTGTAACATTTCGTTGCGTCACTGTGGTGCCAACTGCAGCTCGAATTTCAGCTGCAGACGCAGTACGATTAGCCCCAGCCATACGCCGAATACGACTGTCTTCCCTCTCAGTAGTAACACTTGGCCGCCCGGAACCTGGTCTTCTTGAGGCAGTACCTTCCCTTGACCACTGCCGCCAATACTCATGCACAGTGGATATATTCATGCCAAGTCTTTCAGCAATATCGCGGAAAGAAAACCACCTTCTCGTAGCCCAACAACACGACCTCGTTCAAACTCAGTGAGCTGTTGATAATGGCTTCTTCGTCTTCTCAGAGGCATCCTTGACTAACATTAACCCACTGCGTCTATTCTCAACTGTAAATAACGATCACGAACCTTACAGCGCTTATTTAAAGTAACCCTCATTTGCATGTTCATAGTGTCACTACTAGCGTCATACTTACGCGCGTAGCTCGAAATTTGAAGCGACGTCATCTTTCAGATGTATAAACACGCCTACCAAATTTCGTTCATCCAGCACGGCTTCTTCCAAGTGTTGGTATTTTTTTTCCATCAGTGTATATATTCGAATTTAAAAAGTATATTCGAATTATAAATATATATTCAAATTATCAAAACATTCTAATGTTTACCTTCAGCAAATATTAATAACGGAAAAGCTGAGATAATTTGACGACATATAACAACAATTACTTCAAATTTCGTTTCGCATATTGATATTAGTTCTTTCAATTTCACAGGTATAATTAAGATGGCATTAACATTTCGTATAAAGCTAGAGTGCTGAATTCAGTTAATTTTAAGCTTGATCTACAACCTACGCATTTAAAATTTGTGAACTGATAAAATATACTAGTATGACTTTTTTTCAAAATATTTCCATTTTGTGAAATGTTATAAACTGGCTAAAATAGGTTGAAATTCAAAAACGCAAATTTTTTACTTCAGGTCATTTACTTCTTTCAGAAACTATTGACAAGGCATGAGCCAGTTTTTTTTTCAAGTAGTAACCTATTCATCCTTTTATAAAATCTATTATTGGATAAAATATATTTACATATATATATATTTTCTCCACAAAAGACAATGTTTTTTTCTGCCAGAAATAAAAGCTGCAATCTTTTATTATTTAATTCCATCGATATTATCGACGAAAAGTAAAAGAAATTAAAAAAAATATTCGAAAAAAGAATGTTTGGCATCTGGACGAAATACTGTAATGTTTGAAAAAAATAACATAAAATAAATGTTTTATCTTCCCTTCAAGATAATAACTCATTTTTTAAGATTTTTGTTGGTTGCTTTTGTATATAATGTTATTTATTATACACTGCTGCAGCAATATTTTATTATTTAATTCCCTCAATATTATCGACGAAAAGTAATAGAAATAACAAAAAGAATGTTTGGCATCAGGACGATGTTTGAATAAAATAAAAAAAATGCTAACCTCCTCATCAAGATAATAAAACGTTTTTAAACCTTTTTGTTGGCTTCTTCTGCATTCTTTTGTCGTACACACTGTATGATTTCGATGAATAATTTAAGTGACTATGAAAATGGTTATTACGTATGTTGCTGCCTAGCAACAAGCAAGAAACGATATCACGGTATTAGATGATATTTTTTCGGTAGGGCTCATTGATTTTGTTGTTCCACTTGGATTCATGGCATATGATAGCAAAGCAGAAGGCCAGAAGAGCAAATCAAATTATCATGAATAAACAAGGCTCTTTCATTCGATATCTGGTCTAATAAATTAAGCTACAAGCGACACATATTTAAGATACTTATGAGATGACCAACGAAAATCAATCACATAGCCGAAATCACAAATTTTTTTCATATGAAAATTTATGGTCTGTAGATACGAAATCGAGAATCAGCAGTCTTCCTCTACTCGATAATTTCTTAGAAAAACTGGAAAAATACTACTTCATTGCGCCTTTTCTCCAGATGAAAATATCGGTAAAACTCCCCAGACACAATCATTTTGGACATTTTTACTTCATTCAAATATTTATAAATGTCATCAGCAGCCGTCAATCACTGATACACTTCGATTTCTTGAGAAATCGTAAAATAAATGACAGAATTCTTATCTCAACAGCTGAACTGATTTCGCTAACTTGTCAGTTTCGATATTTTGAAAGACTAGCCAATGATAGCACTAATTCTCACGTTATAGCCACATAATAAATCTGCCACACAACTATTGTACGACGTTGATCCCTATTCGCAATATTGTTTAACATTGTGGAATATTGATTAATATCGCTCAATATGGTGCAATATTGACTGTGCTACCTGGGAATGCAATATAAAATAATACTTTCGTTTATTTTTATTTTTATTATTGTAATTGCTATTCTGATTATTTATTGTTGTAATAATATCAACTAAATTGATTTACATGATTCAATTAATTTTACTAATCTTTAATGCGGTCTTAATCTTCATAATAATTGTTTTATTAACATATTAACTTGCTCTTTCCGCCACTATATTTATGCTATTAATATACTCAAAAAAATAAAACACTGTTTTAAATTTTGATTGCATAAGGAAGTATTCAGCTTTGTTAATAGTGCTTGCAAAATGAAGAAATGAATTGGCGACAAAAAGTGACGAAATTAATGCAAGTTTTGATGCCGATGCTTTTTTCTATCTAATATCCAATATGTATATCTAAATAATTGAGAGGAAAAAAAACCCATGATAACGAATATAGCAATGGAATGATGAAATAGGTATATGAGGTTTTTTTATTACTTTGTGATTATGATTGATTAACTCCTTCAGTGTCCACACACACTCAGAAAGAGAATGTACAATGTGATGGTAATTTTGATAATGAGAAGCCAATAATGGGCAGTGGACCATTATTGGCTTCAATTAACTTTCATATAAAATAAAAGTTCATGAAATCAGTGCTGTCTAAGGTACTGGCTCTTCCATTCAGTCATTTGTTTCGAAATAGAATAAAATAAGACTTTGGAGAAGAGTCGCCAAAGGTGTTTATTATTATTGGTTTTTAATTATAACATTTGAATTATTATTTGTGCTGTAAATATTTAAAAAGTATATAAAAAAATCCTTGGATATTACTTCTGTTGAGGATCTTAACAAGCCTGTAACAGACACTAAACATTTGTGATCCCTTTTGTTTAGTATATGTATTACGCTGCTGCAAATCGTAAGGTCGCAAGTTCAATCTTTGGTGGAATTCAATATCCACATTCACGCAACTACCACAACTACCACACTTCAAACTTCTTAGAATTGCAGCATTGCTACAAAAAATATGTCGGATTAACTTAATAGAGTTTCATCGAAGCATTTGCGGATTTCCAAAGTCTTCACTTTTAATAGAAATATGTTTATTTCGAAAATACGGTATAAAAAAGATTTAAGTCACGTTTTCTTTTCAATCATAGTTGCTTCTGCCTTATCATACTTTCTACTACAAATTCACTATTGTGCCAAGAGCATTTCTACCAAGGAATATCATCGACTACTCTCAAAACTGAAGGTGAATGGTAGCAATCCTGAATCCGACAGGAAACTTCCTTCCTTTTAATGAAGAGAAGCTAGTGGAGGTGGTTCTCGCGCACTGTCTGATAAAGGTAAACTTGTATTCAAGGCACAAGTAACTGAAACAAAAATTTGCCTCAGAACTACAATTACAGTTACTAAACCCCACATCTTCTTTATATATTTAAATCTTAGCATTTTTGAGTTGTTATATTTGCATGTTTCTGAAAGTACAAATTAACTGACCCTTTGATGTATTTAGCACAAATTGGATAGGTACTCCGAACTCTAGATATGTGTCCCGAATTTCAGCCGTCTCATTTTGAGTGCTTTGTGATTATCGTATGAACTTATATTAAAACATCCAAACATTTTATCAACATATTTCACTTAAAATTTAAAAGAAATCGACATGTTTGGTGTGAAGACCCTATCCCAAATTTCACCCAGCTTGCTCTAGTTGTTTTTATATTATCTTTATCCCAAGCAAACGGTGAAACATATTTAAAAAATGTGTTTTCGAAATGTGTTTTGATCGAATTTTAAAACATGGAGATTCATCAAAATTTCAAGTTTAAATTTGTTTTAAATTACAATATTTTCTGTTGTTGCTTTTGTGGTTATTGAAGCACAAACATTTTTGGTATGAGTCTCTTAGAAATAGTGAGTTTTGATACTTTGGTACAAAACGGTATGTTTATCAGAAATCCAAACACCTCATTTGCAAATGGAAGAAAAATAAATTTATGAATGCTTATCAAACACATTTTGTTCACATACATTTTTTTTTAAAAATTGTTAACAAAACTTCATATAGTACAGCAACGACTCGTACAATCCTACTTTCCTTCCATAACGCCGCTACGAGATGGAGAGTCTACAGAAGAAAATATGTCAGAACACATATGTTAAAATTCTTTTCAAACCCGAATATGACAGGAAAACGAAAAATGCTTCCCTTTTACTTTAAACTGTCCGTTAACAAAACTGGGAATTAAACATTTTGCTTACCGTCATTGAATCGCGTTAGAGAAATTTAAAAACACAAGGCTATTATTTTATTAATACTCTTTATATTATCATATTATGAAGTAAAATTTGATTAATATCCGTTCAATCTTTTTAAAATTCAAGACTTTCTCAGAGTTTTTCTAAATGCATTATTATTTGTTCTATTTTTTATACATTAAGGCATCCGATAACGCTCGAAGGAAAAAAAAAATTTTGAAAAAAAAAAAAGGATATTTTAAAGATTATTTTAAACTATGGATTTTAGATGTATTGTCAATTATAATACAAAATACTATACATACTACAAAATTACTTGAAAACATAATATATTTTGTGTAGTAAATGTGTATACATTGTGTAGTAATGTGTTTATGAGATTTAACCTAAAGGTTAACACTCTGCACAAAATGGCAATGCGGCAATCCTATTTTTCTTTGCACACAACTTATAGAATATAATGATGAATCAAATGAACAAAAATGTTAGAAAAATCTTCAGATGCAAAGAAGTCATTGGTAAAAATATACGTATGTAGGCATTTTTCCATGAATTCACGGCTAAATTTTTCTAAAAACATCTATAAATGAAAAAGTATTTCAACCACAATTAAACTTTTGCTTCATTTCATTTGCCCCTATCATTTAAAACAAGGTCTGAGATGTTTATGTAAATACCTCTATCCGTTTTTGAGGTATCATGTTGACGGTGGAGAATTTTCAAGAGAATTAAAGGTTTGAGGAAATTGAAGTGAATGACACATTTTAGCTGAAAAAATAAGTGACCTGCGGATGATAGGTCAGGTTTTCCTTTTCCTAGAAAAGATAAGCTGTCTTGGAAAGAGCAAAGTCTGAACTACAAGAAATATCAATAAAAAAATCAGCCAATGTTATCGATAACCAGTGTTTTTAACGTAGTCGGATACCTTAAATTATTTATCAAGCAGGTTTGAATGAATTTATTTGCATTTAAATTTCTTTTTGACCATTTGAAATTTTTCTGAAACAAATGTTCTAAAATATATGTATTTATAAAAAGGAATCGGTAAATGTTATAAAATAGTAATGCAATTTTAATCCATCAAATTTATTTTGCAAAAAATTAAGACAATTTTGAACCTAGATATTTTAATATCCTCATAAATGCCATTCAAGTGCCAATTTTCATTGAAGTACCATGATGACGGATGTCAAAATGACACTCAATGCAATCGAATAAAAAAAAAAGCATCCGCGAATGACGGTTAGCGAAAATGCAGAAAATACATCCACATAAATATAAAATTATTATTTGCAAGTAAATACTTTCCGATTGAAGGCGAAATAGAAAATTTCTCCGGCAGAACTGCTGCAAGTGAAGATCCTATTGTGTCTGATAGTAAACAACTTTTGCCTCCACTCCGAAGCTTTTGTCTTCAAGTCTTTGCCAAACTAATCTGTCGGTAAAAGATTCGAGCTTGTCAGTGAAAACAAAACCTTCCCAGAAGCAGCATTTATTTATTTATTTTTTTCCTCTCCCTTCTGCCTCACCCTTTTTCACACCTCCGCCTCCCCCCCTCACTTAATATGCTGGCGGGCATTTCATTTCGAGTATGTAGCGCAATTTCTGCGTCTGCCGTCCGGGGGGTGGAAAGAAAAATGCTGTCAAAAAAGACGTCTGCTGGATAAAATATACGCGTGACAAGAAAATAAAAGAATTAAAAAAAAGAAAGTGCTTTTCGGAGAATTTTCTTTTCTCCAGTTTACCCCCACCTACCCCACCCCTAAGTAAAAATAAAAGCGAAGAAAAAGAAAAGAAATGAAATAAATAGTCAGGGGAAGAAAGGGTCACGTGACCGAATGACCGGTGCTCCAGGCGACGGAAGACGGCGACAAACACCCAAGTTAAATGTTGCCGCTTCTGTTAGGGAAGAGCTTTTTCTGCCGAGCTTTGTTTACTTTTTACTCAGCACTGGTTAATTTGTGTGTTTTTTTCCTGCCGTTTTTCCTTTCGCTCAGCCATTTTGTAAGTGGTCAGTTCCTTTTATTTTATCGGAATAAAGCAGGTTTCGATTGGAATTTTGAAATAAAATAATTCCTTATTTTTCCTTCAAAGTTTTTAACGTATTAAACTTAATAAATAACATCATCTATACGTAGTATAAAATGAAGTCTCCTGAAAGTGTCTGTATGTTTGAACCACAAAAACTCTACAAGTAGTTATACGATATCGGAGATATCTATACCAATTTGTAGCACAATTATTGGGGAAGGTTTTAGTACACCAGTGTCATATCAAAATAGAAAAGGCCGTCGTTTTATAATTGCGATTTTAATTAGTCTGCGTATGCGCGAAAACCTCAAACTGTGCTTTCTTTGTTTGTCTGATTTTAAACAAAGATTCAAATCCCATTATGCTCAAAGGAAGGAATTCCAACCTTGGCTGGAACACATTCAATGCCAAAAAGCTTCATTTCTTGAGCGATAAAGAAAATGGGGAGGAAAGAAATGCTCGGTTAGCGAATATCAGAGAAAGAACGTCCACACTATGGGAAGGAGAGTGTTTTTATGAGCGGATTAACCATATTTATTGAAATCGCACTGGAAGTGAATGGCGGAGACAGAATGAATCTCCTGTCTTTCTCTGTCTTCTCACAGAGAAAGACATTTGAATTTCAGACAGAGCAGAAGGAATGAATGTCCTATTTTTACCTTTTTAATATATTAGTCTAAATATTTCCGAATGTGTGCTATAAGAAATTGTTTTGTAGCCATTTTTGGTAATTTCTAGGCATATTTTATGTTTGTTTGATGTTGCATAACATGCCCATGTCATATCGAGTAGAGACTAGACATAGTTTTTAAAGCTCATTTTTCTTCTTGAATGCTATGCCACGGGCAACGCCGTGAGGGTACTACTAGAATTATATATATATTAAATTTGCTAGATTTGAAACTTCATTCAGTGCTTTTAAATTAAATTCCCTGCTCTTGCAATTTGTAGTTGATATTAAAGGAATGATAGGTAAATTGTCAGAAACAGTATAGTTTAAATTGAATCTGATCGCCTGAAGGGTGACGTGGTCTGGTTTAGCTCTGCCATTTTTCAATGGACCATATTACCATATTTTTTAGAAAAATACGAATAAAATCTACCCTATTTAAGTGTATTTCTCAAGTATAGAATGTAAAATCTTAATTCCTGTTGGCAACAAGAAAATAAATGAAGCATATTAAAATTTGGAACGTTTTTTAAATTTATGTGAATGACGGATGCCATAGAATTTGTTGCTTGTATTTAGGCAATGCAAACTACTACCAAAGTAACCAACATGAATACAGAATTTTTTTTGCTTCCCGCATTTGAAACCGACTTTCCAACTTCGCTTGAAATTTCCTTGTTCTTTTTCTTAGAAAGTAATTATCTTCCATTTCAAATGCTTAAATTTGCAATGCATGTGTTGAAAAGCATGGAAAAAAGAAATCAATAGGAAAGTATTTTTAAATTTAAAAAAATAAATAAGATTTATTCAGAATTAGAACTAATTTGAACATAATATATTTAGTCTGAAAAGCGTTTCCAGATCCTTGTTGAATAATATCCGTCTCTAAATGTACAATTTTTAAATTTGAATTCTGTAAAATATTGTAGGATATACGGGAAATCCTGAAATACTCTGTAAATTATCATAGGATATTCGTAAATAACTTTATAGCAAAAACGGTTGAAATGTCTAGTTTTAAAAATGTCTGAAAGTCTAATTAAAATATGTTTAAAGGTCGTAGCTTTTTTTAACTATTTTATTGTGATTAGTGAAATACAATCCTGGTGAAAGTTGAAGCGGAAAAAAAATTGGTACAACTTATGGCCATAAAACATTGCAAAAAATTGCCAATTAAATATTAAAAAAATGCGATAGCAATACAGTTCCAGTTATATAAATCGATAAATATGCATAAATCTCTGAAATAAGCATTGCCTAAATTGTATCGTTTGCATATTTTTTTTATATAAAATACGTTTTTTTTATTGCATTTATATCAAGTTAATCTGAATTTTATTAGTTGTATGGATGGCTAGATATCAAGAAAAAATTTCCTTTAAAACTAGTTATAATTTTTTTTCAATTAAGTGCAAGTGTAAATACACATGCATATGTTTTATTTATTATGAGGGAACCATGATGAAGTACTCCACAATTCTACAAAATGCGTTAAAACAGTAGTCATTCACCTAAAGGTGAGGATTCTCAAATGAAACAGATGAAAATAGAAAACTATTTTTCCTCTTCCAAAATGTATCACACAAAAACGAGGGAGCGAAACTCGAGTAGGAAAGCATTTTATATGGAATGTCTTGTTTTTGCTTTTCAAATGATTCTCTGTTTGGATATTTTTGTTTGCAGAAGAGAGGCTTCGAAACTTTTTTCAACCACTTCAAATAACGCTTATTAAACATTCAGTGGGAAAGATAACGGATGATAAACCAACTCATGCAAATTGTGTTACTCTAAGAACACCAAATCAATACAAAGCAAACTACAAGCCTACACATCTCTTGAGAAAACTAAAAGATGTATTTATTTTACAACGTTAAGCAAAAATCCAATACTTCCATTCCAGCCATAATGTATGATTACAATTATCTCCCTCCTAATAAGCTCGCCGCAATTATTTCTTCTCAGAAGGATGGGGCAACAGAGTGCAGTTTTTAGCCCTTCAATTTTCGTTCGCTCTTTTCACATCGCTCTATTGTGAATAATATTCTTTTTATTCTTTTTTTTTCTTTTGGGAACCCTCTTTTTTTCATCCTCCCAGTACCGTATGCTCGAATTGTTCGAAGATTTATATTCTCCCAGCGAGAAGAAACCTTATAATTTAATTGCTCGTTTAAAAACAAAGATCATTTCGAGCGAAAAGAGAACGAAATCGTCTGAAAAGTGTTCTTTGGGGGATTTAGGAATACATAATGCGTCTAGATCTCTTTATATGCATATGCTCTATTCCCACAGGTGTGGAAGGTTGATTATGATGAATTATCTTCTGGGAAAGGTGCTATATCGGGTGGGGGAGATGTGTTCCTCCGATGTTTGGAAACAAACGGCTGTTTTATTTCCAAAATGGTGATCTCCGACTCGAGTAAAGTGACGAAATCTATTTATTCTTTATAACTATCCGAAAAAAATATTTTTAGATTTATTTACCGAATGATACGGTTTATTCAACAAATTTAATCTCCGTGGTTAAGCTCTGCCAAAAAATAATTGAAATACTGATTTTTTTTAAAAAAAAAAAGCAAATTGGAATAGCGATTTAATAACACTCAAATTTTGCTTCAATATAATCCCTGGTTATGAAATATTACGGGCACAGTTTGAAATTTTCAGCTGTGTGGCTTAGAAAGAAAATAACTGCAGGATATCGTCAAATGAGTGATTCATAATTATTGTCTTATTATTATATTTATTAATTTTGAAGAAGAAGTGATGGCATTTAAATATTTATTATAAGATGATTTTAATTCTAAATTTCTCCTCTAACACCTGATGGTTAAATTTAAATTCTTCTCAACTAGAATAAGGAAATAGACAAAATGTTCCTTGTGAAACATTTTGGTTAATGCAAAGACCTCTCCTCATATAAAATAAATATTTAGTGGAGTAAAGTCTCATCGTCTAACTGAGATCACTTCACAAAGGAGCTATTAAGCACGAGAAAGTTGAAAAAATAAAGTTGAGATGAAACAGATGCTAGTTTTTCCTCTACTCAATGCATAAAAACATTACAAAAAAATTCAAATTCATACAAAATAGTATGATGCATAAAGAAAATAAAATTCAAGATTGGAAAAGAACAGTTAAAAGTAAAATGTACAAAACAATGTTTTGCGATATCAAGGAGCAGCCATGAGTATCTGACATACTTTCGTTTGAATACATAAAGAAAAATTCTTTCTTTCTGCGCATTTTTTTCCTTCAATTTCGAGATATGATAAGTAAAGGACTATAGATAGCTCGACTATAAAGATCTTTTCAACATTTTTTATCATTCATAGTTAAAAAGCCGTTGATGTTGAAATTGCTTGAAAAATGATTTCAACAACAAACTCTAAAGAACTACAAATATGAAATATTCTTGAAGCAAAATTTATTCATTATAATGAGGATATAATTCGCATTTATTGATTAAGCTGTTCTTGGCGCCAATTTCTTGAACAATTATTATTAAAGCAAAGAATTATGAAAAAACATCCAGCGAAGCAGTCAGCAATTTACAGTTACCAGTGATCAGTTACAGCAGTTAACAACGATCAGTTACAGTAGTTAACAGTGATCAGTTTACATTTGGAAGTAAACTGCCATTTGGAAATATCTGACAAGAGCTATTTCTGTTCCATCATGTGGTTCTATTTACATGGATGGCATTATTTAGAGTCTAGCATTAAAAACGGCGAAACAATAATTTTTCTGTGGAAAGAACATGAGACACGAATGATTAGACTAGATATAACACCATTCATTCTTCGTGCCGTCTCTTCTGAGCTGTCAGTATCATGACAAAAATGTTTCAAAATAGCTAATTCCTTAAATTCTCTGGAGACACAGCATGATAATTAAAAACAAAACCAACATTAACGTGGCAAACTTAATCCCAGAGCTTAATATTTCCTGGCCAGTCTTTTCGCCCTCTTTGGACCAACCTGTTGGGAGTCTCCGTTTAATGCGCGCTCAGCACTCCCAAGACGCACTCCGCAACCTTAATCAACTCAGTATTAACCGCCCTCCCCTTGTCAAACTGAAACAAGCCTTCAATCCCAATTATTTGAATAAATCGGGGAAAAGGCTGATTACCCGGGGCCTGAATTATTCCCGGGGATTGCAAAATAATCGGCTTTTCCTATCATTACCGGAATTAGCCCAGAGGATTCTGCGGCGATTCGACTCACGTTGCCGATCCCTCTTCAAAATTGACCGTGACAGATTTTGTTCATTATTAATTTCCATCCAGACATATTAACGGGATCTTACAAGAAGGTGGAATGGGGGTGATTAAGAAGAATACCCCGCTCTCTAACGTTTTGTTGCTCATCCCCATCTGTTCTCCGAAGAAAAGTTTGTAATGAGATGCTCTCTTTCCTGGGGATTCTCGGGTCTGCGTGACCGCAACCGTGAGAAATAGGAGGGTGTGAGCGCTGTTCTTAATATTCAGTGCATTTCTCCTTATCCCTTTGAGTGTTTTCTTTCCGAATCGATACTTATTTCAAGATGAGTAAGAGTTTGGAAATGTAGCGATCGATCTGGGAGATGAAGGCGCTAACTCTTCGTGAGATTTGCAAGGGAGGATGGTATAAAGTGAAAACCAGAAAATAATTTAGTTTCGAACTCACGAAATTTCAAATCATTTCGTACAGAGCAGTTCTCTGGTGAATGAACATGCACTACAATTATACAAAATTTCAACCGGTGATGCACTTTCAACAACGTCACGGGACAGAAATATCTGTAATAATATTCTCAGTTTCATCATAATCTCAGTTTGATCTTTTATTTTAACCCTTTATTTACTGACGGTAGTTAAAAGAACCATTTAAATCTAGTTTATATGTTTACTCTAGAACTATTTTTGCTGATGGTACACGGGGAATGTAACCCAAATAACACGAAGTTAATATAAGTTAGAAGTAGGAATTAAAAATATTTCATTAATAATGAAATTAATTAAGATATTTCTGTTAATTACATTTTTTTCTTGGGCTACCTGGAATTATTCTGTAAGGAAACTAAACGACTGGTGCAAAAATGAAGTTGAAAATGGATGGCAACATAATTCGGTAAATGAAATGAGTGATGAGACATATATCTTTTAGCAGAGGATGATTAAAATAACAACCCAAGGTGGTTATACAATCTGAAAAGGGATCAAGCTAATTTCTTTCTCTCCGCTACGAATGATTTCGAAGTTAGAGGGTAATTTGATAAATGAAATCAGTTATTTGCAAATCCAGCATCCTGGAATAGGGGTACCATTTCTTTTCCATGATCTGGACGTCCCGGGTTCGAGCCCCTGTTCGGGCATGGTTGTTCTTCTGTGTTCTGTGTGTGAATGTGCTCTCTTGTAAAAAGGATTGTCCAAGTGAATGTGATGCATGAAGTAGCTAAGTCGTACTCCTAGTAGGCAAGAGACCCACATTTCGATTTAAATCACTGACATGTAACTGTCGGCCGGCTTGTCATCAGAAACAACAACAACAGTTATTTGCAGAAGACGGAATTGTTTTCTATATTTTTTCTCCTCCAAACAATTAATATATCTTTTTCTTTCTTGTAATGTTTAGAAATCATGAAGGACATCTCTATAAATGAAAATGGATGTTTGTCTTATGCGCCACTCATCCGATTCCGATAAAACTTCGACTACTTATGACTTGCACTTACGAGATGGCTATAGGTACATTAAAATTATCTAATATATAAAAATTATTTTCGGACCTGTTTACCATGGATTAACCGATTCACCACCAAATAACTCGCCAAGGAGACGTGACAAATTCAGTAAAGATGCTCAATTCAATCTAAACAATATTTCGGAGCTATTGCATATAAATAAATTATAAGTCTTTCTCTGAGGTAAAAGTTTTATTAGAGACTGTGGAAAATGTTTTAGGGGAACAAATCCTATAGGTTTGGAATTTTAACTAAACATTTAATAAAATTTTAACGGTTTTTTTTTTTCTGTAGCTTCCGAAAATATTATAGTACAAATCCTTTTACACCATCTTAATTTTCTAAAAACTATCTTTTCATCTGTGTTAAAGATTTCATAGTAAAAATATATTTCCTATCCATTTAAAAGAAAAAATTTTCATCACATTTATTAACATTTGGCTTGAGGATTCTGTACGAATAAGGAACGAGTGACGAGATACAATCAATACTTTCTTTCAACACCAAGCTTCACAATTCTAAAATAACACACAAATTTAATACATAAAAATGAATATTTGTTTGTAGACTAGAATAATAAAATTAAAATAAATGCTATCTATGCTTCTCCTTTATATATCCTTCCATTTCAATGAATGCATTCATTTCCAACCAGAAAATGAATGCCATTCTTCCTATCGCTCTTACTTAAGCAAGACAGCTATTTCAAATTTCAAACTATCTTCCCACAATTATTTCTTCTGTGGCAGCAGCGTGCGAGGTACCAGTTAGTTTAAAATAAATGTCATGATCAAGAAGGAGAAACAGTTGGCACATAGTTAGAGTTGGGGGAGGACTCAAGCTCCCTTTTAAAATAAATTAAACCGCTTCAAAAATGGACAAAAGAACGAGTCCATCTGCTCTCCAATCCATCGAGGCCGGTTTTGATCAAACACTGACTTCTGTACTGAAGGAAACAATGCCACGAGAGAGCCTAATTTATGTGGATTGCTTTGGCCCTCTCATAGCGGCTCAATGTCCCTCCTAACTCACCCCATGATTACGTCATGGCGTTATTTATCGCTACATTTGCTCTTTCTCGTCTGCCGTGTCACATTCTACGACGTCATAGCTTTCGGAATGGACCCCATTTCCAATAGGGCCAGGTGATAGATTCCGATAGACCGTGAAAGGAGGGAAGAGGACGTGTTAAAATAAATTCTGTCATTTCACTCCCATTCGATTCATTTCGGGGAGGATCTTTTTTTCCCCCTTTTCCAGATCCGATCACAAGAAGCGAACATTTGATCCGATCTATTGCGGTGAAAAAAAAGAAAAGAAACCATCGAGTTGCTGTTTCTTCGTTGATTTTTCAGTAATCATTTTTTTACTTTCGAGCAAGCAAAGAACAAAAAATATTGCAATCGTCAAAAGATTTAACCTCCTGATTTTGATAAATTCCCATCTTTTACATTTTTATGTGTTTTTGTTGTCATTTTTGGCACTTTACGAGTTTACTGGCATTTATCTGCCAGCGATTTAAACCGAAATGAGCGTCTCTCGTTTTTTCAGCAGCGTCTACTAAGGCCAAGAGTATGACGTAGATACTTCATGCTTCCCATTCGCTTGCACGGCACCTTTTTACAGGGGGTACATTCCCACACCTCACAGATAGAATACAGTATAACAACCATGCCTGAAACAGGACGCCCAGATTACGGGAAAGACCCGTATTCCAGGATGAAATTGGTGTATTTTTTTTATTCATAAATAATTGTTTTAATTTTAAAATAGGTAAAAATAGTTGATGGGGGGAAAATGAAATACAGTTTGAAGTAAGTGATATTTCAAATGTTTGGGATAAATCACATTCATTTAAAAAAAATACTGCAAACTGAGCTTCATAACTCAGATCCAAGAAAATATAAATTTTTTTTAAAAATATTATTTTGTTAGGAATTGTTTGAAAACTTGCTAGTTTCATTTTGAATTTAGTTTTCATAAAACATCTGTATCTACAGTATTCTTTATACATTCGAAAAGGATTTTAAATAATAGAAAATGTGTGAAAACTCTAAAACTATTATTTCTTTGTAGATTCATAGGTAAATAATAGCCACATTAGTTATAAGAAGCATCATAAGCCATGAGAAAATTAATTTTTTATATGTAAAGTTTATAAAGGAAGTTACAAATTTTTGATTATTATTCTGACTTGAAGCCTTCCACCCATAGAGAATCTGGAGCCACGCGTTCCCCTTTCACCCCCCTTCTTGTAGTTTTCTAGGTTCCTTTGATACCTGCCGTTTTTACCGAAAACTTTTCGGTAGAATCGATAGGCATTGAAGGTGTAGTAAGACAAATGCGTGCTACCATTTACGTACTAATGGTAGCGAATGGCCTGCCTGGCGGATGGGCAGATCTTTGGAACTCGGCTATAGAATCATGCTGGGTATAGCACAGAAACGGCAAACCAATAACACGCCGTAGATCAAAACTGTTTGCTTTTTTTGGTTTGCATGTGACTTTGTTTGATAAGCTGAACTTGTCCCAATTAAACTGTTAGGGAATTGAATAATTTGAAAGGGAACTTATTGATTTCTAATCTAATTCAACAGGGATTCTAACATTTATTGATACAATGAAAATTTGTAATAGATTGATAAGGAAAGATCAACAAACAACATAATTAAGAATGCCAATAACGAAATTTCGGAAGCGCGAAATTTGATTCCAGGCACACTGAACTCTTTGCTGTGTTTTAAGCCTATTTTCATCTACGTTTACCAGTCATTTTCGGATTAACATTACAGACTATAAACATTATAGAAAAGAATAACATTCTTAATGACAGTAGGAACGGTCCTTCCAAAAAAAGGGAGGACACCCACATTTTTCGAGCTTTATCTATTCTTATGAGCATAACAATGATTGCATCCCTTCAAACGGTGTGAAAGGAAGCAATGCAGGTGCGCCACTCGCTGCAATTCCGGAGCATTTCAAGCGAACAAAACAAAACTTCTCAAAGCCGGCAAGGCGACAGATGGTGGCGCGTGCGACGTCCGTCCACGCGTGACGGCCCGGTGTTTCAAGATGAGCAGGTGGGGCCCACTTGCATGATGCCCCTCTTTCCCTCCCCTCTCAAGGCACGCGCCACCATACCTAAAGGCAGTTCTTGTTTCGAGCTTTCAACGGAAAAGGAGGACTTCCTCCCTTCCCCTTGAGAACAGTTTTTACTGTCGGCAGTAGGGGCGGACATTTAGTTTGGAATTATAGTTATAGGTCGTTCCTTTCGGACATACAAGTAATAAATAGATGAATGTAATAAATTGATTATTGCTATTGTCCTGTATTGATACTTCAATAGAGCTTTGTGGATATCATCATTTCTAGTAAATCAAATTTTACCGTTTTAATGCAGTTTAAATTCTGTCGAGTAATACCAAGACATTACAATCATTCGGAAAGTTGCCCTGGAGCTGTTTTAGTTGGAACTGGCAACAGGCGCGATCAGACAACTTTCATTACATTTCGAAGTGGACATACTCGTGTACAATACCATGTAATCGGCCACAAAGTCTATCCCTTATGTCCGAAATGCAATGCGACTCAAGCTGCACCTGCCCATAGTTTGGGCAGCATCGGTTTCAGTAAAGATCCACTGCTGCCGAGTCCTGAGTTAGTGTTTGAAGGCGTTCGGGCTCATGGACTTGCTTTGATGTTACTCTCAACCAGGTAGGATAAGCCACAACAACAATACGATCATTCCGAAATGAATGCTTTAGCGATTTTTTAGTTTTGTTACTTTTGTATTTGGATTTTTTTAGAAGTTTTCGGATTCATGGGGGTTGTCTAACTCAGCTAGTCAATACCGAGATGGTAATAACAACAACAATTTTTGTCAAATTTAAAATTTATATCTTTAATAAATATTCTTAAGCAAAACTTATTATTAATATTTTTCTGTCTCTTTTACTAAATGTATTAAAAAAAACTCTTTTACTAAAATATTACTTCTACCAAATTTTAACAACATTTCGAGTAATTATATAAGAGATAAAGACAGAATTATATTTTAAGGCATGATTGTTTATGTACCATCCACTTTCTGAGAAAATGCAGTCACAAAAATAACAAAGAATAATTTTCAATCAAATAATTATCAAAAATCAGCGGGTTTTTTTTTTTAAATTTTATAATTTACTATTACAGAACGTCGGTAAAATCTAATAATAATTTTAAAACTTTCACCAACTTGGTATAGTAAAAGTATAACTGTCCATAATAAAAATAACAAAAAAAGAGTATGTGCTGTATATCGCATTACTTGAAAGTTTATTGAAACTACTGATTTTATATATATAGACAGACAGATAGATAGATATTTGAGCTCATTAATTCCAACTGAATGTTCTAATTGCAAATAGTTGTCCCTCCCTTATAAATAATTATAAGAAGAAAGCTGTTGAGCTCAATACAGGAAAGAGTGTGGAAAAGGGTGTTAGCGTAGGTAATAATAAATGATCATGATGAACAGCTTAAATAAATGTTGAGTGGGTAATAAAAGTTCAGGATGAACAGGCAAGAATACAATATCCACGTGGAAGTTAATTTTAATGTCGTTTGAAGGAACCTCGCATGACAGGTGAAGGATCAGAGACTTTACTGCTTCAAGTCAAGGAAGGCAAGACGGAATTCTGCCTACACCCCCATAAAAAGAAAGCACAAAAACTAACATCAAAAGACTTGTTTTGGTTATGGTATTTGCTTGTAACAGCGGAAATAGTCTCACCGAAACTATCACACACTCTCTTACAAATACACCCTAATAATAAAAAATTGAATTAAATTTTCATGTAATAAATGTACCCTAATCTGCTCACTCACTAGATTCAAGCCTTAGTTTCGTTTGCTTTTTGTAATGTAGGAGGCTCGCCCCTTGGATTCGTCTGCTTTTTTTCTTGTAATAAATATACCCAAATAATAAAAAAGTGAATTAAATTTTTTTTGTATTAAATATACCCTAATTTGCTCACTCACTAGATTCACCCCTTAGTTCCGTTTGCTTTTTGTAATGTAGGAGTGCTTGCCCCTTGGATTCGTCTGCTTTTTTTCTTGTAATAAATATACCTAAATAATAAAAAATTGAATTAGATTTTCTTGTAATAAATATATTCTAATAATAAAAATACTTAACCGTATACCATCAAGAACAATAGTTATAAAAAGACCTATTAGAGAGAGATTACGGAGAGATTTTTTTTGTGTGTGTGTGATTAATTGTTGGAATGAGGTTAATACAAAATGCCAGAACCTCAAATGTATATTTTGAAAGCCATCATTCTTCCTAACTACTAAAACTAAAATGGTAAATGGTAATTTATGGTATCATATGCTATGCAGTTTCTTTTTCTATTTAACTTAATGTTTTTTTAAAATGAGTATCAATGGTGAGTATGAAGCAGCAATGATAAAAGAAAACGTTTAAGGTGCAGACAGAGAATAAATCCATCATTTTTAATCTCTATGAACATGTTTCGCATGAAATGAACTATGATTTGGATACTGTTCATACTGACCATAGGGCACTGAAGGATAAACCAGCAAATATCACGAACGCGAATAAAAAAAGTTTTTCTTCTGTATTGCTCTCAAGATTCTTTCCTCTGTTCATGTTTTCAATAAATTATAGTCATTTGTTGTCAAGGCAACCATTTACTATACATCGGACTAAACTTCGCAGCATTCTATTTCCATGTCAAATGTGTAACTATTTTTTCAAGCTTCGTTATTTATTTAGATCTCGCTTATATTTATAATTTGCCAATAGGTTTTTCTTCTCTCTCTCTTTTTAATCTTAAACATGAGAAGAACTGTTTCCCAAATGAGATCGATTACCATTCTCGCATTCCAGACAAAGAAGTATTCTTTTTCGGAGTTAAAAACGGGCAGAAAATACTCGGGTCGATTGGACGACGGAATATAATGTCTTAGATGATCTTGAACATGGGCGTTTCCATTTTTGGACCAGTCTTTTTTGACATGTGTATTGCGAAGGACAAGAGAATAATAAATGAAAGTAGGGGTCTTTATTATCTTCTCTGCTGCGTCTTTTTCTGCTCTGTTTATTTTTGCGACTATTCATCGTACACCCACCCCCTCTCCCTTATTCTTCAGATTAAGGAAGGAGTACTTTGGAAATTAGTTTTAAAGTTAAAAGCTCTACTCATTTTTATGGTTGAAACATTTTCTTAAAGTACCGTTTATCTCGATTCTGCATCAAATTGATTCTATTCAAAAAATATGTTAAATTTCTCAGTTATTTAAAAGAAAACACGTGAAAAGATGTTCTGTTTTTAATCCTTGACGAATGATCAAATATTTGCCAGGGGATTAGAAAATTGTTTGCTTTTGCCGGAATGAATTGGGTAGATGATAAAAAGGAAACAAAATTTCTAAAAGCGATCAGAATGGTATATATCCGAATAAATAAGTTCGATATAAGTTCAGATTAACGAAGAGGACAAAAAAATGGGAATAATTTTTAAAGTTCCTATTTTTGAGATATATGCATGCATGCCTCCTTCTTTCAGATTGTTGATCTATAGTTTGACAAACAAATCTTGGCATTTAACATTTAATTCATGGGCTAGAAGAAAGTTAACACATCTTCTAGAAAGTACTTTTTGTCCTCCAAAAAACGAAAAGCTCTTTCTTTGAAAAGCCCGCGAATTTTCTCATCTTTCATCAGCAGCGTGGAAAGGATTAAAAATTAACGTTTATGCTTATGACTTAGCAGTCGGAATTTATGGCTTATGTTTATGACTTAGTATTCGAATGCCACTTTTTCATTGGAGGCGAATTTTTCGAACATAATTTCTTATTTTCAGAATAGTCACTACAAGTGTCATCAAGTTATTTTTATTTATGTAAAGAGTCCTCTTCATAATAAATATCGTATTAAATCAGTTTCTTGGAAAGGAGCTTGCTTGCCGATCTGCAATATCGCTTTCCGAAAATGAACACGAAAATCTGAATACATAATTACATATTATTTTTGTCTTGAAAACACCATTAAATTTGAAAATAAACATGATTAATGCTTATTAATTATTTCATACTACCTCTAAATTTATATTTTTGGTTCATTTATTTATTAACGGATATTTTTTAAATATCATCTGGACTAAGAAAAAATACTTTTGATACTTCCAAAATGACTATATTTTTAAAGCACACTTATTTCTTAAAATTTCTAAAAAAAACTATATAAAAGAATTTTTTTTAAAAATTATTCGCACTTTTTAAAAAAAAAATCAACTTTTGTCTTTTTTTAAAATTTAAAAAATATTCATAAGTCTTAAAACGATAAACACTTCTGTCCAATCTCTTCGTTGCTTTTTAAGATTTATTTCTGTTTCCAATGCATAAAATATAAGAAATTGAAACTGAAATGAAACTCATCAGAAAATTTCCTGAGTTAAAAATTATTTAATTGTCAACCTAAAATAATGACATCAAACTACGTTCAAAGGAAAAAAATTTGAAAAATTGTATTTTTAAAAACTATCTATGGTTTTTAGATGTATTATCGATAACAAACACTATAAATAAAAAGCCGTTATTTGAAAATATGTTATATTTTGAGAAATAGAAAAATGTGTTGTAAATTTTGATGAAATTGAACCAAAACGGTTAACACTCTACACAAATCTGTTATACAGTAATCCTGTTTTTCTTTCTAAGCAAGTTACAGAATACAATGATGAATGAAAGGAACCAAAATCTAAGAAGCATTTTCTGATGCAAAGAAGTGATGGGTAAAAATAAGCGCATATATGCATATTTTCCCTATAAATTCGCAATTTAATTTTTCTGGAAACACCTATAAATGAAAAAGTATTTCATCAACAATAAAACTCTTGGTTCATTTTATTGATGCTATTATTTAAACCACACGCTGACATTTTTACGTAAATATATCTGTTAGTTTTGGGGATATCATGTTAACGGTGAAGAATTTTTAAGAAAAGTAAAGTTTTGAGAAAATGGAATTTAAAGACAAACGTTAGCTGCAAAATAGCTGACCCTGGATGATAAGTCAGACCTTCCTTTTCCTAGAAAATATAAACTGTTCTGGAAAAAGAAAAGTCTGAACTACAAGAAATAGTAAGAATTTTAAATGATAACCAGTGTCTTTAACGCAGTCGGACACCTTAATAAATTCGCTGTATCGTGAATGATACAGGAATAGCTCATATTCATAACTGGTACATAAGGATGAAAACAATTCATGCGAAATCCTACGCAGAGTTTGAAAGGAAGATGCTAGTTTCCTCTAATGCGCTATCATCCATTCGAAATCATCCCCACGAACGTACTTCCATCCATCTCTGCATATCATAGTTCACAATTTGCCGTTACCCACGCGCCCATCGGTTTGTAGATTATGCGTAGTTATAAGCATTCTGTATTCGCAGCGCATCCGTCAGAGCAGCGGTAACCTCTGCTTAACCGGAATCAAGCACAGACACGAGCTTAATGGGCGAGGGAAGACAAATCTGCGGCACGGCCATCTGTTGAAACCGCTCCAAGAGACGATCCCGGCATGCAATTGGTGAGCGTGCTTTCGAAATTTGGCATGCATCGTAGACAAACGGGGTGTTATACTTACTAAAGACACATAACAACAGCGAAAGAATGATGCTTAAACTTTTGAGTCATTGGATTATGCAACCAATTAACCTATGATTGTTGCGTATATCAGAAATAAGTCTCACTGAATGTATTCGTATTATGTTCGTTATATTATATTATGGCGCCGACATCCTGGCATGGGGGTTGTGTGCCTTTCTCAAGACCTGGGCATCCAAGGTTCGAGTCCCGGATTGAGCATGGTTGTTCTTCTGTGTGTTCTATCTGTGAGGTGCGTGAATGTTCCCCCTGTAAAAAGGGGTTGTGCAAGTGATTGTGTGTGGGGGTGCTCAGGGGCCTTTACCCTCAGAAACTACTGCACCCCCTTTCGGTGGAAACACGGATACATCATCATCATTGTATTAAGGTATTAGATTGGAGAAAAGGCAATGCATTATTTTTTCGGTAAATAGCTGTGGTGACTGATATCTCTCAAGATACTGATATCAAGTTGGTATTTTTCTATTTAAAAAATTATTTTGCCAATTTTTGTTTAGTTTATTCAATTTTCAGTTATAGGGTTTTAGAAATGGAATTGAACAAAATGAAAATTCGGTACATTTTACAATTTTTCTTTGATAAAGTTGGAAATGCAAGCTAGGTGGCTGAAATGGTAAATGGTGTTTATGGTCCCAATACTGTAACAGCTAATAACGTGCAATTTTTATTATCTGCAATTACGTCGATTTTTTGGTGCATTTGCATTTGGTGGGACTAGAAAGGTATCGCTTATTACGAGTTGCTTCCGTATGGCCAAAAGCTAAATTCGGATCTCTACTTTCAACAACTGTTTGAAGCTAGCGATTGACAAAAAACGGTCAGAATTAGCCAACAGAAGAGGTGTTGCATTCCATCAGGACAACGCTGGACCACACAGTCCGTAGTGATTCGCCAGAAACTCCTAGATCTTAGTTGGGAAGTTTTGATGCATCCACCATGCAGTCCGGACCAGGCACCAAGCGATTATCGTCTTTTACTTGCATTACACAACTTTCTTAGTGATAAGAAATTGGCTTCAAGAGAAGATTGTGAAAATAGTTTACAAGAGTTTTTTGTCCATAGGGACCCAAACTTTTATGAGAGAGGCATTATGAAGCTACCTTTAAAATGGCAGCAAATTGCCGAACAAAGAGTGTATAGTTGACCTAAATCAGACAATCCGGAAAATGTTAAATAAAGTCTTGATATTCTCTTAAAAATAATGGAACTCACGGGAAAGATATGCTACCTCTATGCCAGGACATTTCAAATGCCCCTTAGATTTTGGTTTATTTCATTCACCGTTATATTCTATAGCTTGTGTACACAGGAAAATATGATTGCTGCATTCCCATTTTGTGAGCAGCCTTTACCGTTTTGGTTCAATTCCATCATAATTTAATACTAAATTTCCCATTTCTCAAAATATATTATGTCTTCAAATAATTTTATTTGTATTTATAGAGTTAATAACAGACAATACAACAAAAAATCGTGAATAGTTTTTTTTAAATCCAATTTTTCAGAAACTGACCTTCGAAGGCAGTCGGATACCTTCATAAGACGATGCAAAGAAGTTCGCTCTGACAATGTAGGCCCGGCCCCTCCCGCAGCTGAGACGTGATGTCGGGGTCAGTGGCTGCCGGCCTGCCAGCTGTCACGCGGACGAGCATCTGCCGGCAGCCAGCATGCGCTTTCATTTGCTGCATCCACTCGAGCTGCTGTTTTGGAAGCAGGAATCACTGATACTCCCTGCTCGTGTGCACACTGTATCAGGAAGAGTGTCTGCTCCCACTAATTGGAAAGTGCGCTTCTTTTCCCATTCACTAAGGAGATACTAGTAAAAATACAGTAATCGGTCGAAAACAAATGAAAACAGTCGAAATTATGTGTCATTATTTTTAAGCTGTACATATATACTGGAAGATTCTTTTTTTAATTTTCTCTCCGTTTCTTCACCGTAGGTCTTTGATATATGTTTAAACTAAATAATGTAAGTGTCAGATTTGTTAAGGAGCGTGTACATACTAAACGATTCTTTTTAAAAAAAAATTTTAACTTTAAAGATTCTATTTCTTCTCAGCAGGTCTTTTATATAAGTTTAAACGCAATAATGTAAGTGTCTAAATAATTTAAGTGTCAAATTTGTTAAGATGTATGCAAATAGTAGACAATTCTTTTAAAAAATAATTTACTTTAAAAATTCTATTTCTTTACAGCAGGTCTTTAATGTACACTGATGGAAAAAAAATCCCAACACTAGGAAGGAGCTGTGCTAGATAAACGAAATTTCGTAGGCGTGTTTATACATCTGAAATATGACGTCGATTCAAATTTCGAGCTACGCGCGTAAGAGTGGCGCTAAGTAGCGACACTATGAACATGCAAATGAGGTTTGCTTTAAATAAGCGCTGTAAGGTTCGTGATCGTTATTTACAGTTGAGATTTGACGTAGTGGATTAATGTTAGTCAAGGATGCCTCTGAGAAGACGAAGAAGCCATTATCAACAGCTCACTGAGTTTGAACGAGGTCGTGTTGTAGGGCTACAAGAAGGTGGGTTTTCTTTCCGCAATATTGCTGAAAGACTTGGCAGGAATGTATCCACTGTGAATGAGTATTGGCAGCAGTGGTCAAGGGAAGGTACTGCCTCAAGAAGACCAGGTTCCGGGCGGCCACGTGGTACTACTGAGAGGGAAGGCCGTCGTATTCGGCGTATGGCTGTGGCTAATCGTACTGCGTCTGCAGCTGAAATTCGAACTGCAGTTGGCACCACAGTGACACAACGAACTGTTATAAATCGCTTACTTCAAGCACAGCTCCGAGCCAACCGCCCTGTACAGTGCATTCCACTGACTCCAAACCACTGCCATTTGCG
>JAPMOQ010067144.1:157985-191701 GCA_026543055.1 Argiope trifasciata | reverse complement strand
TGAAAGCCGGTTCTGCCTTGGTCGCAGTGATAGCCGTTTGTTGGTTAAAAGGAGGCCAGGTGAACGCCTGCTAGTGACCTGTCTGCGGCCTAGACACACAGGGCTTACTACTGGATTTATGATTTGGGGAGCAATTTCGTGTGACAGCAGGAGCACTTTCGTGGTTATCCCACGCACTCTGACTGCAAATTTGTACGTCTGTCTAGTGATACAACTTGATGTGCTGCCATTCATGAACAGCATTCAAGGGGGTGTTTTCCAACAGGATAACGCTCGCCCTTATACCGCTGCTGTAACCCAACATGCTCTACAGAGTGTCGACATGTTGCTTTGGACTGCTAGATCAACAGATCTTTCTCCAATCGAGCACGTATGGGACATCATTGGACGACAACTCCAGCGTCATCCACAACCAGCATTAACCGTTCTTGCATTGACCGCCCAAGTGCAACAGGCATGGAATTCCCTCCCACAAACTGATATCCCACACCTGTACGACACAATGCATGCACGTTTGCATGCTTGCATTCAAAATTCTGGCGGTTAAACCGGTTACTAATGTACCAACATTTCACATTTGAAATGGCTCTAGCTGTGATCTTGAATTTTTAATCAATTAAATATGTTACCTAGACAAATGTATTCCTAAAATTTCATTACTGCAGAATAAATTTTTCTTGGTGTTGGGATTTTTTTTCCATCAGTGTATTTTTAAATTCATTTCAGTGAAAAAAAATCATTGCATTACACTAATTGCTAATTAATTAATATTTAATGTACTACTTAGCATATTTTTTAAAACATGATATATTAAATTCTAATTTATATATACACACAATTCTAGTGGGAAATGATGCGCAATAACAGTGTTCATGTTGTCTGCCACTATAAAGTTCTAAAAATACATGGTTCTTTTTAACAATTTTTAACATCAACGATGAATAGAAAAAGCTAGATTTTTTCTGCCATTTTAACTTCTAAATAGCTTTTAAAAATTTGATTTATGTAAAATATAACTTTGTGGTGGCACAAAACATCCACTGCTTCATACAAATTATTTTGATGTATAAATCATTGTATTTGGTTCATTTTTTTGTTGAGTTATGATTGTTTGAATGAAGCAACATAGTAGAAAAAATATCATTCTTCATAAAATGAGTTAAAAAAAAAAACGAAACTAGAGTTTTGTGTGAAAGTACCTCCAGAATTCTAATTCGAGAATTATTCCGACAACATCTTGGTATCGTTTGAAAGCGAAAGACCCAGGAAACATTTTGAAGTTTCAAGTGTATATGAACACGTTAAATTACATTAATCTCAAAATGCTGAATTATAAATCGCACACGAAAATTCTTTGTGTTTTTTTTTTTTTTTTCGATGATGCACGATTTTGATAGTTTTAGAATTTTCTATTATTTAGAAATTATTAATGTGTTGATTAATTTAATAAAATAAATAGATTGCTGAAATCAATTAAATATAACATTTCTTTAGATTAATATATATTTAAGATTCAAAAATAGGAAATAATTAAAGTATATATTTTTTATTTCCCAGTAGATTTATATAAAAAAAGTAATTGAAAAGCACCTTTTATAAAATTTATTTTAGTTCATTGTTGTCCTGATGAATATTCTCGCTTGAGATGTTATAATTGAAAAACGAATTTTCTCAAATAAATAAAATTTTATATTTCTTGATTAGACTGACTGCAATCAATATTTAATTCAGTAAATGAGGGATATAATTTATTTTGACGCATACAAAGTACGTAATTTTTTATAAATTTCAGAGATCGCTGATAGAAATGAAATTCTGACTGATGTCTACTAACCTGGCATATGCATTCGATATGGTTAAAAATGGTTTATTTTTAAATTTCTATGCATTCATTCAAACGCGTGAGGTTTAACACATTGATATAACTTCAAGTTTAGTTTAGTTATATTAATGCCCCGTTATACTCTTTGCTTCTGCATTGTGTTCCTCCTACTCCTCAAGCAGAGAAAAAAAATATCAAGTAGACGTGTTTAATGAAACCGTCTTTTAAAATCTGCCATCAACACTCATGTGAGACCAGCTTGAAAACAAATATCAACATCTTTACCCGTGCCATGTATACATTTCCAAATATAAATAAGTTCACCGGAATAATAACTAAAAAAAAAGAATAAAATAACAATAAAAAAATGTGACTCTTCGGTTCTGCAACTCCCTTAGCATTTAACGTTTAATAGCCAATTAGCAATTCGGTGGGTAATTCTCTAGACAATTTGGAGCTTCTAATTATTTACTTCCCAGAGTCATCCAAAGGCACTTCCAGTTATGACTTCCAGCTACCTCGCCTCACCTCAACACCCCTCCTCTTTAAAATATATATTTTGCAAACAGCCCTCGTACTCTTCTGTGCAGCCCGAGACAGTCATTAACTGGGCGCGTTCATTTCCGAAAAATGATTATGCCCGCGCCATAACTTAAAATGGCCACAAACTCTTCCTCCTCTCTTTCATTTTTACGCTATTTCTTCGGGTACCGTTAAAAAGCTCTTAAAACACCTGTTTTGTGAAAGGGAACCTCCCTCCCCCGAGCAAAAGCCACCAATACTCGTAGGCCCTGTGTACCCCTTGAGGAAAATTTACGAACGCGTTATCATCAGTTTTAATATTTCAAGTTTTCGTCTTGAATTATGGCTGAGATTTCTTTGGAAAAAAAAAATTGCGCAGGACGCTGTGTGTTACCGGGAAGTTATTTTAAAAGATTTTTATGAGGGCAGGGGTGTTGTGTTCGGCGGGAAAAGCGGTTTTAATTCGTTTTTGTTTGCTGTTTTTCCCCGATTTCTCTCTATTGCTCCTGCGAGGAATTTTCGAAGACGTGATTTTTGGGAAATGGTGAAGTGCCGATAATTTATTAGCTGTGGGTTGTTTGAAATTGGATCATTTATTGAACGCCGGCGAGAAGGGTTTCGCTTGAGATGACTCCAGCTCATTGCTGATGACTCCGCTTCCTGAGTTGAGATATTAATTACAAATAGCTGGAAACGTGTAGACAATTTTCCTTTTGAGTCACAGAAGGGCAGGGTAATATTTTATTAGATCGTATATTTAGATCAAATTAAAAATTTATGGCAAATAAAAAGGGTAATGATGTCAGTACTGCATCATTTTAGATGATGAAACAACCCAAAAGACGTGATATTGTGCTTCTAATACGACGAAATACGAACCATCATTTATAAGTTTTATTCTTAAGTTTCTGGGAACACTGACATAAGTGGTACCAATTTATTTTCTTAAAAAATATTTTTTTTTAAATTTTTACTTTAATTAGCATGGCAACAAGTACAAACAAATAGCAGTACTTTTTAGGTTTTTTTTGTTGTTGTTTAGTTTAGTTATATTAACATCCCGTTTTGAAGCAACACTGGGGTTATTTTGGGACGGAGCTCGTCATTGTGAATCGCGTGCATATGAGTAGGACGAGACCTGAGCTCGCACCCCCCCCCCCCCTCTCCACACCACGCCAGCAGAGAGGACATTTGGACCCTATTGATTTAACGGGCACCAGACCCTCTTACAAGGCGGTTCTTCACTGGAATCAGATCACGAACCTGAAATTTTCTGGTTCCGAAGCCGAGATCTTACCACCAAGCTACCACGGTCTAAGTACAGTGCTTGATTAATAATATCTTAAGATTTTATTTAAAGCAATGGTCTCGAGGCTGCCGTGGCCTATTGGTAAGATATCGGCTTTGGAGCCGGACGGTTGCAGGTTCGTGACTCGATTCCACCAATGAGCCGCCCTGTAAGCGGGTCTGGTGCTCGTTAAACGTCGGGGACAAACGTCTTCCCGCTGGTGTGGTGTGGTGAGGGGTATTCAAGCTCAGTTGTCGTCCTCTTCATCTGACTGCGGCTTAAAACGAAGAGGTCAGCCCCCAAATAACCCTAAAGTTGCTTTACAATGGGAATAAGACTAATATGAATAAATATAAGATAAATAAAATAAAATAAAATAATAAAACCAAATATGAATAAAATGTTAATATGAATAAAACTGAGCAAAATGAAGACAATATCTTCGCGGTAGTTATCAAAACCAATTGGATTATTCTCCCTCCTACATTCTATGCTAATTTTTGGATGCATAATATACCACGCCTTCATAAGCCACTGGACCTCGGTGAGCACTTTTGTCTTTGACCACTTTGTTCTAACCACAAGGTACCAAGTTCTATTCCACTCAATTCTCTACAGTTACATTCATTTGACGCTTGGAAACAAAGATATTCAAATTGGATTTCATAATTCTGGACCCCTGTCAAATAAAGGGAAGAATACCTTTATTTGACTCGTGTCTCTTTTCTAAATTTCGTTACTTTCACAAAGGCAGGGGAGGACATTTGGCCCACGTTTTGATTTAGAATACAACAAGTTCGAATAAATGCAGCATGTTCAATAAAATGGGGTTTTGCCTCTGATGTTTTCCGGCTTCAAAGACAAAAATTTCTTGTAGTTTTACTTTTGCATAGTACTTAGTACTATGTAAAGCGCATATTTTGAATTAAAATCATTTTATCACAATTCAAAATCGGACATTTGTCAAGATAAAGACTGAGTAGTTTAGTTTCACTCCGGGAAAATAACCAATTGCATCGATCCAACTGCATTTTTACTTGTTTTTTCAATCAAAATGGCATTACCAGATTACAACGCCATAAAACTAACTAATAACTAAAATAGTTGTGATTTTATAATATTTAGGAACTGTAATTTGACTTCGTTTCTTAACCCTTTAGCTTAAAAATCTACTTGAAACCCATATGAGAGGGCAAGTCCTATTGGGAGCATTTATCATTATTTTAATTACGTAATAAATAATAATAAATGGGCGTGTCAGATACCGAGGCCCATTTAATCCTTTATTTACTGACGCTACTTAAAAATAGCTTTTAAATCTAGCTTATATCTTTACTACGTGACTGTTTTTGCTGCTGGTATTCCAGAGAACACGAAGAATGTAACCCAAATAACATGAAATTAATATAAGCTAAATGTAAGAATTAAAAATATTAATTAATGATTAAATTAATTGTGATCTTTCTGTTAGTTACATTGTTTTTCTAGGGTTCCCTGGGATTATTCTGCAAGGAAACTAAACTTCTGGTGAAAAAAGGAAGATGAAAAATGGATGACAATTTAATTCGGTTCATAAAGAGTTAAGTGCTTTTTGCATTTTACGCTACTTAACACATGAAAGGCGGGAGTCGCAGTACCACGATTTCATCCGCGTTACCCAGCATACTTTCGTCAAGATCCCCCGCCTTTAATACATTAATACTTTCAATTAACTACAAATTTAGAATTCAGCCATTCGATTCGCGGGTCAAATTCGTCAAAGGACGCAAAGGGGTTAACCAGTTGCACTACTTTTTTTAATGCAGATTTTCTTGAATTACTTATATGGTTCGGAAGCTTTTACAACTGCAGTGTAATGTAAAGGGTAGAACCCTCTTGGTGACGTCTTCCATGACCTGGTGCTGTCATCCCAGTTTCAAGGTCAGGTGGTTTGAGTGACGGAGAGTGACCACACCTCCTGTCATGGAGAATCAGCGGACCGCACTGGCTGCCACCGCTCGGCACACCATTCACATCCGAACTGGCACCGAATGACCGGGGAAACCAGAGGGGTGGAGGGCCTAATTGGGGCCCTGGGGAAGGAAGGCGAACGACAAATCTTCTCTGCCAGTCTTGTTCATTTAATACCCTAATAAGTTCAATGTATTATGTTTCTGTTCTTATGAGAGGATTTTCATTGAAATACAGTGTACTGAATCTTCAAATCAGAGCAAATCACTTTAACCCTAAACAGCGCTATTTCTTAGCTAAATTTAAAACAAAGATCTGAGCGACAAAAATAAATGGAAAGATTTATTCATCCGTCTAAATAGTGCTATTTTCAAATTTATGTGTATAATTTAACTCATTGCGCTCAGAAAAGTAATTCGGTGTATAAAGTCACTCTGGGTAAGGTTTTGCTTTTCTTACTTCAAAAAATAAAAATATATCATTATTTAAAATTGAAATTCCTGGAAAAATTAATCCGCATCTTTAATTTGCAGATATTTTTAAAATCTAAGTTAAAAAAATTAAATAAAGATTAGTTTAGTTATGTCAACGTCCAGCTGTAAAACAACACTAGTACTATTTTGGGACGGACTTATAGCACCCTCCTCATCACACCACACCAGCGGGAGAACGATTGACCTGACGGATTAAACGTGCAACAGACCCTCTCACGGAACGGTTCTTCGGTGGAATACGGTCTGAACCTGAAAAACGAACCCCATAAAGATTCAAAGCGATGCGTTAACATATGCTTGAGATGAGGTATTTAAATATAAAGAGTTAATTTATATTTGAATCTCGACTTTCAACCATCCAAGGGATAGTTTGGAACGCATCTTATAATATTGGTCAGATTATGAGGATAGTAATTCAGTCAATATCTCTGAAGCTACTTCTAAACAACAAGACAGAAAGATATCTACTTGTTTCAAATATGAATGCTGCAAGTATATTGCTAGAAAAGATAAAAAATATAATTTTTTCTTAGGTTTAGGGTAATTAAATTAATGTCCCGTTTTAAAGCAACACTAGGGCTATTTGGGGGTGGACGTCGTCATTTTGAACCACAGCCAATTGACGAAGACGACACCTGAGCTAGCCTTATTCCCCATCTAAGTTTCCACACTGCACCAGCGGAAGGACGTTTGTCTACGATGTATTTAACGTGCACCAGACTCAAAGTTTCTTCAGTGGAATCCAACCCGAGATCTTATCAACTTTTTCTTAGGATTTCAGTGAATGTTTTGAAGTCTAACACTTTTTTCCGTCCTATAAATAAAGATGAACATTCTTGGTTAAAGTGAATGAGATTTCTAATGCTTGGCTATAAATTTTTTTAAGTAAAAATGAATACCGGGTGCACTCTTCTATTCAAATTCCTATTCTCTTTTATCAAAAATCTATCTTCAAACCAGTGGCGTTTTTTGGTACTACGAGGCCATAGGCCCTGATGAAATTTGAGGCCCTTCTGGGTAAACTCTACAGTTGACCAAAAAATAGCAGGATAAACTTATTTTAGTTTTAACGTTACCTTAAAATTTATTTTATGACACCGTTATGTATTGAAAATAATTCCTAGTGTATTTAAAGCTTTTATTTGCACAGACATTATGCCTTTTATCGACCCATTTTATGTACTAAATCTTTTTTTATTGTTTCTATATCTGAATCTTGTATTTTATTATGTACATATAATTTAAAGCAGCAGTCATTAAGTTCTTTAGAGATCTTTCTTCGTTTTATATTCCAAGGAACTAGTTCACTTTTAATATCAAGATTATTTATCCAAACCCTGGTAAACATGCTACAGTGTGCAAACAAGAAAGAGAGGGGGATGAGAAGTTATACTGAACTCATAAAGTTTAAGAAAAGAATTTGCAGACGCAGCATTTTGATTCCGCAAGAATTTTACTTAACACTCTTTTTCACTGACACTTTTATCCGTGAATGAACACTTTTCCTTTAAAGAAAAAGTAAAAGTTGACAATTCTGAGAATCAGACCGAAGGGCAGACCTGGACAGTTAAATCTATATTCGGCTTAGCATTGTGATACAAGTCTCAGTAGATTTTGAGGTCCCCTTATAAGACACGAAACACGAGGCGCCAGTGCGCCATTTTCTTTCTTCAAGTTAAATTTAGAAGTACTTTTGAAATATGCATTTTCCCCCTGACAAATTTTTACTTGTTTGTATTTTGCTAAATATTTAACATGTAAGTGCAAAGAATAAATCAAAATATTGGCAAACATACCAGAAAGTACAAATTAAGTCCATTTTGGAAATGCCACAAAACAGCTGAAAAGAGTATTCCTTCGTATTGACTTACCTGGAAAGAAAAAATGAACACGTGTTATGCAAAATATTTCATTCGAAAATGAGTACATGGATAATGAAAACAGTACAGTTAAAATCATTACAATAATTCCGAACTATAATACAATTTTAAAACATTTTGGGAAGAAATGTTATGCTATATAATACATAGTACATATATAGTACGTAGAACAGAAATCCCTCCTATTACAATTCAGGGTCAAATGTAAACAACCCGACATTCAATTTAATATTGGGGAACTAGGCATTGAAAAAATTATCTTTCTAAACATATTTTTTCCATCTCCATATAATTTTTCCCACAATTTCAATAATATTTTAAATTGAATTAGATGCACTATCTGTGACAATGTTTTTAGATTGCGAAATTCATCCAAAACCATTCAACCACATATTTTCAAATCGCGGCTGATTCACTCTTTATAGTATAATTTTCACTTTTGCTTTTATTTCATAATACACGCACTTTTTAAACGGCAGAAAACCAATTTAATTAAATTTATATCTTCAATCGAATTACTTAAGAAATTGAATTTTTTAATGCATTCCAAACAGTCATTTAACAGCCTAAGAAGTCAATAATTTGAGTGGACAAACGGAGCGTCAAAGGCATCTCGTTCGAAGATTTGAGAATAATATAGCTGCTGAATAGTCCGCCATTTTGAAAATAAACGAATTGGATTTCATGATACATTCTAGCATAAAAACCTCTTTATATCCTCTCGGAATCGTATCCCATCACAAGATTCATGATTCGCACACCTAAAAACCCTTCAACAAACGCTATAATACATCCCAAAGGACTGCTCTTTGAAAACGCTACTCGGTATTTCCATTCTTCAGCAACATCCTCCCCATCCCTCCAACTTAATTGACAACAAACACCCCTTTTAGAGCGCACATAAACTCCAACTTCACCACCACGACTGCTTTCCGAATTCCGGGGTATCTTTACTGCGAATTTTCACACATCACCACGCGAATCCAACAAATAAAGAATTGAAAAAAAGAAAGAAAAAGCTAGAGTAGGGGAGGGTGAGGATATAAATAAGAGAGACATCCTCTTAGTTACCGGCAGGGAGCTACATTAGAGTGGTTTAGAAGAGTAAATATCGGTCCTCAGGAGCAAGATAAAGTCCATGACCTCGCATCGGGCGCAATCGTAAATAAGGTCCCAACGAGCTTCTCCTGTTAGTAAGGCCGGGGCGTCCCCGTTCGCTATGTGTTCCATATTGCGCGCGTAACGGCCAGTGGACGAGGGCGTATCGCTTCCGTGTAAGGAGATTAACATAAATAAGGAGCATTTTTGATGTGCGATGAGGCACTTAGGAGGGGACAATGGCTGAGGTGGAAGATTTTATCTCCCTTGTCCAGTGGAGTTCTTTCACATAAGTGTCAAGCCCCAGAGAGGATATTTTCAGGATGGACATCTCTTTTTACACGATCAAGGAAAGCAGTGTTTGATTTTCGCTGATTGTCACCAGTCGGGATCTTTCTGGCCCCATTCGTTTTCTTCTGTTTGAAAATTCTGTTAATAATATAGAATTTATATATTTTTTATCATATGACAACATGATCCTGTTTTCCTTAGGAAATTTTTAATAATTGAATGCAACAAATAATTGAAGCTCGACATCGTGTACGCAATGTATAAAGCTTAAGTGGCAATATTCTTCAGCATCTTTTGATAGCATCTATTTTTTTTCCTGCTTTTACCAGCATTGCATAGAATGCTACGGTCATTTTAAGAAATCTAGCCCAAAATGACACTCACTCATTTGAACTCATTTTTATAATTATTTTTTGGTTCGTTTTTTAAATAAATTCTCTGCTCATGCAAGCCAGCATTGATTTTTTTTTGTTGTTGTTCTTTTCCCAGAAGCTATCTATCGATATTGGCGCTGATCTACCACGAGTTTATTCGTAGCTGCACAAAAAAGGCAAGTAACACACAGTAGGAGATAACTGGTAGTTGACGTCCAAGAAACGAAAGCAATCGACGATAGTTATAGCAATAGACGATCTCGTAGTTAGCAGGCAACGAGTTAAAAGATTAGAATAGCAGAAATCAAACTTTTTTTTATCGTGTGAGAGCATGATCCTGTTTCTATTAGGGGATTTTGAATAATTGTAGGCAATGAATAATTGAAGCTCGGTATCGCGTATGCAACGAATAAAGCATAAAAGACAATTTTTATCCACATCTTTCAATCGTGTATATATATATATATATATATATATATATATATATATGTATGTATGTATGTATGTATGTATGTATGTATGTATGTATGTATATATATAAATCTGCTTTCACTTCACCAATATTGCATTATTATCACGTATTCTTCTTTGAGAATAGATACGTTTTTGACGTAGCATTATAACGTCATAGTTGTTATTATTCGCATGCAAGGTAATTTTTTTGATGAAATGAAATTATTTAATTTTTCTAATATGTTCAAAAAACCTTCTCTGGCGTTTAATAACAGTTTTGATAAAAGTATTTTCTCTTTCCTCCAGTGGGGAAATATCGCTTCATTCCTTCTGAAGTGGGAAACATTGAAGGATTCGACTCCTGCTTTGGTATTCATCCATTATGAATTTATTTCATGATCACAAAAATTTAGAAAACAGCAGTTTGTGTTTTATAAAAATATTGTTTTCATAAAAATCCCTTATAAATTGACATGTTTAAAAATTTATTAGCGAATAGTTTATCATTTGGAATTTTCATTGCAGCGGAAACGCTCGTTATTCAGCTTCCAAACGCGACACCTCTTTTTGCGAGAACTTGATGTTGTTTTGGTTAGGGAGGTTTGGAGCTCGAAATCACGTAGGCAATGAATAAAGCATAAATGAAAATTTTCAACTGGGGCAAAACTGTATTGGAATTTGCATTAAAAGTTCATTTTATATTAAATGAGGAATATTAAAAGTTTTTGGAATATAATGCTGAAGGAGAAAAGTTATGAAATTTTGAAGTTGCTTGTTTAAGCTTCTTTTTCAAAATAATTTCGAATGTAAACTACATATATACATTAAAACTATATTTTTTTCTTTATTCTTTCAAGCAATTTACAGGGGAAAAATCTACTTAATTTTAGAATATTTAGTTTCATATGAATGGAATGACTAAAAAAGAAACAAAAGAAAGCTGTGGAAAAAAAAAGAGGCTAAATTCAATTTTGATTTTCCTTTTTAAAAATAGCACTTGTGTTTTAAATAGAACGTATTTATACAAAAAAATATTCTTATACATTGAGTATATTTTGTTTTATACAAATAACCAATGAGATAAAGAGTAAGTGCCCGGCAATATGAGATCAAAATGAATTCGCGTGCATGTTAATGTTAAAAAATGAAAGTGTATACTGAAGAGTTAACCTAATATTAATCTCTCCTCATCCGAATAACATATTAAGGTATCCGACTATGTGCGAAGGAAAAAAAAAATTAAAATTTGACTTTTAAAAAACTATTTATGGGTTTTAGAAGTATTGTCAATAATAAATACTGTAAATGCAAATAAAAAATAAAAACATAATATATATTGAGATATGAAAAAATTGGTAGTAAGTTTTAATGAAATTTAACCAAAGCTTTAACACTCTACAAAAAATGATAATGTAGCAATCCTATTTTAATTTGTACACAAATTATAGAATATAATGATGCATGAAATGAACCAAAATCTAAGAAACATTTAGCGATGGAAAGAAGTGATGGGTAAAAATATGCGTAAATATACACTTTTTCAATAAATTTCCAGCTAAATTTTTCTAAAAAAAACCTATAAACGAAAAAGTATTTCAGTATTCGCTGTAGTGTTTATGTCCTGTATTAGTTTTTGAGATATCATGCTAACGGTGCAGAATTTTCATGAAAATTAAAAATTTTAAGAAAATAGACAGACAAATTTTAGCTGAAAAAACACGTGATCTTGGATGATAGATCAGGTCATCCTTCTCCTCGAAAAAATAGACTGTTTGGGAAAGAGGAGAGCAAGATTTACAAGAAATAACAATAATTTAAAAAAATTCGCCAATGGGGACGATAACCAATGTTTTTAACGTAGTCGCATACTTTAATCAAATACGAGTATCTTTCTAATATATTAGATATTTCTGACCAACTATAAACTTCCAAATATTTTAGTTATATTTTGTGGCACCTTTTTATTTATATAAAAACAAAGAGTACTTTAAAATTTTATATTAGAAAAATCCTTAAGAATTAATGATGCATTTAAAGATTAAAATTTCGGAACTCAAATTAAATAAAATATTTTTAAAATCTATAATATTTTTCGTCTTTTTCCTTCAAACAGTGTTTATACTATATGCCAGGGACGGTGAACCAGTCGCACTCTTGCCATTGATGGCACGCGACGCAATATTTTGGGCATGCCGCCGATGGTCTGTGACTTATTTGATAAACAGAACTTTTCCCAATTCGATTAGTTGGAAATGGAAGAATCTGAAATGTGGCCAATTGATTTCCAGTCTGGTTCAGTATGGATTCAAAAATCTACTGAAACAATGCCAAGTTTGGAATGGATTGCAACAGAAAGATTAACAAGTAACATTAGTAAAAATGCCAATAACGAAATTTTGGAAACACGGAAGATTCCAGACACATTTATCTGTTTAGAGAAGCTGGACTCATTCTATGATACACATTCTTCATCTACCTATAACTGCAAGTCATTATTTTCAAAGATGAATTAACATTAAACATTTATTTACCGAATTATTTTGCCATCCATTTTTCAACTTCATTTTTGCCCCAGTCGTTTAGTTTCCTTCACAGAATCATCCCAGGGAACCCCCCAAAAATGCAAGTAGCAGAAATATCTTAATTAATTTAATTGTTAATAAAATATTTTTAATTCCTACTTTTATCTTATATTGACTCCATGCTATTTGGGTTACATTCTCCATGTCCTTTGGAATATCATCAGCAAAAAAAAGTCCTAAAGATATAAGCCAGATTTAAATGGTACTTTCAAGTACCGTCAGTCAATGAAGGGTTAAAGATTCGCTTAGAAATCGTTAGGAAGATGAAACCCATTCAACATGCATTTTGCTAAAAGTAACACCTTACAATCCTAATACAAGTTATCTGTCGTCCAATCTGCAACAACAGAAATGACACTAAATGTTAATTTAATTTGAATCTGTACATATAACTAAAACATTAACTACTCTGCAGTGCAAAATGTATTTTTTCGTAGTAAATGAAGAGTTTTGAGTTGTTGGCATTTAACTTTACCATCTTCCCAATCATCACCAGCCAAAATTATTTGATGGCACCCCTATACCTCATCGGACATTTGTTTAGGAAAAAAAAAATGCACATTGATCTATAAAGTTTCACCGCCCTGCGATATCCGTCGAAACTTCCGTAAGTAAAGTCCCACGCCACCGCAATCTTATCCCACCGTCCACTGGTGAGCAAACCAGTTCTTTCTCGAATTCCTTGGCCAATCAGGAGGAAAGAGGAAAAGACAAACAAGCCAATAAACACCGCTGAAACAGCACGGAAGGAGGGGAGAGAACCTAATATTTCTCTTGAACCTCTTAATGCTATAAAGAGCGGACATAATAGCCACCGTCTCCGATGTCCAGTAGTTGTGTTTGCCAATCGTCGTTTACTTCCTACTGACTTTGGGAAAAAAGGAGTGGCCACTGACTTACAGAATAAAGGAGTTGCTCTGGAATTCAGGAAGATCTGAACTGAATAAATGGGCGAGAGTTGGATTGGGTACTATTTTTCACAAACTGTAACACTGTCAAACTTTGATAAATCCACAAAATAATTTTACTTTCATTCAGGTGTACACACTTTGTACGCAAAAATTTATGCTCATCTTTATGAGCTTAGCCATTTAAAATTCGACAATTTATAAAAGTATTCATTGTTGAAATTATATTACTGTGTTAAGTCTCTCACGTTTGAATGAATGCATATGAATTTAAAAATAAATGATTTTTAACCATATCGAATGCATATACCAGGTTAGTAGGCATCAACCAGAATTTCATTTCTAGCAGCGATCTTTGAAATTTATACAAAGTGAATTTATGTATTTGATTTGTGTCAAAATGAATGATGCCCATCATTTGCTGTATTGAATATTGATTGCAATCAGTCTAATCAGGAAATTTGAAATTTTATTTTTTTAGAAAATTCGATTTTCAATAATAAAAACTCAAGCGAGAATATTAATCAGGATAACAATAAATTAAAATAAATTTTAAAAAAGGTGCTTTTAAAACACTTTTTTTTATAAATCTACTAGGAAATAAAAATATATATATAATTTAATTATTTTCTATTGTTGAATCTTCAATAGATAATTCATCTATAGAAAAGTTATATTTGATTTCAACAATCTATTCATTTAATTAAATTAATCGATAAATTAATAATATCAAAATAATATAAAATTCATTAAATATCAAAGTCGTATATCATCCTCAAAAAAACACACAAAAAACTTTGGTTTGCGATGCGTAATGCAGTATTTTGAGATATTAACAAAGTTTTTATTTTTTGTAATCAAAATATGTAATTAAATGTACATATACGTTTGAAACTTCAAAAATCATTCAAAATAGCGAATACTTTTTTCAATGCTTCAAAATGTTCTCTGATTCTTATGAGATGCATTCAACTCCTTTTATGACGAATGATATTTCCCCACTCTGTTGCTTCATTCCAACAATCATAACTCGACAAGAAATGAACCAAATACAATCATTTATGCATTGAAATAATCTGTATGAAATAGTGGATGTTTTGTGCCTCCATCACAGTCAGCTATTAAAAATTTATTTCTGTAAATATATTTAAAGTTTAAAATGACAGAAAAAAAATCTCACTTTTTCTATTCATCATTGATGGGGAAAAAAAAGAAGAAAAAAACTATATATATATTTTTAAACTTGATTGAGACAGATAACACGAAGTATAATATTAAGCTTCATTTCCAACTAAAATTGTGCGTAATGTAAATGAGAATTTAAGATAGCATGTTTCAAAAATATACTAATTATCTCATTAAATATTAATTCATGAACTGATAATAAGAGTAATACGATTTTTTCTCACTAAATTTAAACATGTATTAATGACCTACTGTAAAAAAAATTGAATTTTTAAAGTTAAAATTTTAAACATATCTTCTAATGAGTATGTACACCTTAAACGTATTATTCTTTGGAATATTTTTTATTTACTTATCTCGCGTTAAATGAACTTTCTGACATTAAATGCATTTAAAATACGAACTGAAACTGGCCTTTGCAATTGTAGAGTATCATGAATTTTGACCTCATAGATTTAAATATAAAATTTCAAGTTTAGCGCATACATTAGATAATAAACAAAATACACCATCAAATGAAACTCCTGTTCGTTGTCTTAAAATATGTATTTTCATATTAATTTATGACTAATTTATAATTTTTTTCTGCGCTGCAATCGTCTTTTGGGGCATTATCAATATATATATATATATGGAAAATGCATATATATATATATATATTTGGAAAATGCACACTAATGAAAATGTATATGTATTATTTCAAGAAATATATTACGCGCAGAAATTAGTACAGAAAAATATTATTCCTGAGAATTACGCTCTAAATTAAAATTTATTTAAATTAAAATAAATTAAAAATTATTAAAATTTATTTAAAAATTATTTATTCTGTCACTTTTCCTCGTCTGTATATATTTTTTAAATAAGTGGTTTTTTTTTAATGACGAGCAATTCAAACAATATATTATTTGATAATTAAAAAAACAAAGCTATTTTCGACATTTTTAACACAAAAACGCCAGTTTATGTGTAAATATCAATATTCTTCCACAATTCTGCTGTAATTTTAATAATGTATATCCACATCCAAATTAAACTGGAGGACACAAAAGTTTTATTCGAAATTTCGTTTTAATTAAAAATCTGGTTCTGGACCTAGTATTGTATTCAGCTGCAGACGAATACAAAACAAATCAAGGGCTATTTTTTTCTAATATGGAGGATCTCCGACATTCATGCATGTAATTAATTGTCTTCGAAATGAACCCGCCTTTGAGAATATCTGTTTTTCGTTCACTGATTACCTCCTACAGCAGTTCTAAAAGCCTCCATTATTTTACAACAAAAGCCGATGCCCCGCCGAAATTAGACTATCAGACAAAACAAGACTTCTGCTATTCTTATCAGAAAATAATCACAAAAACGTCTGCTCCATACGCCAATTCTAATTAACATGAGAAAAACGACAAGCATTTGCCGATTCCATGTGTCTGAATAACAGGTATTCATTCGCCTACCACCCAGCCATCGACATAATCAGCTTTCTTACATATTAAAAGGAGCTCCTTGCCGAAATTCGAACCACTTCAAAAAATTCCGCCTGCGTCACTGTTTAGCCCAAGTAGCTCGTTAGAAAACTTAAATAGCGTAAAAATAGGAGACGAAAACCGTGACTGTAACGAGCTATTTGTACCACTCAGAGAACGCAGCTCCAGGAATAATTAGGTAATTTTAACGAATATATATCGCCGGGGTTTTAAATATAGAGTGGCATCCTTCAAAACTTTTCGGCCGCCTCCATTCATCGGGGGGGGGGGGGGGGAAGCTTGAAGAAAATAATGAGCCACTCCGTCAGGCAAAAGGATCGAATTTTATTTTGGGAATTTAGGAATAAGTTTGTCTTTGGGAAAGCGGGATAATTAAAAAATTGGAATGGAAATTCAACCATTTCGATTCCTTTAAATTCAAATTGCCCTTGAATTTCGCAACTCTCCCTTTGACGTGGGATCAGGTTAAATTGGATTTCGAAAAGGAGAAGAAGGAAATTCAATTTGCTTTCATTACGACCGATTTTTCGGAATGGGAAGCATTTTTTTTTTTCTTTCTTTCTCTCATCTGAAGATGGCACAATCTAAGAGAGCTCCAAATTGCCTAAGATATGCGAGGTAGGTTTCATGGAATATGTTTCGGTACAGGCATCGTGTATAGCAATACCTCGAAATTACACGGTGGGAGAACAGATGAAAAGTCGGAATTTATTTTGCCATACAATTTTTTTAATTAATGGAAAGAGCTCCGAAAACACGTGTTAGAGGGAGAAGTTTGCAAGAAAGAATATATTTTTTAATTCCTACTGTTCACATATCTACATTCATATAGTTCTCTCTCTCTCTCTCTCTGTATATATATATCTATATAAGAATTCCTCTTTGGCCTTAATTTTCGGGTTACGAGAGGTCAATACTGTTGCACATTCTGATTCCTCACGGAAAAAATTCCTTATTTTGAATTCTTGCCCGAGGGTGCCTTGAAAAACTGTTCCGGCCGGATTCTTTTTCAATTCGTTATAATTTTGATTATGTTGTATTCCTTCTTTCTTAGCTTATTTTGTTAATTTATTTAGATTCATTTGTATTTTAGTATTTTAGTAGTAGCTGTATTAGCGTTCACTAAACACAATGATAGGTTTTTAATTTTTAAATCTTGTTCGAATCCGAAATAATTTTTTATTCCGATTTCAATTTTTAGTTTCGTTTCCTATTTTGATTTAGGTTTGTTTCATAAATAGTTTTCATTTCCTTTGGGTTTTATTTTAGTTTACTTTTTGTAGTTCAATTCCCAATAAAATTTTAGTTTCAATTCCGACATAATTTGTTTCGTTTTTCTGAAATAATTTAATAAATTCTGGAAATTGGAGAATTTATTAAAGATATATGCTTTTCTATACATCAAAAATATATAGAGGTATCAATATTCATCATAGAATGAACACTTTAAAAATAGTCGAATTAAAATCAACAACTTTCCTTTAGGAAGAACTAATCTTCCGTTTCCTGAACCAATCTTCAGTTCATCCTTATAGAGCAATGTCTTTCTAATTTATTGGTTCACACACATACAGACAGATAAATAAACCCAGAGCATAGACGATTCGAATTATTTTTTCTGCCGGGTCTCTGGGAGATACAAACAAAGGATTTTTTATTAGATTTTTTCAAAATCTTAAGGTCAAATTTTCCTCACTTCAGTATTTTCTTTCTCTTAACCCCGTATATAAGCAAATAAATTTAAAATGATTATAAAACACTTAGACCCAAGTCTCCTTTCTACTACCATTGCGGTGTTAATTTGACTTTGGGTCTTAAATCGACTGCTTTAATAAACTTCCGAAAACAATCTCACGAATATTGATTCGTACTTCTTTTGGCGCTGGACTTTCTGTTTTTAATCTCAGAAGCAAGACAGGCAGCAAACCGAAGCGAAACGGGCATTCGTGTCAATGGGACTCTCCCAGCGAGCTTTCTTTTCTGCCTCCCCCCCCCCTTCCGACGGAGAGTCACTTCCCTTCCCACTCTATTTACCGAGGGGTTTACCTGGGCAAGGGGCGTTTGGCGTATCAGTCGCCGGAAGTAACTTCCGCCGGAACATGCCCGATTTCGAACTCGTGAGAATATCCCATCTCCTTTCTACTCTTCCCTCTTATATTCAGGGGTAAGGGTAAGGGGGGCTTCTCCCGTGTGAACGGGGGAGATCCCTATATGAACTTTTCACCTTCAAAAAAAAGCAAATAAAGTATAAAGTTGAACTGAGAAAAAAAGTCAGCTCACTCTGTTTAATTCTTCGCCTAATTTCGGTGTGAATGTAAGGTGTCATCTAAAAATACGTAGGCGCAAGAGATTCTCAACTATCTTTGGTTCGTTATGATTAAGTTAAAGTTAATTATTAAGTTAAATATTTTAGTAACTGGGTTTCAATTACTTTTTCAGCTCTGTAATTTTAAATTTCAATTTTTATAAAACACCTAATTAAAGTTTAGAGATCTTATATCGTTTTGCTTCTGCCATAAGCTTATTGAATTTTTTGTCATGTTACTTAAATTTTAATTTAAATTTAAAACTGAAAGTGATAACTCTTCGACTAATTCCACAATTTTTTTTTCTCGAGGCTAAATATATTTATTAAAAAAGTAAAATAATTAAACATTAGAGCTTCAAGAATATTCAAGTAATGATATTGCAGAAAATGTTTCACATTTTGAGTAATATCTGAAGGGATTAAAGTACTTCTGATTAAAAAAATCAGTGTATTACAATAAGAAACATTTTTTGAAGCTAAAAGAGAAATGATATATGTTTTTATATTAAATATATTAAAGAAAGAGGAACAATGTTTAAAAATTCAAGGGACAAAAAACCTTTCATCAGAATTATCTGTATATTTTTGCAATTACTGAAATTTCAAAAAAAATTCTCAAAATTACACTTTAACGTCTTGACTGCCACGTGATTCATTTATGGTTCATATCTACTATTTAATTAAACTGAACGAACTATGTAATTAAATAATTCCCTCTTAACTATTTGTTAAAAGATAGAAAACAAAAGGACCATTTAATTAAGCAGAGTTTCCTGTGATTAGGAGAGAGTAGTAAACCTGACCAGCAGAAATCTTTTTAGCATCCAGGACCCCACTAAGGCAGAGGCATATGGGGTCTCTGGCCCCATATCCGAGGGGGCTCCCAAATTGAAAATTACCATGTACAAGTTCTATGCATGGTACTTTATTACTGAAGTAGTGAAGACAGAAGGGTGGCCCAAAGAAGTTATTGCCTGGGCCCTAATTAGGCTGTCAGGCCCTGCCAGCTTGCAAGAGGAAAAAACTGTCTTCATACTTTGGTCTTCAACTTCGGTAGAAAAATGCAGGATGTAACAGCAGTTAAAAAAGATTTGAAGACCTTCACAGTATAATGAAACGTACTGCATTAAAACATACTGAAAAATATTTTAAAGAATTTATTAACATGATAAAAAAAAAATTGTACGGCATCGGAATTAGTAACTTAAAAAGACAATGTTAGAAATTAAGATGGTATGAAATTTTTTTTTTTTTTTTTTTTTTTTTTTTTTTTTGCTATAATATTTTTGTAAGTTATGGCGAGAAAGCACAAACGCTTTCTTTGAATTTTTAATTAAAATTATTTACAAAATTGCACTGATAATCAAATTCACTCTTTATGAAGTATATCCATGGAAAATTTGGCAATTCTACGTGTAATCTCAAGAATGACTAAATGTACTCAACAATTACTAACACATAATGAGCATTTCATTTAATAAAGAAGAAAGTGGTTCTCAACTGGTGACCACCTGAACGATCGCCCAGATTCACTTTATAGTAAAACTGCTCTATCATATACAAGAGAAGTCGAGTGAAGGAAAAAGTGGATTTCTCTGCAGGTGTGCACTTTAATGTCCAAGAAAAACTCTTTACAAAAGTCAAACACTTTTAACTCTTTCATCGTCATTGACTTAAAAAAAATAGCATTAGTCTATATTTCACGCTGTTGTCATGTCATAAGGAAAACTAAAATAAGCTTAAGTTATTTTTATAATAATTAAAACGCCACTTGATATTCATATTGGGGCATATTTTAACTATGCAAATGCGCACTTTATACAAATATATGTATTTTTTGTATTTAATAAATAAATACATATGCGTTTCTATATATGAAAAGTAATATTCATAAGTATTTGTATTGAATAGTCAGTGGAAAAGATTTTATGGTATAAATTTAATATTTTTACAAATCTAACGCGTGATCTCTCTCTCTCTTTTTGAGGATTAATCCCAGCATTAGTTTCCAAATAACAAATTTGTGTTTTAGAAGCATTTCTCCCAGCCGATTAAAACAAAAATTGGACACAGAAAAATAATTGCAATCACAAAAATCACAAACCAAATTTGATATACTTAAGCCTTTTCATTTTATCAGTTTTCGTGTTTCACGTTTCTATAGGTAGAGACATTCATTTGTTGGATTTAGCTCAAAATTGGATGTGTGCCAACGCTTTAGATATTAATTGTGTGTATCTTTACTGCCAGGCTCTCCGCTGAACACTTTCAGTGGATCTCTTACATGTTGGTTTGGATGGTTAGGAGATAGCGGATAAATGAGCTAAGATAGCCTCAGCTGACATATTTCACGGTGTTGCACCACTCACTCATTTTGAAACCTCTTCTGCTAAAAAGATGGAGTCGAGTGCTCATTGCACCTGCTCAGGTACTCGGGTAGGAGTGCCGGTCGGCGTCACCTTCTGAGTATCTCCAGAAAACAGCAAACGGCTTTCTCTCGCTTTTTGAGAGGACAGACCTAAACCCCCACTTTCTAACACCGACGGAAGATCTTCGCTGAATGTCCTTGGATAAAGCCTCACCCAAAACCATATTCTTAAATGTTTACATTTTACTGTTTTTAAGATGTTAATGGATCCGCTGTTGTTTTCGGACTTATTTAGAGATCTTTGGTTTCATAGAGGTGGTATACCGTAGTTATACCACTTGGGATCAGAAATAAGAACAATAGCATGTGTGTATTGAATTTTATGTATCTAGTTTTCTTTATTTTGAAGTTGTCGTGTTAATTTATGCTCGAACAACCGGACAGAAAGACTTCTGAGTGGATTTTGCTAAGAGTTCGATAAAATTTTACAAACTTGATGCAAAATCAGCATATTAAATATCATCCATCTAGCACAAATTGTTTTTATAAATAGATAAACATTTTTTGAAGAGTGTATTTTTCGAGCTCTTGAAGGTCTCAAACTTGGAGATTCCTCACAGAATAATTTTGTTGGAAACACGAGTTTGAATATTTGGATGATTACGATATTTCATTTACATTTCGGATATGAAAAAGTATAAATAGTTCCTTATTTATTCTTATGCAAGTGTTGAACTATATTTTAGTTTTTTATAAATATAAAATTAACATTACATTAATTTAAATAACATGTATTTATTTAAAAACTGATTTTATACGACATATTTGGGTAAATAAGAAAAAAAAAAAAAGGTATTCGATTCACAAATTAGGAAATATTTGCAAGACAGAAAACAGACAAAACTATCTGCTTCGAGACTTTACTCAATCCTCGTGTGTTTTGGCGATCTGAGAGACAGATGTTCATTTAAACCGTTGTTATCTTTGGAAAACAATTTTTAAAGTTTTGAAAATAAATAGCCTTTGTTATTTCAATAATAAAAAAAAATGTTAGTTCAATAAAAAGAAGAGCTAAAATTGATTCAACTAACAGGTTTACTCGACTCAGTTCTCAGCAGCTATGTTTGTTGAATTTCTTTTAAATGAAGCACTGCAATAAATAAATCTCATTTGAAAGGAGTGAATGGTCTGTCAAATGAGATTCTTTGTGAGCAGGTAGCCAGCTATCTTGCTGCATGCGTAAAAATGCCTCATATCAGTCATAAAATCGCAAATCCGTAAAAGCTATGCAAGGGCGACTAAGAAAAAGTGACCTTAACGTTTCTGTCAGGTAAGTTGAACAACCTGCCTCCATTCATGTTAACTCCACAAGCAATTAAAAGAGATCTAATTCTAGTTTCAATATATTCCCGGAAGTTACCGACCCATTCGGAGAGGGAGGGGGGATGAATCCCCATGGCTTGCGAGCGCATGCTCAGAAAAGATGCAACAGCATGAATGAGAGTGCTCAGTGTGTAGGGAGGGGTGCTTGTATATGTGAATGAATGAATGGAGGATACAGGGGGAAAAAATTGAAGGAAAAAAAAGCCATTTGCTGGTCCTTTATGAGTATGTATCGGACCGTGCAAGACCAGGACAGAACTCACAGGAAACCGAGCTGTCTCCCATCTACCGCTACCTGGCGTCATTTCCGGGGCTTTTCTTTGTCTACGATGTAACTGGTGCACAAAAATCCACTGTTCCCAGTCGAGGGTTTCTTCCCCTCCCTCCCTCGTGTTCGGGTTCAGCCACTGCTACTGAAAACACCTTTTTTTAATTAAAAAAAACTGCAGCAATAGTCTATTTTTTAGTAATTGTATTTTTCTTTTCGCATCATCAGATTAAGCTTAGTTATGAGAAATGAATCACTTAAATACTTAGATAAGAATTTTATCAACATCTAGCTGGTACCCGGCGCGTTGCTGCAGCCGAAATTTTTTTTTAAGTACAATCAATCAATCGTTTTGCAATCCAACTAAGATGAACGGAACGATAGTATATAAAATATGAGCGAACAGATATTAATTTTTATATATTAGATTTGTGTTTTCTTTTAGAGTTGTAAGGCTTGGTATTCTTTCAGAATGGTAGTGAAAGAAACTGTTTATTGTATCTCGTGACTCCTTTAATATTCGTCCGGAATTCTCTAATTTCATTTTAGAAAATTAATTAAATTATATTTTTAAAAATAATTTATTAAACATAGAAAATATACTTTATACCCTAAAATCGTCAATATAGTTGAAAAGATAATTTTTGAAAATGAAGGTGGTGCGAAATCATTTGTACTACACTATTTTTGGTGGTTACTGCGAAAAACGCTAACATTTAATTACAATTTAACAACCTCCAGGATTGATAAACCCAAAACTTTCTCGTATAATCTGTCATAAAATTGTTACCTCTGAGAATGACTTGCATGACATTTGCGCTCTATAGCTGCAAAATATGAACCTTTATCTTGAACTTAGCATTTCTACAGAATCTACAGTCACCCCGATGAGTTATTTGGAGATGAATACATGGTAAATAGATGCGGTTGAGATTCTAATTTTTTTTTCTTATAATTTTAGATCATTGTACTATCCCTATAACCATGCAGTAGATGTCTGCAATAAGCTGTTTTATCGCCATCGGATGAACGGTTTCGGAAGCCATAAGAGACATACATTCATTTTTATTTAGATAGATTTCTTTCCCACATTATCAATTGAAACAGTTTAGTCACAAAAACAAAGATAATTTATAGAAATTATCAGATCAATTTTATTTCGTTTTTTCCCTAATTATCCAGTTCAATTGATTGATTGATTTCTCTTGCAGAGAAAGGATGTTTTCCCTATTATCAAAAAAATAACCAAGTAAATATAATACGACATTACGACGGACATTTAAAAAACAAGGCATAGATTATTTGAGACGGAGCATTCCGTTTTACTTATTTACTAGTTCAAATTATTTCTAATAGTATCGATATTCAAAATTTTAAATTTCAGAAATTCATCATTTTGGACATTTATATATAATAATTCATTTACATTTGTTACCCGTGCATATATTGCGTTATCACATTTTTGTATTAAAAATAGAAATTAACCAGCCGCCTTTGGTGATCACATTCAGTATATCGGCTATATTTCATTTCAAATGAATCTCTTACGTAGAACTTGGTATCCATGGTTTTCTCAACAAAATACATATCCAAAACTTAGAATATTTCATTTAAAACACCAGCGGGAATGGTTTTTGAAAATCTTTCTCTTCTCTAATAAAAATGAATTTATGTTTTAGATGCGTTTTCCCTCATCAAGTGAAACCAAACGTTGATACAGAACTACAATTGCAATCATATACTGAAATACCAAATTTGATAAATTTAAGTCACTGCGTTTTTGAGTGTTTGCTAGAACAGAAGGACAAACGTTCAGCTTCTTTCTACTCAAACCTTGAAAGGTGTCTTCAGTATAGAAGTTAGATTTGTGTGACAAATTTATCCATCTAAATCCCTTTTGTTTTTTAGTTGTGCTAGCTATGTTAACTTCCCGTTGTAAAGCAACACTAGAGCTACTTTGGGACGGTCATTTTGAACCGCGGTCGGTTGGAGGATGACCTGTTGGCACCCTCCTCTCCACATCACACTAGCGAAAGGACTCACATATTTAAAGTGCCCCTCACACGGTGGAATTGAGTCTCGAACCTGAAAACCTAAGGTACCGAAGACGAGACTTTACCACCAGGAAACTGCGATACCTGTTATTGCGCTAATTTATATTTGAACGGTTAGACAATTACACTGTCTCTGAATGATTATTGCTCAAATTTTTATATAAATCTACAAATATGGAGTAAAACCCATATGCCAAATTTCATCCCTCTATATCAAAGTGTTTGGAATTATTTTCCTCACAAAAAGACAGATGTAATGCAAAAAAAAAAAAAAAAAAAAAATAAAAAAAAAAAAAAAAAACCGTGGAGGATCGTGAAAATCTAGAGATCGATTTTTTTTGGTCAATAAAAAGGCTTTCTCTGTACTTCTTAAAAGAGAAAATAAAAAGGAGGTGTTACTATAAATTAATCAATACTGTTGCGATTGGCGATAGCTGGGATCGAACTCGCCATCTCATGGTTGGTAGCCAGATAGCATGACCACAAAACTAAAAGTGATCACTCCATCTTGGGGATGTTATCTGGCTTAAAAAGCTTCCGCTACAAATACTATACATTATGTTCGGGCAAAAAGAATGATTGAAGTGACAGTAGAGTGTTAAGTAGCTCACAACTCTATCAGGCTATTTAGATGCTGTTAACATTTAAATCACCAAATAAGATAGTGCGTTTGCAAGCACCTAGTAAGCACCTGTGAAGCAAATACTAAATTATGCATCTCGAAATATATCACCATTTTATTGTGAAAATTCGTATGCATTCGAACTATTTATTTATAAATGTCAAAATAAGATATTCTGAAATGATTGCTTTTCACTGAAGATGTGATGGAGTTAGAAATGTCAAATTAAAGGAATCACAGCTCATAAATCAAACGCAAAAAGAAGTCACTATCCCACCAAATACTTTTCTTCTTTTTGCCATCTCAATTATTCAAAAACTTTAATCTGCGTTAGTTAATTGATCGGATTATTGAGAATAACTCGAGATTTAATTTGTCTTTTTTCGCTGTCAGCCTTCCTCACCGTCTTCCGCTTTACTTTTTTTTTTCCTTTAACTGGTTTCCTACTGCCAACGAACGCTATTTATCTTTCAGTTTCCATCTGATGTGGGGAGGGGGACCTAGAAGTAAGCATGGGAAGAAAAAAATTATTCGAATAAATACCAGATTTATTTTCCTTTTCCCTTTGCTCTTCGTTGTTAAAAACTGGCAAAAGAAAAACTTCTATCTGAGCATCGAATAATAACAGACGAGGAAAAAAAATAATCAGAAAAGCAAAAAAAGAATAAAAACAAATAAAGATTATTTTTCTTATTTCTATTCTGCAGAATTTTTTAAAAAAAAAAGGTTCTAAAAACGTCTTGGAAGATAATTTTCATCTTTTGTTTCGCTAAGTCATATTCTGCTCAAAAATTTTATTAATTTATTTTGAAACATTTTTTGAAAAATTTATTTATATTTAAAAAATAAATTTATATTTTATTTTTAACATTATCTTTTCAGTCACTTTGTTTCACATAAAATTATTTACAAATGAATCTCTACTAGCAATATTTAATCTTTTACTCAGGAAAAAAAAAAAAAAAAAAAAAAATTAAGAATATCTTTTCTCTTCAAATTTTCAAATGATTTTTTCTATTTTACTACTTCAAAAAATTGTGAATATGAAAGTGGATGAGCGATTCTTTTTTAAAAGGTTTCCCACTTTTAATTATTTATTTCGCTTTGCTGACAATCATTCTTTTATTGTTGTTTAAGAAAAGAAATACGTTTTGTGGGATCTTATTTTACTCTGTCTAACTATATGGTTATTACTGTTACGAAATTAAAGTTTTAACAATTTTTTAATGCCGTATTACGATTTACAGCACGAGTAAAAATGAATGTTACATTAAAAAGGAAATTTGAATGAATGAGTGAGGCTAAAAATGGTTTATTTGGGTTTATACTAAAAATAATAAACCCAAACATATCCCAATATTTAAACATGAGTATGAACTAGAATCTTTAAATTTCCTATAATCATAACTAACCTGTATTTTTTTATTGTTTACAAAATCATGTGGAGTTTTCAATAAATTTTTTATTTATTATTAATTTCATTGTACTGTTTTCTTCAATACTTCTACACATTTACACAGTGGGAGAGGGGTGCAAACGGTCTTGTCAAATGGAATCTCCACAAATTCTCGTTATGTTTCGATAAATTATTGTGTGAAGAAATTAACATGAAATGCATCAAAGCAAGCTATGCAACCTGGTAGTGCAATATGATAATTCTATTCACTGAGCGGGAGGGAAAAAAGCAAATTGACAATCGAGGCGTAAAAAAAAGTAAGTAGCTTTCCACCCAAGGTCAAGCTTGCGTTAGCTTTCAAGGTCGACTGTTTTTTATACGTGCTTACATACTTACTGTGGTGGAAAACACATCGGGCCAGCTCCAATTTTCCTACATTTACTAAATTTCATAATGTTAAGTGTTAAATGTTTAGTAAGTTAAAAAAATTTCCAATGGAAAGATATTTTTTAGCCAATATGTAGTACTTTTTTCAATGTTTTACATTTTAATATATTTTTTAAATATTTGTACAGAGTAAAAATTTGAGAACAAAAATAGGGTGACTCAGTATTTGTTAAACATTTTTTTAAATTTATTTTTATTCTTAATTAGCTATCTATAGCTATAAAAAATGGTTTTAGTTTAATAGAATTTAATTATAAAAACAAACAATTTTAATAAGAAAATTTAAACTGTGCTTGTTAATTTTACTAACGCAAGCGTTGTTGCTTACTTCCCTCAAATATTTTGAAAGTAAAATTAGTGTTTTTCTTTTTAAAAAATATTTTTTTGTACTTCCTTCCTACATTGTGTTGTTTTTCTTAGTTTACAACAAATACTTTCTTATTAAGATGATTTCTTTATGAGTCTAAAAGCATTTTAGATGAAATCATAATATTTTTTCAGTTGTTAGAAAAGGAAAAAAAGTTGTATGAATACGGTTTGTCCTCCAGAAAAATTGTGAAATGATTGAGGCACTGAAAGAGAATTGTACATAACTGCTTGAAAGGTCATGCTACTGTGCTTTTTATAAATGATCTGATAAAAAAAACCACCTCCAGCTAATCGACCAAATGGGGGGATAATTAAACGAGTTCTTTCTCAGCACTAATCTTCTATTCAAATTTTAAAAAAGCATTGGAACTGTTTTGTTTGAGCACAGCTGAGCGCATTTCTACACATATAAAAATCTTCACATATAAAATATATCGAAATGATAAAACATCTTCCACTATACTACGAAAGATGAATCGTGCAGAATGGACAAAACATATTGTCCTTGGAATAAATGGAATGACGTAAAACTCTCATTGTCACAAGAAATAGGACGGACTTGATGGTTTCGGATATTATTAGCATGAATTACATCATGATTGAAAGTTTTCTAAACGCTGATTCGGCGTTGGTAGTGTTAAGGTAGATTTGTTTGCAATGATACATTAATTCATGAATTACATGATTAAACGATGTTTTCTTGTCAATTCGGTCTTTGTAGTGTCATGGAAGATTTGATTGCAATGAAACATTAATACATGAATTACATGACTGGACAATCTTTTCTAAATGCTGATTCGGTATTGGCAGTCAAGATTATGGAAGATTTGTTTGTAATAGAACAACACCAATAGCCGTTCGATTAAACTACACTATGATACAAAAGTAACTAACTATAAAAGCTCTCAAGACATATTTCCTGAAAAGTATTACCAGAAATTTTTCTCATTAAATGTGTGCATTATATTTTTGAACAAGATAGAGATCCATGCGGCACCATCTACAGAGTCGTGGTTTCAAGAAAATGAGGCAGAACTATTGGTCATCAGAAAGCTCCGACTTCAATCCTACCAAAAATTTGTGGGGCATAATGACTAGGAATATTTATGCAGGTGGGCCTTAATACGCTAATGAAAATAAGTGATGGTAGACGATCGAAAATTCGTGATGAAAAATGATGAAACAGCTTAGAAAGATTTGTTGACTTTATGACATCTCGATTGACAGGTAACATCCAAAAAAGCACATGTCTGAATAACTGTGAGCCATATTTATAACTTGTCTATCTTGACTTTCCTTCTGCGCAGAAGTTAGACTAGAGTAAAACTCTTGTTTAACTGTAATTAATTAAATTAAAAAACTGTAATTAATTAAAATGAAATATTCTAAATAGCTTCAAATATTGCATCTTATTATTTTAATGGCTATAATGCACCGTAACAAATAATTTGAGATTTACAAATGTTTTTTCTCTGGACCATTTTTTTTTTTTTTTTTTTGCACTATTGCATTGTAAAACCTGTAACTTATTGTAAAGCTCACCCGTTCATTTACAAAGAGAATGGGACGTAAAATAAATTATTATTTTGAGCTGCAAATAAGTGAATATGAATTCTACTTGGTAACATATATAATTTAAGTCGTACTTAAAAATCGATTCGTGGCGAAGATACCGTCAACATTTTGATTAGTCCATATTAAAAATATTCTATCCCGGAAATCAAGCTAATCAATAAATTTAGATAAGATTACAGATACATACAATGTATTTCCCGGATTTAGAAATAAAAAATAGATAAAAAAGAAAAGAAAATCTACTATCGCTAATTTGAAGTTATCATGCGAGAATTTAATTCACGTTAAAAATAATATTTTTTTTAACGTGGCAATTTTCAAACGTAGTAGCACTGTTTTATGAAAACAATATTTTTGTAGATTCAAACTGCTGTTTTCTTATTTCTGATATCATAATGGATTCATCTTAGAGAAGGAGTCAAATCCTTCGATGTTTCCCACTTGAGAATGCATAAAGTGAATTTTCTGCACGGAGTAAAAGAGAAAATACTTTTATCAAAACTGTTATTAAATGAAAGGGAAGCTATTTTTGAACACATTATAAAAATTAAATTATTTCATTTCCTCCGAAAATAAAATGGCACTCTATGAAAATAACAGGTATGATGTCATATTTCAACCTTTTACAAACGCATCTGCTGTCAAAGAAACATTCGTAATAATAAAGAAACACTGGTAAAAGCAGGTCAACTTTTTGAAAACGCAACTGCTTTCGAAGAAGCATCCGTAATAATAATGCAACACTGGTAAAAGCAGGTAAAAAACTATATGCTATTAAAATGTGTAGATGAATATTGCCATTTATGCTTGCTTACACGATTTCGAGCTTAAAAATTCTGTAACCAAACAACCCCAAGCTCACACAAGAAAATAAATCAAACGAAAAAAATCCTCAAAATTAAAAAAAGCTATATAGTTGAAGCAGGTCAGCCTCTTAAGAACGTATCTGCTTTCAAGGAAGCATACACAGTAATAATGATGCAATAGTGGTAAAAGCAGGTAAAAGAAAAATATGTGCGATTGAAAGACGTGGATGAAATTTTTTATTTATGTTTTATTCATTGCCTACGCGATTCGCAGCTTCAATTATTTGCTGCTTTCAATTATTCAAAAACCTCTAACGAAAACAAGATCAGGGTCTCACATGATAAAAAATCTGTAAGAATAATAAGAAGAAAAAATCCGAAAATGCCATTCTGTTCAGGTATACATTTATTTTTATAAATTGTAATAACAATGCTGAAGCTGGTGATAAGGTAAATTTCCATGCTACACAACTTCCCCTCTCATAGTCCTCTGGTTGGGGATGCTCTTCATGTATTATTCATTAGTTTTCTTTGCCTGTCAAAGTAATGATACAACATCTCAAACTTAGTACGGCAAGGATCGTTTAATTGGTATAACTCCTGAAGGAGAAATACACAGGACTAATATCAGTAGAGCTTGAAAGGCATAATGCTGTCCTTGAATAACAAAAAACAGAAAATATTTCATAGAAGAATTCACGAACTTCACGAAAGCTCTTATGACGGGTTGTTAAATAGTTTTAATCCTTGATAATATCTAAAATTCTGTTTGAACGAAAAGGATCCATTTCGTTGCTCTAAATAATGGAATTCTTAGAGGAATCATTTTTGTCCTCTCACCGCCATTCATTATTAAGGCGTTAACATCCAATTCATTGCTTATAATTATGGTGTAATTTCTCTTTTTTTCACGAGCTGTTGATCAAAATGAATATTAAATGAATACTTATTCTCAATAGTTATTTATAATTTACCTTTTGTAATTAAGAAATGACATTCTGTTCACCATATCTTTAACATCTTTTTCGCATAAGGTTGAATATCAGTGTAATGTTGACCAGTTGCTAAAATGCAAGCGATATAAATCTAATATACGAACGAGAATAATCAAATATAGTGTAAACTGTTTTCATGGGAGGTGAAAAAAATCTGATGAAACATGGTGCTGAAAATTTATGGAGGATATTGTTTGGTATTGTGAATGGATAGGACCTCACAGTTGACTCTTTAAAAGCAACTGTTATTATTGGAGATGGCTAAGCCCGTACTCCCGTTCTTTTGGAGCGTGATCAGATAACACAACCACGACTAAAAGTGATCACTTAATCTTATGGATGTTATCTGGTTTATGAAGTTTCCACTACAATACTTCCCATCCAGTGAGTCAGTCGGGGTTGAAAGGAACGATGTTTGTGGCTGTTTTAGCTGTGATATATTTGGCTGCTAATTCTAATGCACCTTACATATTTTTATTTATTGGCTGATTATTTATCAGCTTCTTTTTTCATTATTTATCTTCTTTTTATTATTAATGACGGTAAATTACTTATCGCCATTTTTATCAATTTATTTGCTGATTATTTATCAGTCTTTTTTTAATAGGCTGATTATTTATCGCCATTTTTGAACTGACTGATTTATCAACTTTATTTTATTTTTTATTTAATTTTGCTTCGGGCAGAGGGTGCCATTACAGCTGCTCGAAGGTTATGTTTTTGTTATTATTATTATTATTTTTCCTCATCCTAGGTTACCAATGTTGCAATTGGCGATAGCTAGGCCTGAAGTTCGTTCTTATGGTTCGTGGCCAGATAAGATCCACAAGACTAAAAATGGTCACTCCATCGTGAGGATGTTATCTGGCTTATACAACTTCCACTACACATCATTAAAATCTTTTTCATTCATTAAAAAATAGGTTTGGTTGATTGTCTCACTTATTAATAGAACATTAATCATACACAATTAAAAATTATATCCACAAAAGTCGAAGGCCAGCATGGGGCTATCAAAATATCAAAAACTATTTCAGTGCTGAGAAAAAAAATGGATAAAGGGTGGGCTCCGTTCGGTAAAGAATTGTTATCCATCAGCAAGTTGTGAAAACTCACCGGCTTTTTACCGGAAAAAAGTAAATAATATCGCCCCGCTAAAATATACGAGCACAATAAGCAAACACTTTTTATTCCCTTACCTGCAGTAATTATCCCCCACTAAATGACCCATTCCACCTCCCCGTATCGCCGTGCAGCGCCTATTACACTTTTACGTGACCAAATTAACGAAACACCAGGGTGCACTTATGCGCAAAAATTATTTCCTACGACCTCCCTGGCACAGGACATTAAGCGGGACTCGGAAGTTAAAGCGGGCCATCCACAATCCGAGGGTTATTTGAATGTTTCTTCATTCCAGCCACTCCACTTTTTCCTACGGCTTTAATAGCGAACTTGTTATTAATAATTCTCCCCTTCTGCGTAAGTTGGGTTTAGGGTTATGACATAATGGCGCGGAAAAGTTGGTGTCATTTCAACAGCGGAGAAGAGGATCCTGGCGACTTTTTACGGTCTGTGCTGGCGCCTTTTTTTAGGCACTTAAAAGCAAAGCCTTGGCTTATCAGGATAATTTGGCTCACCGGCGAGACTTTTTTTTTGTAATAAAGCCGCTTCTCCCCTTCGATGGTGAAGATCTTAAGTCGTGTTTGGTATTAATTGGATATTAACTTACTGCACCGTCGAAAGAAGTTTCTTTAGATACTGAGACCTTTTTATCCCATATTCGACTCTTTTTTTCCCAACGCTTAGCTTTTTGACGATACTTTTCCAATGGTTAGAGCATATTAATAATACAAGCTGGTAATCGGCGTGTTGTTGCCGCAGAAGAAATAATTTTGAAAACATCGTTTGGAATTTAAAATAACTGTCTTGTTTAACTAGGAATGATAGAAAGTATCATATTTATTTCCATATCGGAAATGAATGCATTCTTTGAAATTGCGTGATATACAAAGGAGAAGCGTAAATAGTATTCATTCTATTTTCTTAACTTTGTTGTTCAAGACTTTAAGGTAGGCAATATTTTTTTCCCATCTTCAGCAACAAATAATAAGTATTCAAAGTTACATCGCGATCGGATGAGCTGTACATAAGAGACATACAGACAAACATTCATTTTTATGTATATAGATTACATAATTTTACTATACCTATAACCATCCTGTAAGTCAAGAAATAAGTATTCAGTTTAATCGCGATCGGATGAGCTGTACGGCTGCGCATAACAGTCATACAGACAAACATTCATTTTTATTTATATAGATTAATATTATCATTTTCAAATCGGTGTAAAAACTTCGACACTTCGTTTCAAAGAAAATATTATATGCTGAAAAGTTGTTGTAAATTAAAATTTTTTGTTTAAATAAAGTTTCCTTTTTATAAGTTCTTTTTTTATATTTCTTAATCTACAAAAATAATGCATAAGAAATTTAGTATGTTTTAGCAATGTAATTTAAATGGGTATATAATAATCCAGAACAACGAAAAACGTAGAGTAAAAAATACACCAATTTTTCATTATAAAGAGTCACCAATTGCCCTTTCAAACATACATAAATTCAACAAATAATAAAAGATCAATTTGAATTTGAAAATGTAAATTAAAAAATATTTTCAAAACTTCATCATCTTTCTATCATAAAAAAAATACACCAATTTTCGATTATAAAGAGAGAATGTCACCAATTGCCCGTTCAAACATACATAAATTCAACAAATGATAAAAGAT
>JAPMOQ010067144.1:95108-157975 GCA_026543055.1 Argiope trifasciata | reverse complement strand
ATACATAAATTCAACAAATGATAAAAAATCAATTTGGATTTGAAAATATAAATTAAAAAATATTTTCAAAACTCCATCATCTTTCTATCATCAAAAAAATACATCAATTTTTGATGATAGTGGGATAATATCAAGACTTGCCAGTCCAAAGACACATACAATTCAACGAATGACAAAAGATAGATGTGAAATTTCTTGGAAACCATGTTTTTTGTCATTCAAAACTGATCTATAAAGGAACTTCTCATAACCTAAAACATTAAAATCTCTCACAACTTTCATTCATTTAGACAACAGTATCTATCACAAGGACAGTAGTTTTGAAAACATAAATTAACATTTCAAACAAAATAACAAGCAAAATATATATAATTTAAAAAATCCTACTTATTTTCCTATTTATATTATTATGATCGAGTACCTTCGAGGGAGTCTTAGAGCTTGTCTTATTAATATTTGGAAAAAAATATTGTTTTAACATCGATGTGTGTGTGTGTAAAGGTTTAAAATCTTGGAAGCAGACAGGATGGTTCGAAGACATTGAAGAGACTTTTGATGCTGTTTCGTCGTTTTATTTCATAACAGGAAAGCAGGCATGTCTATGCACAAAGCCGAGAGCGACGAACACACACAAGCACACGACGAAAGACCGAGGGAAAGATCTCGAACATTTTATCGCGGATCTTAAATAGCTTCATTTGACAGGGAAAATCTTGTTTACAGTGCTTATAGACCATTTTTCTGAACATGTGCCTCTCAAAGGATGGGGAACACAGGCATCTTTTTTTAAACTATAATCTATCACTCACACCGTCAGATTCACCGACTAAACATTTTGACAAAGCATTTCTTGAATTACTTAAGTGGAAAATCGGATCAGGGAATAAGAGTATATTTTTAGAATGAAGTTACTATGGGCTAAATTAACTATTAAAATATCACTATATATATATATATATATATATATATATATATATATGTAGGGTGATTGTGATCTAATAAATAATAAATCACATTCATTCACATCATTTAGATTAGAACAAAAGTGTAACGTGATCTGAGCGCAAGTCAGATGACAAGTCAATTTATCATGTCGTCTCTGAGACCACATAAAGAAATAATGCACCCGTAATTTTAGAATCAATCTAAAGTTATGATTATGTCTTCTCAACATTGAACAACATTCAACATTCTCTAATAAAATTGAACGCATTGTAGTATAATGGTCAGGAAATATTTCTACCTCCGGAATTAATTTAGAATTTTTACCGAATCTCTCCGACTAGAATTTCGGCAATTATTCTTTGGCATGCGAATCAAAAAACCGATTTTCGGCTTCAGATACTATTAACTTATCGTTTTTCTCAGCTGACTGGAACAAAAAAAAAAACGACAAAGAAGCACAACTGTTATCGCTAAGTCACATGCAAAATTGGATATATTTCATTTTCTGCATTTACATGCATACCAATACAGAGCGACAAATCTTTTGATTTGGCTCAAAATTTGAGATATGTCTACAGCGCGGATGTTAAATCAGTGTGTTGAATTTTATCAATCTTGCTCTCTTCGTTTTTGTATTTAACGAGTTAGGTTATATTCGAATAGCCGAGTAGATATCCACCACACGGAGTTTTGACAGAAACATGCAAATTTGATTTTAAGATGGTATACAGAATTTCATTCTTCTAGTTTGAAATGCTTTTGAGTTTGCTTTGTTGCAGATAGACAAACAAAAATGAGTTTCTTGAAGTTAGATAGATCTGAAATGTAAATATTCGTCATTTTAGACGATATAAAGACGACTATTTACATATTAGTCTAAATATGTAGACGAATGTATAAATCAAATATAGATATAAATTTATATATGTATATAATAAATGTAGACTAGACGAAGACGAATTCGAATCTTCTGACTATTACAATGCTTCGAATAAGAGAAAATAAAACTACAAATTTTATAAATTTTGGAGATTTTTTCCGAAATATTTTGTAAGACAGTAAAATAACCTAGAACAAATAGGGTATTATTGATCTGATACCAAAAATATATTCTCTTTTTTTTTCCTGGTTGCTTCACCAGCGATCATTAACGGAAAATAAATCCGTTGCCTTTAACAAACCGCCGATTTCTTTACACGTTGCAAATAGCTTTCATTAGAGGCGAATCTGTAACAACTTTTCGCTGTCTCATTAGTGCTTTCCAGAAATCATCATTCAAGCTTTAACTGGAAAAGATTCGACAATTAATCATCTCCGTTCTGAGGGTGCTGTCACTACAGGAGACAGATAACAAATGGAAAGCCTCCGATTCATTTATGCGCCATCCCTAACTATTTTTCGTAAAATAGCTAACTTATTATAGAAAACAGAGCAGAAGTTATCGCCTTTTTGGATGAACTAAAAGCTTCTGTCAAGTGAAATGTTGCGCCATTTCAATATGCGGAATATTTTCTAGAATTAATCCATGTATTTTTGTGCCGGGTGTTATTTGTGATTTTGGCTCCAAGGTGAAGATTAAATTCCTCCAAAGATCAAATTCTAGACCTTACGACTGGAAGCTGCCTAACTAGACAAAAAGTAATCACCCATGTTTAGTGTCTGTTACAGGCTTATTCAGATATCACCAAAATACTCCCCAGTGAGTCGAAGCTAGCCAAGCGTTTTGGCTAGCGATGAGTGCGTTCATTGTCCGACGTCACTAATGTGGCGAATTTGTATTGGCTGGAATTGCGCCAATGTGGAGATTGAGTTGCACCAAGGATCGAACTCGCAATCTTAACGATTGAAAGCTGCCTAACATATCCGCTAGACAAAAGTGATCATCAATGTTTATTGGTTGTTACTGGCTTATTATGATACCACCACATTTGAGTCCATGTTTCAGTGAAAACATTGCTGCCTCTTTAATCATGTCTAAGCTATCATTTTAAAACGCATTTGTGGGTAAATTAAAGTGCGCGTGAAAATAGGTGAGAGACGAAAAATAATTATTTATTTTACTTGTTTTGTTTGCAAAATATCTTGATTACGATTGTTCAAACGGAGCTTTTAGAATAAAATAAATTCATTAAAAATATTTTATTTTTAGAAAGAGGCTATGCACTTATTATTTTTTTGTCGAAACATACAAACTGCATGAACTTTAAATGCATATGATTTACATATGGTATTCCGTAAATTTAGAATTATTTTGAAAACTATATAACAATTTCGCCAAAATGGAATATTATAGTCAAAAAAAATCACAAAGTTCCTATTTTCATTTGTTACGTTATTGTTAAACCAACAAAATATTCATTTTAAGGTATCCGACTAAGTCAAAAATACAGGTATTCGACCACTTTGGCGATTTTTTAAAAGAAGTGTTATTTCTTGTAATTCAGACTTTTCTTTCAAAAACAGTTTGTTTTTTCTAAGAAAAAAAAACATCTGACTTATTATATAGAGGAATTTTAAGCAAAATATATTTTTCAGCTAAAATTTGTCTTTAACTTCAATTTTAATTTTCATAAAAATTATCCACCATTAACATGATATCCCAAAAATTAATAGAGGTATTTACATAAAATATTAGCGTTTGTTTTAAATAATATGGGATATTGTTGAAATGAACCAAAAGTTTTATTGTGGGTGAAATACATTTCCATTTATAGGTGTTTTTAGAAAAATAAAGCAGTGAATTTATGGAAAAAATGTATATATATGTATATTTTTACCCGTAACTTCTTTGTAACGCTAATTTTTTTTAGATTTTGTTCATTTCATTCATCATTGTATTCTATAATTTATGTATAAATAAAAATAGGATTGTTTCATTACCATTTTGTGTAGTGTGTCGTCCGTTTTGGTTCAATTTCATTAAAATTTACTACATATTTTCCTATTTCTCAGAATATATTATATTTTCAAATAATGTTTTTGTATTTATAGTGTTTATAATTGATAATACATCTAAAAACCAAAAATAGTTTTTTTTTAAAAATCGAATGTTTCAAAATTTTTCCTCCGAACGTAGTCGGTTATTTTAAATGCATTCAATGTAACGTTTCAAATGCATATATTTTGAAATAAGAAAACGTTACCAACTTTATTTGATCTAATTTCTATCAAGTGTATCAAACAGTGCTGCGTTTTCGTGACACTACAAAATTTGATATCTTTAGTCGAAAAAAAAAGAATAAAACCATTTAGAATAATTTCATATAATATGACGAAAATGTTTATTTATTTTATATTGATTGATAAAAAAATTGGTTTCAATTGTTCATGGTATTATAATGCATCATAAAAAAGAAAAATTAGAATGTCACTTAAATTAAAAAAGAAATTCAGTTTTTTTAGTACTTATCTACGTACTATTTAATAATTATTCGATTGTTTCCATTTTGAGTGAAATCGCTTCCAGCAAAAAGCATTCCTCACATATTCAGAATAAATGCCTTAAGAAAATAAAGCATGGGTGCAACAGATCCCAAACAATATTCATGGGCCCGAGGTAATCTGGTGATAACCTTAGGTTTTCAAGTTCGAGATCCGATTTCACCGAAGAGTTGTAGCGTAAAGGGGCCTGTTGTACGTTAAATCCGTCTGATCAAATGTTCTCCCACTGGTGTGGCGTAGTGTGAAGAGGACGATGCCAACTCAGGTGTCGTCCTCGTCATCTGACCACGGTTCAAAATGACGAGTTCCCTCCTAAAATGGGCCTAGTGTTGCGTTACAACGGGACCTTAATAGAACTAACTAACTCTGAAACAAAGTTCGTATAAAAAGGCGAACATCTGTGCTTAAAAGTTTAATTTCAAGCGGGATACAGTTTTACGGTTCGCTGGCTTTTCAAAAAATCATGAAGGCATTAAAAATACTTGAATTCAGATTAATAAGCCAAACACTTCCTTTAACCAAATTTGAAATGGACAAGTGGCTGGCACAAAATAAGCCGACTTCACTCGATTCTTAAAAATCATTCTGTCAAGAGTCCTTTTAAAAATGAATGGAAAAACCTCTGCAAACAAACCTTTCGAAATTTAACCCTCTTAAAATAAGCTACCTTCATTATGCTGATTAAGAAGGCTCAAATTAATTTTTTCCACTGGTTTTTTTATGAAGGTTCCGAGAAAATTTAAATTTTTTTCAAACTTTTTTTTTTTCTGTTTTATTCCCTCATCATCATCCGCATCTTTCGCGGCATTCTATTTTTAACTTCTTATGTTATAAAAGATTTAATTTAAAAAAAAAATAATAAATTTTTTTTTTCTTTTTCATCATATTGTGAAGAGTAATTTTACATCATTAATTCTTTCTGCCGACCCTAGATTATTATTATTATTTTATTTTCTTCTTAACTCTCTCTTTTTTACTTGGCTTCATTCTTCATTATTTTTCTGTTCGTTATGTTTTTTCCGAATTCATGCCCACTTTTAATTGAAATTCGGGAGAGTTGCGGGTGTGAGGGAGGGAGACCGAGGAATCCGCCGCTGGTTGGGGCAAATGAGCGGCGGAAGAAGGCAAAAGGGGACTGGGGGGAGTTACAAATATGACAAAATGCCGACTAAGTCGGAATTCCATGTTTTTGTGTTTTTAATTTCGCAGAGGCGGTTGATATCGTTGCCCGACGAAATTCCTTTTAGAAGAGGAGCAACTATTTCTTCTTTTTCCCATCTCATTATTTGTTTTATCCTTTTTGTCTTATTTTTGTTCGTTTTTATTGTCTCTCCGTCAAAAGTCGGGCACAATCTCTGCCCTCTATGAAAGTCTGCTGCCGAAAATAAAGAACATGTGGAATTCGGGAAAAGATTTTGCAGCGGAGAGTTTGATAAAAAAATAGTTTTAGATGCGCTTTGTCAAGAATAAATGCGTCATTACGCGAGTGGTCTCTGGAATGCTCCAAAACGGGCGCGATGGCTAAAAACACGAGAAATAAGTGTTTCTGATAAAAAGTTGAGGGTCCATTAAATTTTATTTTCAGTGACAGTTTGGAAGCAAATGGAAATGAGAATTTGGCATGAAATGACCCAATGGGGTGTCAGAGGGCGCGTTGTCAGGGGAGAATTCGAAGCATTTGAGCTTGACATTAACTATTTTGTAATGAACATATCACTTGGATGTCAGATATTCCCAGGGCGTCATAAAAATGTTCAGCTAATGTCAAATTTACCTGCCATCTGAAGACGCGTTGCTTGATAAAAATGAAGGTATCCGACTACGTTCGATGGAAAGTTAATGAAAAATCGGATTTTTTAAAACTATGGTTTTTAGATGTATTGCCAATTATAATACAAAATACTATAAACACAGCACAATCATTTGAGAATATAATATATTTTGAGAAACAGGAAAATTGGTATTAAACTTTGATGGAATTTAACGGTTCCCACTCTACACAAAATAATAATGCAGCCATCCTGCTCTTTGCACGCAAGTTAGAGAATATAATGACGAATAAAATGAACCAAAATCTAAGAAAAATCTTGAGATGCAAAGAAGCGATGGGTAAAAATAGACGTATATATGCATTTTTTCCCATACATTCAAAACTTAATTTTTCTAAAAACACATATAAATGAAAACGCATTTCACCCACAATAAAACTTATGGCCCATATCATTTCCCATATGATTTAAAACACACGCTGAAAGTTTTATGCCAATACCTCTATTAGTTTTTGAGATATCATGTTAACCCTGTTTAATTTTTATGAAAATAGAAGTTTAGAGAAAATTGTAGTTAAAAACAAATTTTAGCTGAAAAATAGGTGGCCCTGAATGGTAGGTAAAACTTCGGTTTTCCTTTAAAAACAAACTGTTTTGGAAAGAGGAAAGTCTAAACTATAAGAAACAAAAATAATAATAATAAAATCGCCAACATATTTTTAATAATTATTCAAATATTAATTCGCAAATTTTTTGAATAATGTTTTATCTGTCTACATTTTCAGGGAAAAACATCCTTTACAATTTCAAATGCTTATTGGTTGGTTGCTATTAAGAAGAAAGTGCAGAATATGAGATTGCATATCATTCTGTGTCAGTTCTTATGTTTAAGCGCATTTCCTGAGTGAGTTTGGGAGTTATCTCAAATCAATTTTTACTAAGTCATTTCATTTTACTTTTAGTATTTACGTGCTTTTACAAGTTTCTATAAAAAGATTCCAAATTTGAGAAATTTATTAAAAAATATTCTGAATTAATCCACATAAATGCCTATAAAACGTCTTGTTAGATTGAAAGTTTTATTATAGAACTTCAACGTTCTTTGTTAAATGTTCAAATGGAACAATAAATATTTCTGTCGAAAATACAAATTTCAATAATTCCACACTGAGAAACGGTGATTAATTGATTATTATCGTTAATTACCTATTCACCACACTGTGAATATAGAAAAACAATAATTCATTGGGAGATTTAAGCCTAAAAATTTTAATTAAAATATTAAAAAACAATTTTTATTTATCTTTAAATTGTTATTCTTCATTATTCTCAGTTGTTTTGAATTTTTCAAGCCAATTACAATCTTCGACATGGGAGAGAAGCTACCTTTCCCACAATATGAGTTCCAAAAACGTTCCTCTTTACAAATAGAGATTTAAAGGATGATTTTGTTGGCAAGTTTTGAAAATCCCGTGTGTGGGGGAGGGGGAAGGATGTCATCCAAGACTAAAATCATCGCTGTTTACTTCTTTGGAGATAAGAACAACATCTCTCTGTGAAGTTAATAAATTAAATAAAGTAAGATTCCGCGAATTAAAGAAAAAATTCTTTCCCAGTGTCTTAATCAATGCAGCAGCAAAAATGTCTTCCGCTTCACTTTATGACTCGAATGAAACATTGAAAATATGAATTAATTAATAAGAAAATACCCGAAGGCGTCTCGCAAGATTAATGAACATATTAATGAAGATTAAGCAGACAACTAATGAAAGTATAAATTAACGATGATGAATTTACGGCTGCAGACTCACGGTTTCGCTGAGCAGTTTTAAAGAAATTATGGTAATGGATCCTGATGAAATCAATCTATTTCCCTTCATCTGCTCGGAAGATTACTTTTATGGAGAAATGAATCCGAAAGTGACTAAAAAGGAAAGGCAGAGTGTTCGTGGAAATAAACAACAAGCTCCTGGTCAAATGTATAAATATTTATTTTCATTATATTATTTGTGTTTATAGTTTCACACAATATGTATGTTTTATTACGTCACTCAAAGATGTCTTACATGATTTTACGTTAATCAAGGATCAATTAACGTTGAATGTGTACGAAATCACGTTAAATCTTAACTTGATCAACTAACGTTAAATGCGTACATATTTATTTTCATTATGATATTTGTGCTCATTTTTTTGCACAATATTCATGTTTTATTATATCGCTGAAAGATGTCTTAGGTGATTGTCAAGGATCAACTAAGGAAAGATGTAGTAAGAAAACTCTTGCACATTGGCACGCAAGTTTTAAAGAAATTATAAAATGTATTTGCAGTTTACTTTTGATGTAAATATAAGAGACATGACGAATTTAGTTTCCTTCCAGTCTGATATTTTTCAGTTATAATGTTTACAAACATCCAAATCAAAAATAATCAATAAAATCAGACTGAAACTGATAAGAAAAAAAATGCAAAACCGAATACAAAATTAAAATAATATTGGAAGAAAATATCGGCAATGACCCTTGATGGTGGAAGAAAACAGCTTTTGTTTATCCTTTACACTTTCAGAATAATGCACTCATATGAATTAAGGCAGAAGTATTTTAAAAGAGAATTTGAATCCTTCCTTGTTTTGTCACCTTCATAAAAAAATGGTTGAATGTTAAGCAAGTTATTTCACATTGAATTAATATAATAATAATAATATGAAAAACTATCTGTGGTAGAATTGTAAATCGCCTATCATTAAGTTACTTATTGATAACTTTTATATTATCTCCCGAGAACCCTTTGTTCGCAACAACAACAACAACAAAAGATATCACGTCAAAATTGGCAAACTTTTATGACTGAAAATGTTTAGTTTCGAATTATCTCTTAATCGAGATTTCAAACTATAGGCATTACTTTATAACCCCCCCCCCAACAAAATTTTAGGGTTGAATTTCATTATTTTTAATATAACTTTTTTAATACTTATTTTTAATATAACATTTTCAAAAACAACAATTCAGTCCATATTTAAATTCAGAATTAAATTCTCACTTTCAACAAATATCATGAAGAAACATGGCTTCATTACGTAATATTTATCGAAAAGATAGCTAATACTTTGAAACTTAAATTGTCGTCGAAAGCTTAGGTAATGGCTTGCCACTTCTGTACTGTAAATAACCTGTCGTCGTGTTGCAAATTGTTGAATTTTATATTACATCCTTTTCCTCTTTGCCTTAAACAGTAAACTCTGTATGTTGAAATTGGCAAATATTTCATAAGTATTAACTGGAAATTTTTTATTTCGGCATTCCTTCGAACTTCTAATCCATTGTATTGAAACGGAAGATCCAAAGCCTGGAACACAGGTTCTGTTGTGAACCACCGGAGATCGATTGAATTTTAAATCCCAGCTGAGGAGCAGAATTCATTTATCTTGCTTGCTTTTTTCACTACATTTTTTTACACTTTTAATCCCTGTAGAATATTTTATTCGAGAGAAGTAGTCACAAAAGGAGTTCCGAAATTAATCAGTAGAACCAAAATCTTCTCTCTCCGTTTCTTCCCACCAGCTTATCCACTTACAAAATGCAACTTCGCTTGCTGGAAGACAAAAAAGGATAAAAGGGAAAGAAAAACTCATAAATTCGCTTCCACATATTTTAACGGATATAAAGGACATCGACCTGCCTGTATTATTTTCCATTCAGAAAGCCCCGGAGAAACATTTAAAGAATACAATTTTTTTTATTTCTCTTTTTTTTTCGTGTGTGTATATCTATGTATAAGAGCTCCATTAGTTTCGCAGAAACTTAAAAAGTTGATTCGAATGAAAAATTCAATATTTCGCATTTGCTGAAATTTTTTTCTTCTTCTTCTGGAGATCTAAAAAGGGGAGATAAACCATTTCTTTCGTTGCAGAAGCATCTTTATAGTATTTCTGAGCAGCTAAACTAACAGAGGAATTTCGGATATAAGCTCCCCCTTTTCTTTCGTTCTCTTCCAGGAAGAAGCTCCTTTTATTTTTGTCGCTGTGATGCATTGAAGTATTGACCCGAAATAGAAGTCGAGCTCGGGCATTTGAGCAGCGACGCCTAAAATTGCACTCGGATGGTAATAGGCTCTCTCCCGGTGTCATGTTAACAAGAAGAGTCATTCCGAGCCATGCAGATTTCAAAATCACTCTATTTTCTGTCTGCGATTCCTCTTTTCTATTGATAATTCCACGTAATAAGCAATCATTCACAGGTAAAAATGCGTCGACAGATAATTTTCTAGAGGAAGGGTAGGGAATCTTTATGAATCAAAGTGCTCTGTAACTATTATTTCTTAGTAGATTTATAGGTAAATAATAACGCCATATTAGTTAATAAGAGGTATCAAAATCCATGAAAAAAATATTTTTTTTAATTAAAAGTTTATAGGTAAAATTACGAATTTCCGATTATTATTCTGACTTAAAAGCTTCCACCATAGAGAATCTGGTGGAAGGCTAATTTTTAGCTATAATGGCATTGTTGGCCTGAAAATCAAACCGTTTTCATTGTTTCATCAAAATATTGAATCGCGTGATTTTCTTCCAATGTTCAAAGGGAAAGAAACAGAAATTCGCATAATACCTACAAAACTTTACAAAGACAAATATGAGGGTGAAGTTACAGCATCGGAAATTTGAGGTGAAAAGGATATTTCAGTTTTTAATACCTCTATGGTTTTATGGGAATGCCGCCACTAAAAAGTTTATGTAGACAATAATAAGAGCTTAAGTAAGGCAAACAAAATAATAGCAAAGCTTTAATCTAAAACTATTTGGTAAAATTTTTGATATGAAATTATATCTAAACATTTTATTTAAAATCAAATATAATCAAAATTCTGACGAACTTGCTGGTTGTCTGAGGCAACTATTGTAAATATTAAAAGTTAATAATCGTAAAAACCGTAAAAGCTAATAGTATGATATTTGATTAGCATTTGATAAGTATGATATATATACAATCAAAGTATGATAGCCTTTTTTTGCAAGACTGCAGGCAATCTGCGAACTATAGGCAATCTCCTATACCAGGGGTGGGTAACCTTTATGGATCAACGTTTTTTCTAAACAAATATCTAATGTGGTATAGACGTGCCGTCATATAATTTAGACCAGTGATTATTGGGAAGATAAAAAAACTAAATACTAACAACTCAAACCTTTTCATATGCTACGAAAAAAATATATTTTTCTTTATCTAGTAGTAAATGTTTTAGTTATACGTGTCATTCAATTTAAAGTAACCTTAATGTGAATTCCGTTGTTGCAGATTAGATGACATATAACTTATATTAGGAGTATAGGATGTTCAGAATGCATGCTGAATGCGAGTCATCTGCTAAACGGTTTCTGAGAGGGTCTTTCATGTTATTCATCTCTGAAAATAATGATTCGCAGGCACAGGTAGACGGAAATATGCTTAAAATAGCATGCTTCTTCAAACAGTTGAATGTTTGAATTGAATTCCGTGCAGCTACTGGCTTTTTTACGTATATTGTTAACCTTTATTTCGATAAATTCCGCCTTTATCCTTGTTTCAATAAGTTTTTGAACTAGATTGGAATCAATCCGTAGCATTTCCAATTCTTAGATTTTCAACTAATCAAATTTGTTACAAATTCAGTTTATCACATGGAGGCCGCTTTGCAAACCGTTTAAATCGGCGGAGTGCCCAAACTATTGTGCCACAGGTTCGCCATCCCTGTTCTATAGTGCTCCAAATTTCTTGAAAATGTGTACCTGGCTAATTTTTACAACTCTTTGATAAGCAAATGAGACATCTGTATGCCACCACCGGTTTGATTGCATTACTGGAGGAGAAAAAGATGAAGCGATTTTTTAAATATCAGAATTGCCATAAAAACAATTTGTTCGGATCAAACAACTAGCATAAACAGATTTTATGAAGGCATATTGAGAGATCACTGTTTTTGGGATTTCAATTATTTTCTATTTTTTGTTTTAAATTTATCATTCATTACAATAATGATATATTGAAATTGTCTTTCTTTATGAAGCGCTCTATGAAGTACAAAATTTAAATACATTTTTGAAGTAAAATATTATAACGCCATTATGAACTGACAAATGTACAGCGCATTTCTAGCCTAACCTACCATGAAGTGAATAAAAAGATAAAAGTCAATAAAATTCCTTCTTTTGGAAATAAAAACAAATAATACGAACAGAGGTATGTTATAATATTGATGAAGAATTAACACAGCATACACCTGTTTCATTCTAAAATTTTAAATAAACTAAAACCTCAAATTTCGATTTGAAACCTCTTTGATAAAAGGTGTGTAAGAAGGGGAAATAACAACGGAAACAAATAATACCGCATTTACTATCAATAATCTCACAAACAATACCACCTTTACTAAATAATGCTATCTTCATTACTGACTTACAATTATAGTAATTAAATAAAAAAGATATTTTAATTAAGGTGTATGTACACGACTCAAAATATCAAATGTTTTTTCACTGCTTCAAAAGGTTCTCTGATCCTTTAGCTTTCAAACGACACCAAAATGTTGTCAATAATCGGAATATTTTTCGAGTTATAAGGATTTTTCTCAAAGTACTTTCACTAAAAACTCTAATTTGGAATTTTTTAAAATTCATTTTGTGAAGAATAACATTTTCCCACTCTGTTGCTCCATTCAAACAATCATAACTCAATAAAAAACTAACCAAATACAATTATTTATACGTCAAAATGATCTGCATAATACAGCGGATGTTTTGTGCATCCATCAAAGTTATATTTAGATACATAAATTTTTAACTGCTATTCAAAAGTTAAAATTAGGGAAAAAATTTTACAATTTCTTTTTATTGTAGAGGAAAAAAATTGTTAAAAAAACTATGTATTTTTATAACTTGATTGAGGCAGATAACAGGAAGACTCATATTAGGCATCATTTCGAACTAGAATGGTGCATCTGTACAAATTAGAATTGAAGACATGTTTAAAAAAATGTTAACTAGCTCCTTAAATATTGACTAATAAGTTAATAATTAGTTTAATATGGTTTTTTCTCACTAAAATGAGTTTAAACATATACTGTGAAAAAATCGAATTTTTAAAATTAAAATTAAAAAACAAATCTTCTAGTGTGAATGTACACTTTAAATGTTAAATATTGCACGAATGTAACTCACATTACAAAAATTAATTGGCTGCGCTTTCAAAGGCATTCAACTACTAACTTTTAACTGACGCTGAATTTGCAATTTGTAACATTTAAATATATTCTATAAAATAAATACGATACATGGAATTTTCAAAATTCGCTAACTATTTTGAGCAGAGTGGTATGAATTACAACTGCTTATTTATTTAATTTTTTCTCTTATATTACATCGAGTAAATTCTTATGCCGTATTAATATAATCGAAAGTTATATAAAAGTTTTAAATATTCAAATTTCCATATTTGTAACTTCAAAATATTGTAATAAAATCAACATTTTAGTCACGTTTTCAAAATTGTAATTACATATTCTTTAAGTGTTAGTGTTCACTTATAATGCCCATAAAACCCTTATAAATACTTCTTCACCATTCAGCATTATCAAAATTTGAAATAAAAGAAACATAGCAAAAAAGAAAAAAAACCTGCGGTGAAATTTTTCTTAGATTTTTAGTCCATTTTTGCATGTTGTAGTATAATTCATATTTAAAAAGTTAAAAAAATAATAAGAATGAGCTTTAGATTAACGATAGAAAAGATTACTTAATGTAACATTATTTCAAAGCAGATTTTCATGATTTCCACTTGAGATTTGCAATGAATATGAGCTTATTCTTTCTTGTTACAAATCCTACCATATTTTCTAAATTTTTGAAATAAAACTTTCATTCTCTAAGCAATAATTCTTCATTCTTAACAAAATTCGTAAAACTAAAATGCTTCCTTTTTCCAATTTTATGCCATAGGGATTTCCATACATGAAGATGAAAAGCTACTGAATTTTATAAGGATAAAAAGATTCACTTTCATGTTTAAAGCTCAAATATAATGATTTTATGATGTATATTTATAAGATATTCAACATACCCTCTTTGTGTTAGAACGAATTGGAAATTCTCTGTAAAAAAACTGCACTTTGCACTTACCTAAAAAAGAAAAAGGAAATATATTTAATAAAAATTATTTTTAAAACGATGTGCATTGTTAAAAAAATACTATTCGTTTATTTGTGTGAATTAGCGTTTCTTCAGTACACCATTTTAAATCATAAAATATTTTTTATTTAATTTTTTTCTGAGTATTGTGTATCATTTGATGTAATGAACTTTTAAGTAAGTTTATTAAATCGTTTTAAGCAGTTTCAGGAAGGCAATGGTAAAATAGCCTCCCTCAGTTTTTAAAAATGAAATGCTCTGCAATATGAATTTAAGAACATAATGATATTTTGTAATAAAAATATATAAATAGAATCACCTCTTCACTATCAGATCAAATTTCATTATTTTTATTTATGTATACTTTTATGTATTTTATGTATTTATGTATATCATGTGTGTATCTGTAATTATAATAAATGATTGCATAATTTTTTTCTCTATGAATTCTATTTATAACACGTTTTAAATTGAGTTTTTAGATTTTAAAAAAGGTATTAGCTCATGACAAGAATTTTTTCTTCTTAGTAGTTAAGAGATGAGATTTTCTGGTCGTGAACATTGTTCTGGGCCTAGGTTAAGTTTAAATACCCTTTTCCAGTATGGCCTGGAAGTTTAAACAACGTTCTGCAGGTTCTCTTCTAATCATCTGTCCACCGCTAAACAGTCTGTATAACTTAAGAAAGGAATATTAAATACTAATTGCTTATAGTTTCTAATAAAACAAGATAGAATATTTTAATATTATTACAGGGGTCGGTAACCTGTAATTCGCGAACCACGCGCGGCTCTTCATTTCCATACGAAAAATTAATAATTAACTATCAAAACCCTAGAAGAATAAGAAAACATATTTTTAAATCCCTGATCTCTCAGCAGCTTCTAGGAACATAATCGTCAATGAGAATACAAATGAAATCAACACTGAGCCATTTGGAATGGATGCTGGATCGTTTCAAATGCAATTTCTAGATTTGAAAACCAAAGATCTGTAGGGTGTCAAATTCACGGAACTCAAGAGCTCAAGTTGGAAGAGTTAGAGGTCCAGAAATGCAGCACAAGTGAACAGTTCTGAAAGATATTCGACGCACGGAATCGTGTTCCCAATTGCTACAATGAGATTAAGAAGTGGGCATTTGGAGTGTTGACGATCTTCGGATCGACATATTCGTGTGAACAAGAATTATCTTGCATGAATGCGATAAGAACTAAATTTAAAAGTCAACTAATAAAAATCTAGATTCGTGCTTATAACTCAAAACAACAATCTGTAAGCCCTATTTAATCAAAAGGCCAATGCTCCCATTGATGTGACAACCTATATTTGAGTTTTTATATGTATAAAGGTTATTCAGTATTTAAAGCTGCTTATTTTAAATCAAAAATTAAATATATATAATCAAATTCTATAACATTAAATAGAAAATTTTTAATGATCTCTTTAAAAACTGGAAAATTTTGTAAATAGCTGCTTTTGGCGCTTCCGTTTCAATAAGTTGTCTAGCCCTATATTGGTATCCCTGAATAGGAAGGTTTTGGTATAGAGATGGATGTGTTTAAAGATCAATGGGAAACAAAGATCAAATTATCGATTCGGAATATCCAAATTATGAAATAAAATTGTACCGTACATTCAATGGAGGAGACAATTTTAAATATTTATAGCGGTTTTCAAAGAACTGGTAATGCTCAACGGTAATGTTGGACTTAATAATTCAAAAATTCAATGATCACTAAGCACAATCTCTATATTAGCCTTATTAAAATATCCAAGAAGATCAAGGCAGCAAAATTTCTGACATGTTTCAGTAAATTATTCATTCTGAAAAGGAATATATAAGAAATAATAGTGTATTTCTGAATCAAGTATCTGGGTAGAAAAGTATGAATTTATAGTTAATAATACGAAAATTGAACTGATTTCATTTTTACTTTAAAATATTCCCTGGAAAGGATGAAATTAAAACATAATTTTTTTTCTGTTTAAATGAGTGCAAAGGAAGTACAAGAGTTGGAAATTTAATTGTTGTAGTTTGAAATTAATATAGCTCCAATTCTGTTCGAGCGTTGTGTACAAACTTTGCCCCTTACCATGTCAACTGAATGGAATATCTGAAAAATACCAGCACTGATAAATTATATGGAGCCGTTTGTCGTCTGCTTCAATTTGGTAGCAATCTGTGATTTGATTTTTTTGCTATCGCTGGTATCTTTTTAATTCTAGATTTAAGCTCTGCGATTATGGTTCGATTCCGAAAAAGAAATAGTTATTGTGAATCATTTTCTATCGAATCGTAGGGCCGCGGTGGCCTGATGGTAAGGGCTCGGCTTCGCAGCGAGGCGGCTGTAGGTTCGAGGCCCGATTTCACCGAAGAACCGTCATGGAAGTGGGTTCTGATGCACGTTAAATCCATTGGAGCCAAACGTACTCCCACTGGTGCGGTGTGGAGAGGGGGATGCCAGTTCAGGTGTATCCTTCGTCATCTGACAGCGGTTTAAAATGGCAAGATCCATCCCCAAATAGCCCCAGTATTGCTTCAAAACAAGATGTTAATATAAATAAACTTATTTATTAAATCTGGTTAAAGAAATAGGCCTCTTAATTCGGGCAATTAACAAATCTTTACTACTTCATGAATTCTACGACCTTCGCAGTTGTTGCTCATAAATATAAAGTTCTAGTCAAAAATTTACACGTTTCTATGATCTAGAAGCAAAGCTGTAACGATTGACTGCTCACTTTATCAATGAAGTTTTATTTCTCACCAAATCACTCTTATTAAATCCAACAAACACACAGACAGTCACCCTTCAATCTAATAAATTTATTTGCTCCATGAGAACCTAACACAGTAACAGCAATAGAAAATAAACAATGAAAATAATCAATTCCCGATAGCTGTACGCTTGCCACAGAAACCCCTTAGTGGGACTGAAAGCCTTGAAAAATCGAAAAGCAATACCTCTCGTAAACCTCTTATTTTCGCCAATTAATTAATGCTTGTGACAGGAAGAAAGTAGTGGAGGAAAAAAAACTGAAAGTCACTCTGCGTTGGCAGAGAAGCTATTTGCCCCGTCAGCGAAATAGACGAGGCGATCACTTTACAGATGCCGAGAAAGGGCTGTTACCTGCATAAGTGCGATAAGAATAAACTGAATAAGAGAAACTGAACACCAGATATATCGCTTATTTTCAGTACCTTCCCGAAATCACTGTTTTTGTTAGTGTGCGCATTCAATAACAGATCTAAGCAGTTAATGAGCACAAATGTAAAGAAAAGAATGATACAGATGATATAATCGAACAGTTCTGGCAAAATTTTCAGGCGGAATAGTTAACAATTATTTAAGGTATCCAACTACGTTCAAAGGAAATTTTTTGGGGGGAAAAAAAGGATTTAAAAAAAAACTATTCAAAATTATGGTTTTCAAATGTATTTTCAATTATAATATAAAACACTATAAATAAAAAAAATATTTGAAAATATAATATATTTTGAGAAATAGTAAAATGTGCAGTCAATTTGAATGAAATTGAACCAAAAATCGTTAGCACTCTACACAAAATGGCAAAGCAGCAATCCTATTTTTCTTTCAACACAAGTTATAGAGTATAATGATGAATGAAATGAATCAAAGTCTAAGAAAAATTCTTCAGATACAAAGAAGTGATGGGTAAAGATACAAGTGTAAATGCATTTTTTTCATAAATAAATTTTTTCTAAAAACACCCATAAATCGAAAAGTATTTCACCAACACTAAAACTTTTGGTTCGTTTCATTTTCCATATTATTTGAACCACAAGCTGAAATTTTTATGTAAATACGTCTATTAGTTTTCATGACATCGTGTCAAAGATGGTGAATTTTTATGCAAATTAAAAGTTTTGAAAAAAGGGAAATGAAAGACCAATTTTAGCTGAAAAATGCGTGACCCTGGAAGATAGTTTTGGATATAAAAAAGTCTGAACCCGCCAATGCGGTCGACAACCAATGTTTTAAACATAGTCGAATACCTTAAGAAATGAACAACAATTCACAGTCCAAACATATATTACCTCGTACATTGGCAGATGAAAGAAATAATTTTATTTCCTTATCTCAATAAGCAACCAACATTAGTTGCTCACCCTCCGATTTCATCGTATGCTAATACATAATGGAAATCGGACATGGATTTTGTATGTCTTTCTCATATGCTTAATCTCATTTATCTTGATCCTTGAGGATTTTGTGCGTTGTCGAATCTCCTTGATAACAATCCTTAACGATTTTGTGCGCTGTCAATTCGCCTTGATAACAATCCTTGAGGATTTTGTACGCTGTTGATTCTCCTTGATAACAAGTATGTCAGAATACATTTATTTAAACGGATATCATATTGTCTTAAAAAGTCACATAAATTACAAGAGAAAAATGAAATAATTATTTCAGTAATATATAATTACCGATTATCTTCATTTTCTACAACAAATAAAATGAAATTGGATTCTATAAGCATACATTCTAATCAACTCGTTATGATGAAATCTATAGAGATTTTCATAATACATTACATATGTATAAAATTGTCTATTATAAATTGATAAAAAAACTATGCTATAAAATATTTATCGATCCGTCAAAAGACAGGTATAACAAAAGTTAAAAAAGTTGGAAATCCGTGATGAAGAGAGATGAATACATCTCTAAAGCCGTTAGTTTTCAAAAATATCTAGTACTGCAACCTTTTTAATATTGGTTTGTGCGATGCTTATCAAAAACTACATTTCCTGTTATCAAATCGCGAAATTTTTGATCCAATTTTTATGTTGTAACTTATGGCACTTTACAAGTCCGCTGACAGTTATTTGTCAGGGATTTAAGCCAAAATGAGCGTCTCTTGTTTTTTCAGTGGTGCCTAGGAGGAGAGTACTCAGCAGAGTAACTAGGATAGAGTAAGAGTTAGCTACTTCATGCGTCACATTCGCTTGTACAACTTTTTACAGGTGGGCACATTCACACTAATCACAGATAGAACACAAAATAATAACCATTTCTTGCACCCCTGTAAAAGGGCACATTTGCATGCACAACCACCTCTTAAAGAGGCGTAAGCAAATAGTTGTCATTCTGTGTTCTATCTGTGATTAGTGTGAATGTGTCACTTGTAAAAAGGGGTTGTGTAAGCGAATGTGACGCATGAAGTAGTTAATTCATATACTTGGAGCCAGCTGAACTAGTAAAAAAGCAAGGGGCTCTCATTTAGGTTTAAATCGCTGACAGCCTTGAAAAGTGCCGTAAGTAACAACAACAACACAACCATTCGCGAAACGGGACGCCCAGGTCACCGAGAAGACACGCGAGCCTTATGCCAAGCAGCCAGCATAGAGGTATGAAATATATTATGAATCTGTAAATATCACATTTGTAACACACATTTTGTAAATATCAAGCATTTACAAGGGTTTTTTTTTTATTTATCTGAAACGCAACTAACTTGCTTCTTTATTTATCTCATTCTCTTTGTGTAGTTGCGCCGAATTGAGGCAACTCATTCTTTCCGGCTTGATGCCTAATGTTGTCACTTTTCTAAGCTCCAAAATGTCGTCATCGGGTTAAAAACAACAATAAAAATAAAAATTCTTTGTCACCCTCCGTAATTGTCCTCATTCTCTTAACAACGCATCTTGTTTTAGGAAATGTGACATGGAAGCTGTAAAACGGAAGTCATCAATGACGTTTCTGCATATTATTTTGCATTCAACTCTGCTTCGCCAGAATGTTTCAGGAAAAAAACATTTTTTCTCTCGTCACCGGCACAAACCATAGTTTCAAATAATTAAGGTATCCAATTAGGTTCTGAGACGAATTTTTAAAAATATGATTCATAAAAATGTATCATTGAGCCAAAGGTTTAAAATAAACTTGAAAGGTCACTATGAGTAGAAAAAATACACTCATTGCTTACAGTTTTCGGGGGGAAAAACTACTTATATAATGAAAATTTAGCAAAATTTTCAATTTTATAAAAAGCAGAGCAAGTTAAAAGATAAAAGTAATATTTAATTTTTATTTCACCTATATATAACTCAAACAAAAAATTTATTTCACCAATATATAATTCAAACTAATTTTTTTTATTTCACCTATATATAACTCAAACTACATTTTTTTATTTCACCAATATGTGACTCAAACTAAATCTTTTATTTCACCTATATATCTCAAACTACATTTTTTATTTGATCTATATATAACTCAAACTACATAAACTGTAACAGACCACAAAATTAAACTAGTTTAATAAAAGAATTTATCTGCAGTTGAAGTTGTCGTTAGGATTTTTTTTTTGTTAAAATTAGTCTTTGTTTTGATCTTAAAGTATGTGCAAAACATGCCCCAATGAAGCTGTTTTAAAATCCCCGTCTAACACACCTTCAAAATTTTGGTATCCATGCTTACCAAATTTCATGATGTTTTACTCAATTGATTTTGAGGTATCATGTTTTCATCCTCATTTTTCCTCCCATTTTGAGGTATCACGTTATAATGAAATTCACTGTGAAATATTCACCCGTTAGAAAATACGTTTAGATATTCTACATGCAAATTAGTTCATCCAAATGTGCTGGAAATAACCACAGTTTTCACGCTAATTAAAAAGAAATACCAAAAATTAGCAAAACACGGCTAAGTAGGTAGAGTGTAAATATAATCATATCAAGTATTATTTTAGAGAATTTTATGGTAAAATCACTGATTTTTCGGTTCAAAAGGCCACAGTTCCCGATTTCATTTCTATGCGTTACGTAAGATTCAAACTAGTGTATCTATAGTTATATCTTACATACATTAAAGACGCGGTTGATTTTAGATTCTACGGAGTTGAAACTTTATTTTCAGGTCATTAAATCTTGAAATATAGTCTGATACCTTAAATGAAGATTACCAATAATGTCATATTGCAAATTTTGTCCACCATTTATTGAAATAATTGCGTTTCTCAAGTGAGTGGTATTAAACAGGTAATAAAATTATGAATGTAATGTTATTAATCCTGTCATTTACTACATTCTTTAGGTCACTCAGCGTTCCTACGCTTACCAATACGAATTTCTACGATGGATTCTTGCATTCATTTCCAGACTAAAACCCCCGATACTGACGCAGTATATATATATATATATATATATATTCCTTTGTTAGATCCTACGCTTTACATTTCAAGTCTCCGATCAATCTACAAGCAATGCAAATGTTTAAGCTTCAATTCATTGCACACACACAAAATACTACTCGCTTTGTTTAAAGTAGTACAATTAAGATAATGCGCAAGTAGTACAGTCAAAATAATGCGCAACACATTAGGATTGCTTCCCTTGAGTACATGAAGTCGAAATTTTGTCTAAGAGCACAATTTTCATTTTTCTAGCTTGGAATGTTCTTGACCCTGAACATTCGAATACCAGGAAATGGAGAGACCGAATTCACGCTGATGAATGAACGGATGGATTTCTTTTTGCTTGAAACAGCTTATTAGAATAGATTGATACATTTTTATTACCTTGAACACAAACATTTAATTATACTGAAACACAATAAGCGTTGGGAAGAATACGAGATCTCTAAAAATTAGTTAGCCGTAGATAAAAACGAAAAGAAAGATTTTTTAAAAATCTCGCCTGTTTCCGACAGAGCAGCTATGAGTTTGTATTTGCGCATTCTTTGTTAACCATTCGCTGCCATTTGCGCACCTGTGCGTTACGAATAATATGCAATTGTACCAAACCATCTATGTTAGATGACACCTTCTCTACTGCAGTTAAAAGATAGCAAAGAAGGGGTCATCTCATTAGGTAGATGGTCCTGATATCAGACGAAGGTAGTGGCAATGAACGTGTTAAGCAACTTTCATACTTTCAAAAAACATATTTTTTTGATAACAAATATTTATTTCCTACTGATCCGTTTCGGGTGTGAACATATAATCGGAATCAATGAAGATCAAGAGAACAACAACAAATAAATACATTAGAAAAATTCAGGAAACAAAGAAACCCCATTTGCTTACGTGAAATGTTCCGACAAAACCAGTCTCTTGTAAATAAATTTAACAAGTGACCGTGACATTCGTTTCAAAAAGCTCAGTTGCATATTCTATTTGGGTGAGGAGAAACACCTTCTCTCTCCGTACGCTTGAATGTGTTTGAAAGCCGTCTCCATTTCAACTCCGCTGGCATTCCGAGAGGAAGGTTCAAGAAAGAGTTCAAGCGGGTTATCAGGCATTGATGAAGTTCGCAACAGGTTGCTGGGAAAGGAATAGTTAGTTCTTCTATGATGTCTTGATTTTTTTTTTTTTTTTTTTTTTTTTTTTGATTCTCGTACACGAAGTAGTTCGAAAAATAGGGATGTAATCTCTGGAACATTATCCCAAGAAATTTTAATGAATTTCGGACTAAGAGATCTTTGCTTTCAGAAAAAGAACCTCCAAGTGTATAACATTTAAGCCCCGACTGATCGATCTTGCCGTTGTACTCTGAACGTAACGAGTTATAAAATGTATAGAAAGAATTAAATCATTTCACGGAGCGGCTCTGATATGGAATGAATGTTTAAGGAAATAAATTTATTTCAACAAGTTATCAACCCTAGAAAAGCATACCAATGCAAGACATTATAGACACAAGACCTTGCGTAGCACAGAACAATATTGCATCATATTATATGATATTAAACAAAGATCCATTTCATACAAGACTGTACAATATTTTTGTGCTACTATAAGACGTTTCATTTCAAAGATTCCTTCTATCTATGTTATGTTATTAGACTATGTGCGTTATTTAGAAAGACCGGAAGATGCTTTATTAAAAAGAAAGAAAGTAAATCACGGAGTAAAAAGCATGAAAAGCCAACTTTAATTAAACCATTTGAACTTGAGAATTAGATGAATATCCATGTTGTAGAAAAATTTTAGTCAAAGTAAGGTTAATATTTATATTTATTTATTTATATTTTATTGTTTCCATTTTTTTATTATTTAATTTGTCTTTCTCTCTTTGCTTTCATTTTTATTTTTCTGTCTTCGAAGTTAAACTGCCTATTTTTGACACATTTGGATCTGGGCGGCCAGGTTCGGGCATGGTTGTTCTTCTTTTGTGTTCTATTTGTGAGGTGTGTGAATGTGCCTTCACCCTGTGAAAAGGGGTTGAGCAAGCTAATGTGAAGCATGAGGTAGCTCTTAGCCCAAGTTGGCGCTACTGAAAAAACAACTCATTCGGTTTAAATTGCTGTCGACGGGCTTGTGTAGTGTCATAAGTAACAGCAACAACATAAACCATATTTTATATAACCTGGATGTTGTTTTTTGTTTTGAATGAACAACTGCGCCAAAATTCAATCTATAAAAAGAAGTTTTGCAAACGAATGTGAAGCATGAAGTAGTTAAATCGTACTCTTGTCCTTAGATGACGCTACTGAAAAAAGAAGAGACGCTCTTTTAAGCTTAAACTGCTGACAAAAACAGTCTAAAGGCTTATAAAGTACCATATGTAACAACAATTTGAGAGACATTGGGACTTCAAAGATATTAATTTCGTTGTGACAATAAAGATTGTTGTTATAAATTGTTTTAAAAATTTATCTTATAAAGAAAATTATTGAAATGGAATGAAAATCCCAAGTCATGTGTCTATCCACATAATATTTTAAAACTACAAACAACCGATAGCATAAAATTTAGCAAAAGATTTCATTACCAACTTTGTAGAGTTTTGGAACAAATCTGTTAACAGGTCAGCCTTTGCCAATCCTTAAATTTAAAACTACAATTTAATTTTTTAAAAATGTGATGGCATGTGACTGAATTCGCTTGTCTTCGTTCAGTGCTGCTTTCAATCCCGTAAATGCGTAATTCCTACGAAGCACAGAACGGGGCATTTGGGGCCAGAATACTTCCATTCATTATTTCTCCAGAATGAGCAACGAAAAATAGTAATTCCATCAAAGAGTAGCACAATGTAGGAAATTATGCCGTTTCATATATTTATTTGCTATAAATTCCAACAAAAGTCAACTACTTGTTGATTCATTATATTGAAGAGTGACAGAACTGTGCCATTTTTTTAGTCAAATTCATAAGAATCTGTTGTACTTAATAAATATCTTTGTCATAGATTAGCAAGTAAAATAAAAGAACTTCTTGAAAAGAATTTGTAACAACTCAAATCGTTTGGAACTCGATGCCAACATTTTTTTCATTAATTATTAACTAATGTTATGTTTTGTATAGAAAATGGTTAAAAAATGACATTCTAGGCACGTGTATATGATTTTTCTTTTGCGATAGACGATAGACTCCACTAAATGTTGCCGATCTATTATATGAAAGATTGTAAATAAAATTGTATTAATAGGAGATTAATGCATTTAACAGATATCTTCGTTATAGTTGAGCACATATTTATATATATATATATGTTAATTTATAACTCAGCGATGCCGGTGTCCTGGCATAAGGGTAGCGCGCCTGCCTCGTGATCTGAACGTTCCGGAGTCGGGCATGGTTATTATTCTGCGTTTTATTTGTGAGATACCTGAATGTGCTTCCCCCTGCAAAAAGAGGTTGAGCAAGCGAATGTGACGCATGAAGTAGCTAAGTCGTACTCTTGGCTCTAATTAGCGCTGGTGAAAAAAACAAGGGGACGCTCATTTAAACTTAAATCGCTGGCACCGTTCTGTCGGCGGGCTTGTAAAATGCCATGGGTAACAATAACTTAGAGATTTGAGCACGAATCTTCAAGAAGAAAAGTGCGACAAATCAAATTATTTTAATTAAAACTGAATATTAGCTTTTTTTTTTAAAAAGTAATTGTTTCATAAAAGATGTAAAGGTTTGGTCTATTTTCCGACATTTAAATTGCAGATTATGGACTGCGGTCATTAAATCGAGTCCTTGCCACCGGATGTACGCTCTGCGGCAGATCTGCATGGATAACTTTACAGGAAAAGGCGAAACACGGAATTCAGAGCAAATATCATCATTTCTGAAAGAGTTTCTTAAATATAAGCTATTGCGATTCCATTTCTTCAAAATTAGTATCCATGAAGGATTCTTTTGTCTACAATATGTCATTAAATAAAAGCGGTTATTAACTTTTAAAAGTCAATCACTTTTTTTTCTTGAACGGACTGAAATGATAGATTACAAAATTTGGTAAATAGATGTCTGATCTTAACAGTAAATCTAATAAATTTGCATGTCAGATAATCAGTACTACTGATGACATCGATACAAATCAAAAGGAATGTTTGTCTGTATGAACTCTTATGCCTTCCTAAACCGTTCATCCGATTCCGATAAAACTTTGATTACTTATGACTTGCACTTACGGGAATTTTATATGCATTATACAATCATCTAAAGTATAAAAACATATTTTCACATCTATTCACCGCATCTTTCAACCATAGATTGACTGTCAAATCTCTCGCCAAAGACACACAACAGATTCAGTAAAGATGCCATATTCAAGCCAGGTGCTCATATTTCGTATCCATTATACGTAAATGCAATATTAAGTCTTTCTTTGAGGTAATAGTTTTTTAGAGAGTGTGCGAGAAAGTTTTAAGGGAACCAATCCTATAAGTTTGAAATTTTAGTTAAAAATTATACAATTTTAACGGGTTTTTTTTGCAGTAACTTCCGAAAATATTAGATTATAAATAATTTTGCACCATCTTAATTTTCAAAAAATTGTCTTTTTAACTATATTAAAATGATGATGACATTTATATCGTGAAAATACTTGGAAAGTACAGCTTTAATCTCGCATATTCCTTTGTCGTAATGCTGTATTTCCAGGCGAAACTTGGAATATTTCGAATAGCAGGCGGTACATGGACAGAAAATAATAATTATTGATAAAATTAATTAATTAAAAATATTTTTTTCTCTTTCTTGTTTAGTCTACACCACCACCTAACCAGTGCAAAAATACAATTTGAAATTGCTGGTAAATGAATTCGAGGTATAAATAGCTAATGTGTAATTCCATTATTCATTTTTTTATCTCAATCAAAGCCAATAAAAACGTATCACACAAAAAGTATATCATTTTATTTTCATAAGATAATAATTAATACAAATGACAGCCTATATTAAAATTTACATACGCAAAAAAATATGATAAATATATTTTTGTCACTTAAAAATTTATGCAATTTCATGGAAGGATATAAATAAGGATATTTTTTCGTCATTTCTTTAAATAAAGCAGATGGCCTTACTACTGTTAACAAGGTATTGGAATATCATTATAATCTTACAGCATTGCATCTGGTGTTGTTTTAAACACTTGTTGATATATGTTCAAATGCACGATCTTTATTCATTTTTTTCAATTGTTTCACAATGTTTTTATCAAACATTGTGAAACAATTGATTCCTTGAATGATTTAGGCTTCTGTGTTATGAATTTATTTCTTGAGACGACAAACTCTAATAGCTACATTTTGAAATAAAATATTTCCAATGAGGACCCCATACTTTGTTTTGAAATGATTCAGACTGATGAATATAGAATTAAATGCTTCTACTTTTGTTCAATAGAAATGACTGGAAAAATATCCACAATGTAATAAGCGATTTACTGAAAGCAGAATAAACTGAAAACAGTTCCCTGTTTTTAGAGAAGTGAGAGGAGATGGATCATCAGCGAGATGTCGAACGTTATTGTATGTGATATAATTTGACTTGAAGCTGGTTTAAAAGGCTACTTACTCTGGAACACATTCTCTGGTTCAAAATAAAAGTGGTGCAGCTTATAGGAAATGTTCCACGGGATTTCTTTACAGCGTTTTTTTTCTATTAATGAGTAAAGAATAGACGAGATTGTGTGAATTAAATTACATATTATTATTATTATCTATTTATTTCTTACAGAATAAATTATGCTTTTTAAATTTCAAGGGGGAAAATTTCCAGGTGCGTTTATACTATAGAATATAATATAAGCCAAATAATGTCAAATAAAATGTAAAAATAAAAGCTTTGTCAAATGGTTTGCCATTCAAAAAAAATTACAGCTGTAATATTACATTTTAAAGACGTTTTTTTCTTTAAAAAAGATTCAAACTGTAAAAATCAGTGTACGAATAAATATACATTATTTGATAACTATTCGTTTCCTAAGCAACTCTTATTAGTTTATCAAATTTTTAAATCTGCTAACAATAGCAAAATAGTTATAAATACAAGCACGAGAGTGACCTAATGTAAAGAAATCAAGCCTACAGTTGTTTGTATCTAAATAATAATAATAATAACCCAGTAAAGCTCCTTTAAAAGAGTTTTTATGAATAAACTCTTTTAATTTCATTTTACGTAACAACAACAACAAAATCTTTTATTTTTATTCTATTTATTTCCGCGTACTTTATTATACGTCACTGTTCATTAAATACCGCACCGACAATAAAAACGTGCGAACAGCTGTTTAATTTTGATAACCAATAAGAAGCTTCCTTAACACGCATGGAAAAAAAACATATCTCCTACCTCTTCTTTTTTTTCACCCCCTGAATAGCTGTTTTGCATTCCTTCTATAGACGTCAGTGTACTTTTGTTTCAGCTTTAAAAAAGTCGCTACGAAGTCTGTCTCTTTGGAAGCTTTCGTTTCAGTAGAATTTGTTTATAAACCTTTCAACACGATCATCGTTGAATTAAGTTCTGGGTTTGTACGAACAGCTGCCGTGTCCTACGCAGGACAAAAGTTAAACAACGTAGCATGACACCTCCTGCTGAAATGGACCTTTCTGTATTCGTGAAAAGTGTTCAGGTGAATAATCATGTTACAGACACTGATAAGTTATCTTGATTTAAAAGAGAACAAAAATCAAGTACTAAGTTAAGAAGGCTGCAGAAGGTACAGTCACTCTAAGCCGAACTCTGACACCAAATAAAAGATTTTTAAATTAAAAATTAAAAGAAGTATGATAATTTTTCTAATATATATTTATTGCAATTATAAAAACAATAACAAAAATTATAAATTCATTTTACCCAGAAAATTGTTGCAAAAAATGAAACAAAACCAAAAATAATGCACTAACCAAACTCGGACGGATAAGATTTTGAAAATTACCTTATTCATTTTGAATTCATTTTTTTCTATGTGTGTCCTTGTTTTTTACAGCTCTTTCAAGACATTTAGGCATAGATTACGTAACATAACGCCATCTTGCGCCCCCGGTGCCTATAACATTAAGTTATCTAACCGGTTGGCATAGATTACATAAATTTTTCACAAAAATTAAGTCCAATATTTTCTCATTCTTGTAACACGTTTCAATTCATCTTTTCAGAAAATGGAATGTTCTCGGACTTTTTTTCTTAAGGTACTTCAATAAATTTCCGATGGAATTTGTATCGGGGCTTTTGGGTGGAGTGTTCATGAAGTGGGGACAAGTATATAGAAGTTTTATTATAGAAGTTATAATAGAAGCAATAAACTTTATGTTTCTGGATCATTGTCCAGACGAAACTGCCAGTTGTTGCCAAGAGAAAGTTTCAGCTCACAATATATTAAATTTTACTTTATAAAGCCGAGGTATACATTCTGATCCATTCTTCCTTCAATAAATTGCAGGCCTCCTAGACCATTGATTGAAAAAAACAGTTATCATTTTTCGAATATCTTTTAGCTAAAATATTGCGGCACAGAAAGTTTTTTTTCCTATGGTGTCCGAATTTGGCTTGTAGCGGCTGTATATATGGCATAAACACAAATCTTTATGAACTTCTACTGACGATTTTTCTTTCCTGCGCTTTCAAAAAATATAAGAAAAACGTATTATAATCATCAAAAACATTCTACCTAATGCTAATTAATTCCTGTCTTTCCCATATTCGAAAAATAAGCATTGAGCATCGCGTCTTTCTACGAACTCAGTTGGAAAACACAATAGCTACATATGTGATGTTAGAGAAGTCAAGAAGAATTTCAGTTTATTTTAGTAGTGAACATTGTTATCTCGCCAGATCTATATTGATAAAATTAAGCGAAAACTAAAAACTTATATTTATCTCATTGAAGGTGAAAGCGAATATAAAACCAGAACCCTCTTAGATAACATTTATTTCCTTTAGATCTGCTGGGATGATGTGCTCAACATAATTGCGATTGTATTTTAATCGTTTATGTCAGATATCTGAAGTAGGAATGTTGGCTGAGTAAAATCACAAAACTAAATATTTTATTTCAACAACAGATGAAGCTTTTAAGTCGTATCTTTCTTAATCAATAATTATCTCATAATAACTAAAAGAACAATGTTAAAAAAAATTTCATTTACAATAAAAGTTTGCATTTTTTTTTTGTTATTAAAATATAGATTTAAAATGAACATATTCATAAACTAACGCTTTCAGTTTAATAAAATTTGATTTAATGTAACGATTTGAATATTCTTTTGAATATTTGATTGTTTTTGAAAGAAATATAATTTGAACTACACACACACACACAAAAAAAATAAAACACCTTCGTAAGTGTTTACTACTTTTCAACTAATTCTTATACTTCACACCGCATAAAACGCATTCATAAAAAGAATTCTCAATTCTTCCTCGCTTCAAACAAGTTCTGCATTTGACATTTTCCCGAAATCTGATAGTGAAGGAGAAAAATCAAATGCAATTAAAAAATACTTGTTTAAAATGAGAGTTGGAAAATGGAAAAAAGTATATAAAAAAGAAAAAAAAATTATTGTTTCTAAAAAAATTACTATTTACCGAATTACTATTTCAGAAAATGAATGAAATAGAATAATAACAGGTTTGCCCTTTAATTTAGAACATATATTACGTTGAAATGAGTAGAAATTTCGATCTCATTCTATTTATATGCCATGCGAAGAATTAGCATGAAATGACTCCTAAAATAACTGAGACTAAAAGTACCCTGACATGCTATGTTTTTGTGCATTATCGTGCTGTTTTTAAGATTATTCACAATTCGTTAGGCCTCTTTATTTTCACTAACTGATTGCAAAGTTTACTTCAAATGTACTGTTGAGATATTACGGTTATCTATCAGATTATGTAACCACTATCAGATATATAGGTTAGCTATAACATCTTTTTCTAAGTTTTTACTGTATATCCACTTTGGAATGGTCGTGTTTCTCTACCTTGGACATCGGGGTAAAAGGATTTTTGAGGATTTGACTCAAAATGTAATACATGTTTAGAATTCTCTAAAAGAAAATGCCTTGTGCTAACTCTCATCTGTCAAGTTTGTAGGTTTGGTTGTAGGCAAGAGCCAAATATGGCTTACTGCGCCAATCAAATGGTAATCAAGTTGGTAGAGTTTTGGGGCTGTGTTTGCATCCATGCCGATGAAAAGACTACCTATGAGCGGATTTCGCTCAAACAGTTAGAAATGTATTGTTTTGTTTCAAAGAACGCATGTTAAATTACCTTTTTCCGATCGGTCGAGTTTTGTAGTGACTGTGCTTACGTAGACAAAGAGATGGACACGAATCTGAATGTGTGCCTTTCGCATCCAAGAATGTTTGAAACTTGAACGTGTTTTCTTTTGAATGTGGGTAAGCGCAAATATTCGACACCTTTCAAGCGATCTAAAATCTCACGAAAAACAGTTCAACTTTTTAAGGAATCGTGAGCATATTCTGAATCAGCATTCATTTCCAAATTGTTAAACAATGATCTAAAGAGGACAAAGAAAAACTGAAAATTAAAATCTCTTTCTAAATTTTCATCGTTTAAATAAGGTGATCTAGGGTGATTTCTTCATATTCTAAAAGCGTTCTGAATAGTCCGAATCGCTATTCATTTCCAAATTATCAAACAATTCTTTGAGAAGAAAAAAAAAACCCTGAAAAGTAAAAGCCTTTTTATGTTTGAAACATTTATATTTACAGAACAAGTTTGGATATGTTTCTAGCTCATAGTGACAAAAACAGTTCACAGTTTTCTATAAATTGCTGTGATTTATTTCAACAGCTTTCAATGAAACAATTTTCAATGTGTCTTAGCAATTAATAAAATTAAAGACGAAAGAAAAAACAGACGCACTATGGTTGACCTAACTTTTGCACTTTGAAACTGTTTCGATCAGTTTGATTTTAATGTTCATTAATTTTTTGGTATTAATTTCAATAGGGAAAACATTATAAATCATATTTACACATCAGATTACGTGACAAATAAGATTCTCAATGAGATCTGAAAATTTACCGAAATCTCGAAGATGGAAGTTTTGAAGATAATAAATTTCAAGAAAAGGAAAAATTAAAATAATAAGTAATTATCAACTGAAAAATTACAGTTTCATAAACACAATACTTTTCAATAATTTATTAAGATTTAATTGTAATATTCTTATAGAATAAAATGAAATCTCATAAAATTGAAGAAATCTAAATATATTAATGCTCAAAAAAATTAATTAATGTCTTTGACTAAAAAAAGGTAAAAATATTCAAAATATATATAAAAAAGAAAATACTGCAGAAAAGTTTTGGGGATAGAAATAATTCAAAGCTTGTAAAGCTCTCTGTTGAAACCGCTTCTGATATCCTATATGAAACATACTTTGATGAATGCTGAGAAACTTTACGATTTCTCATAATCAGTCACAATGTTGTAAAAGCATATTGTATTATTAAGCTTGGAATCATGAAGATTTATTTTCTTGTGAATATAAAACATATATTTCAAAACATTAAAGATTAAAAAAATTATAAATAAATAATTTAAGAATAAAACTGCCTTTCTCAGATCCGATATTAAATAATCCATTTTACAAGATAGTAAATTAACACTTAGTTAAAAAATTTCATTTTAAAAAGTATTTAATTGTTTGAAAGATAAAGTAACATACCATATATTTGTCAAATGAATGACTTTGATTGTAGTAGCAAAGTATTAAAAACATAATTTATAAATCAAAGTAATTCATGGAAATTACAATACGATCTAAATATAGTAAAATATGTATAAATATATTATCTTCAAACAAAATTAATTCACATTAAATTGATGCTTACTACCAGGAAACTTACTAATACAACTTAAGATGTCATTTCTTATAATATTTACCAGACAAAAAGTTGGACAAAAAGTTTGAAATATATATCATAATTTCCGATAAAGGGAGTATTAAATATTAAATATCCAGCTGAAAATTACAACAATTAAAACCAGCTTTCGTTTTAAATTATAAAAAAAATTAAGTGAACTTAATTTTAATTTCTGTTTTCTTAAAATAGGTTTGAAAATTATGCACGCTGTTTTCAGAAATATAAATAAAATCATTAAGAGCTTAAAAAATAAAAATATATGACCACAGCAGTCAATACTCGCGAACCCTATAATTCTTTTTGTGATAGATATCTGAAATAAAGCTGTAATAAATATTGAAATCTCATTTTAAATACTTTTACTACATAAGCTTCTGTTACAGTTATATAAATTCCAATTAAGAATTTTTTTTAAATAATTTTTTGACATAATATAAATGTATCATCATTCCCTCTATTCCTCATCGTATTTTAACTATTTCAATACAAATATTTCATGTATACTTATGAAAATATGACTCGCGTTTTCTCCCTCAAAATAATCTGATTTTGTCACATAACTTTAATGCAAAAGAAATATTTATAGTTCCTTCATTCACTGTCTTCAAAAATCTTTAAACATTCATCTCGCAGTAGTAATAGTTAAATTTAAAATTAATCTATCAGACAATGATAAAATTGTCACAACGTTTTAATTCTATGATAAATATCATATATATATATGACTATGATATCACCTTTCACAACAAAAAAAAAATAAGAGTTGATCTTAGAATTAAATTGTTATCGTATATTGAGAATCGAATAAAATAAATCATTCTGTAAGAAATTGTTTTTATTTTTAATATTATTAGAAAAGTATTATTAAAATAAATAAAAATATTATTAATATTATTAAAACCTGTCCTTGGATTTTAAATGTAACTTAGAAAAAATATTAAGAAAGCATATACCAGTATGTTTCGCATTCATATTTTGCATGATTTCAATAGTTCCGTGCATTTCTTTGAAATAGGGTTTCAATGATACTTATCAAATATTTTAATGACATTTTTTAAAATACTAAATTAAATTTTCAGCATCAAAAGAAATAGAGTTATTGTTAGAGAAAACATATTCAAAATGTAATTCTTTTTTAAAAAATAAATAAAAATTTTACTACTGGAAGTAACGTGCAATCATACAATTATTCAACAAAAATTATAGCACTTTTAATTATAATTATTTGTTCAACAAATCCTCTCTGATAAAGAAAATTATTTTCGCAAGGCTCACAGAGATTTACAGAAAAATGTAATAACAGAGCCATTCTTTGCAAATGATATTTATTTCTTAAAAATCAAGTAAGTTTTTGAAACCATCTTTTTGGAATAAAGCAAAATTCAGGAAATTAAACAAAATCATTCAAAGAGAGGGTTTCTAGTATACTTGAAAAACGAATAACCAAGTATACATACTTTAAAACTGAATTTTTTAAAAAAATGTTCTAGTATATTGATTTGGGAATATTGTTAGGTATAATAAAGATTTTTGTTGCTGAGAGCTTTATTACTAATCTAGTTCGTATTTTGCAAGATTTTGCGTATTTTGCGAAATAAATTTCTTGGATTCTTGCACAGATCACCGGTGTTTATCAGAAAAATTCTATACCTCTTCATTCTGTTTTTCTGACTCTGCAGTTTTCAACGCTCTAACTCCATTTTGTTAATTTTATGCTACCGTGTCTTTCTCTCAACTAAACTGGGACTTAAGCATAAAGAATTTTTGAGAAAACAAGTTTAGCACAATCTGATCAGATAAAACACTTAAAAATAAAATTAATTTATTCTAGAAGGATATGATCTTATAAAATTTGCCGTTTATCTAAAATTTTTCAATAATTCTAAAAAAATCGAATTCGTATTCTTATCAACTTAATCTAAACTAAATTTTCTCTTAAAGATAATTAAAAAATGCTGAATTGACTAATCATTAATTCTGTTTGTTCCCTTGAAATCCCATTTCTAAATTAGGTATTGCATAACGACAGAAATTCAAACTCGATTCTGCTGTTAAGCAACACAATTCTTTTATTAAGATATATAATTAGATGATACTTTATCTTATAGACATGTGTAAACATTTTGATTTGCTTAAAATTCCATGGGAAAATTGAGGTATTAACTGATTCCAAACGACTTTAATATCGAATTATAACGTCACTGACTGACTTATTAAAACGATTTTAAATGAACGATTCTTTTACTTAAGAAGCAATAATAGAAAAAAAGGTTTGGGAAAATAATATAGGAATTAGTATTATTTCATTGAAAAAATAGTTCAAAAGGAAGAATTTTCACATTTTTACTTTAAATGAAAACTAAAATTTACACATTTACTGAACACTATTCTAATCACAAATTAAAATACATCACAAATTTACTAAACATTATTTAAATGAATAATGTTAAAAGTATTTTATACTTCGCAGACTCGTAAAAGTATATTATAAAATAAATTTCAGGGCGAATGAGTCTAAAATCATTTTAAACTACATTTTGCATTTTTCTTTGCAATATATAAAACTAAATTACGTCCCCCCCCCCGTGTTTATTATATGAGAAATTTTAGAAAAATACATAAAGACACGACTTATCCCTCTTTTCAAGCTGAATATGATGCTCGGAAATATGGATTTCATTCTCACAGAAGCTTTAAGGCATCTGACAACTTTCGAAGGAAATTTTTTGAAAAATCCAATTTTTCAATTCTTGTAAGCAAGGATTACGGAAATTCGTTCAATAATACCGATATTTTGAAACAGTTGTAATTATCAACTTTGACTAAATAAACTATTTACTTAAGGTATTCGGTTACGTTTGAAGGAGAATTTTTAAAAAATTGGAATTTTCAAAAACTATTCAAAAGTATTGTTTTTAGATGTATTGTCAATTATGATACAAAATACCATAAATACCAAAAAATTATTTGAAAATATAAAATATTTTGAGAAATAGGAAAATGTGTAGTAAATTTTAAGAAATTGAACCAAAACGGATAACACTCTACACAAAACTGTAATGCAGCCATCCTATTTTCTTTGTTCACAAGTTATGGAATATAATGATGAATGAAATGAACCAGAATCTAAGAAACATTTTGAGAGGCAAAGAAGTGATAGCTAAAAATATACTTATATATACATTTTTTTCCTGTAAATTCGCCACATTTTTTCTAAAAATGTCCATAGATGAAAAATATTTCACCCGCACTAAAACTTTTGGTTCCTTTCATCGCTCATATCATTTAAAACACACGCTGAGATGTTTATGCAAATGCCTCCATTGGTTTTTGAGGTATCCTGTTAACGGTGAAGAATGTTTATGAAAATGAAAGTTTTGAGAAAATCAAAGTGAAAGACACATTTTAACTGAAAAAAAATGTGTGTCCCCGGCTGATAGGTCAGGTCTTCCTTATTCTAGAAAAGATAAAACTGTTTTGGAAAGGTGAAAGTCTCAACTACAAGAAATAACATTTAAAAAAATCCCCCTATGTGGTCGATAACCAACGGTTTTAACGTAGTCGAGTGACTTAAATTATTTCAAGGCGGGACAAACACTCTATATGGCAATACAAAAACGATTTAACACCAGCGGAGAGACGCTATGTGTGAGTTAGCACTCCTAGTCAACAGTTTACCCGCAGACACTCCGTCGCGCTGCCATTCAACAACTTTTTTTTCCGTGTGCCAGGTGTACACACAATTCACGGGCAGATGGCCCCTTTTGACAAGATCGCCGGCATGTGACCGTCTTCCTTCCGTCACCTGTTCCGACCGATCCCTGTACGCATCGACATTCGCTTCGATACAGCCAAGTCAATAAGCAGCGCCGAAAGAAAAAAAATGCAGTCTTTCCCTTATAATAAACACTGGCACTAATTAATTTGGGGGAATAAAATCCAGGAGGTTTAAAACAGCTGTCAAAATATTTTAGAATACACTGGATAAATTAACTTTGTAGAATTTTGCAACGATGTATCAGCGTGTTGGGGAGTTTATTTTAATCTCTTATTTAAGAATGCGCCGAAATTAATTAGAATTAAGAAAACGTTATTCATTTAAAAGAAATGAATCATGACAACGAAATCGATATTCCTTTTAATGTTATTTATTAACATATGATTCGGTTTTCTACCCATATTAAATCCTTTTCCAAAGCATTTCATCAAGTTACTTGCATTGTTTTGGATGGATCAGATCAGTTTTCGAAATTGAACCTTTTTTTAAATACAGTTTTTTACGCTTTTAAAACAAAGAAGCTACATATTTTAAATAATAAAACATTCAAGAACGCAATAAAGAGCGAATATTTTGCTACCTAAAATTTTACAACTTTTTCTATAAGTTGCGAACATTTATGTATATGAACATTTCTTTTAAATGGCGTTAAAAAGTTTTCGTGATATTGTCTAGTATTATTAGGTGAAAAAGGTTTAAAAGCATATTTATTGACGAGAAACTTTTTAAAACGCATTTTTCATTGCATTATATAAAACTAAAATTTAGTTTACAATTATTTTAGACTAAGTCACCTTTAAACATATTATATAAAAAGGGAAAAAAAGTAAAAGAAGAATAATCTGAGTATTTACTGATCAAAATTCTCTGAAAATTATAAATAATTTACTTTAGATACATTAAAATTTCCCTTTTTAAATAAATTCTAATCGAAATGAATATTCTCGAATTTTCTATCAAACGTGATACCAAATTATTAGCCAAGAAATTCGAATTCCTACCGTGCCTCAATTCAATTGAGATGCACTTATGAAAAAATTTAGATTCTATATAAAAATGTTAAACGAATTACTACATACAAGCAACCTTAAAATATTTAAAACAAATTATTTCAACAACAAAAAATGTATTTACTCAATACAGAAATAAAAAGTTCACCAAAGGTTCAGAAAATCGTCATCATTTAAAACCTAGCATGTTTTGAAAAGCTCAAAGAAGAATTTTTTAATTTCTTAAATGTAAATTAGAATTTAAAATTAGATAAATGATTTATTAAAATAAATAATTTGATATAAAATTGATGAAATCAAATAGTTTGATTAAAATTGATGAAATCAAAAATAACAAAATATTATATTAAAGTAATCAAATTAAGTAGGATGAAAAGTATTATGGAATTGTGATTATAATTTGATATGATGGATGGATTTTAAGGATATAAAGATAAAAGGGTAATTTTTTAACAATTTATTTGTATCTTTATAATCTAATCGAAGTATAAAATAACAAAAATTAGTTAATTAATATAATAATGAATCTGCTGATAGAAGAAGTTACGAGGTAAATTTTCCTCTTTCACTAAATAATACTTATTCATATTTATTAATTCTTCATTCAGTATTTTTTACAGGTTATTTTAATTTGTATCTATAGTAATTTGAGTTAGAAAATTTTAAAACAAAACGAATTCTCCTGAATATATATCAGTTCAATTTCTAAAAAATATATAAATTGGTTATATCCTTGAATTTATGTTTATCATGTTTCCATGTTTTATCAATAAAATTCTATTGCCAGGAATAATTCTCTTGTCAGATTAAAAAAAAATATTTCTCTATGAAAATGGCGTCGATTGAAGGCGCAAAATTTCAAATCTGAAATTTCGTCTTAACTGTGTTTTTAATACTGTAACTTATACAAAATGCCGGGAATGCTCTGACTTCAAATTAAATGAATTGGACCATTTAAAGCAGTAACTTATAACAAAGTTCGACGAAAATTTAGTACACATAAGACATAATGAATTGTGTTATTTAACAAAGTATATTCAATTCGAACATATAAAAAGTATGCTTGAAACACTTAAAATTACATTTGTCGACGTTTTTTATCATTTATTGTTTAATTTCGCGATTTTCGGATTTTCTCGAATTGTTTTGAACATATTGCTAATTATCATTTTTATGATTGGAATTCAATGGATTGGATTGGATTTCAATGATTGGAACTTATAAAAAAATATTCTTTTCTTCAATTTTTCATAAATTTTTAGGAATTTTATCAATTTAGTTTTTGATAGTATTGAATTAGCGTGTTCATATTCTCACGAATAGTTAGACACTGATTCGGAAACTGGTTTATTTTTCAAACCTAAAAGAGAAATAAAACTGATCGGAATCCATTGTTATGCCCAAACAATTTTTTTAATGATTATAATTATTTTAAAATATATTCTCAAAGTAAAAAGCCTTTGATCAAATTATCATCAGTTCATCAACAGTGAAACTGTACAAAAATACATTCATTAGGTACTATTTAAAAGAAGAAAGGTTGAATTAATATAAAAATATTGGTAAAAAATCACAGTAAGGTTAGTACATGTTAAAATGTGAACATCTTTCACAGAGGAAAAGAATTTATAGAAATGAATAATAATAACTTTACATTTGGTTTATACGAAACAACTTTTAAAATTTAAGCATGACTTCAGAAAGATTTATTCATCGAAATGGAATCGGAAGATAAATGCTTTAAGGAGTAAGTAGTACTAAAATCGTTCAAAATATCAAGTATTTTCAATTGCTTCAAAATGCTCTCTGATCCTCTAGCTTTCAAACGGTACCAAGATGTTGTCGATATTCGGAATATTTCTCGAGTTGTAAGGATTTTTCTCCAGCTACTTTCACTAAAAACTCTAGTTTCGGTTTTTTTAAACTCATTTCAGGAATAATAATATTTTTCCACTCTGTTGCTTCCTTCAAACAATCATAATAAATAAGAGAACTAGCCCATCACAACTGTTTAAATATCAGAATAATCTGCATAAAACAGTGGATGTTTTGTAAATCCATCAAAGTCATATTTATAGAAATAAATTTTTAATTGCTATTTAAAAGTTAAAATGAGAGAAAAAATCTATTCTATTCCTCGTCGAGAAAAAAATTGTTAAAAAAGAACTTTATATTTTTATAACTTGATGGATGTTGACAACATGAAGACTCATATTAGGCATCATTTCCAACTAAAATGGCGTGTCTGTGCACATTAGAATTTAAGATATCATGTTTCATTAAACATACTCATTAGCTCATTAAATATTAAGGAATTCCTTAATAACTAGAATAATATGGTTTTTTTCTCATTGAAATGAGTTTAAATATATATTAATGGTTTACTGTAAAAAAATTGGATTTTTAAAGTTAAAAAAAATCTTCCATTGTGTAGATACACCTTAAATCCATTCCTTTTTTTTCCTAATATATATAATCTGCAATTTTACCAAACGATTTTTCTTTACAGATCCGAAATAAAATTTTCGTGAAAAGCGATTTTGCGAGCGAATGTTCTCCAGGAACGAGAACGTCATCCTCTTCCTGAGACCCTCTCAGACTGGATGGGGAGGTTGGGATGATCTCTCAGGGAAGAGAAGTGATTAAGCATTGGGCAACTCACCTCTTCCTCCGTGATGGTGCTGACGGAATCCATGCTCTGACTCATGGTCATCGACGATTCGGAAACTGCGGTCGACATAGTGCCCGGCCGCCTGGACTCCAGTATTACCGGAATGACTGAGCAGTGACAGCAACTCCCCTTGCCGAACTCTTCACTGACCGATCCTCCTCGCTCGCTGAGCCCCGATCCGTGGTTTCCTCCGAAAAAACAGTGGCACAGAATCTATGTAAATTCGACAGCTGCGATCTATCGTCTGCGATTAAAAAGATTGTCGTCTGCGGGCTCAATTCACTTCTCGTGTCTTGGGGAGCAGTGCAGAGAGCGAGAGATGCCGAGAGCGTTTAGGGCCGGTTACCTGTCTGATGTGTTACCTGGCCGTGTGTGCCTACCTTTTGTTGTTCCCACGCGGCACAGCTTCGTCCGTCGCTCCGCCGCACCATCCCCCCCTTTTCCAGCGTGCGTTCCCCCACACGAGTAGGAAGTGACGTCACGAGTGGAAAGCCACGTGATGGCACCTCCCCCCACCTTACTCTTCCTGCTACCTGAGAGAGGAAGGCCTGATGGAGAACTCACCTTGACGGGTTGGCAAAGATGGCGAAAACTCGCGCTTACCTTGGCGACACTTGACGGAATTAATAAATACCGATTTTAAGGATTGGAAATTATTATTTCTCTCCAGCTCTGTTTGGATGCTCAGATAAAAGCTGACTTCAGGTTACAGAGTGTTAAAATGTTTGCTTTGCATTACAGATCATGTTCCAAAGCGAATAAATGCATTTATTCATCATTTTGAAAGAATGAAAAAGAAGCAGGTTGGAAATGGAAACATCGAATCAGTAACAGAATAACATAAATTTACGAATATAAATAGAATACAAACATTAAGATTACTCTGTAGACAGTTTTTTATCCCTTAAATCTGTGCAGGGTCATTATTCATTTAATCGCACAGAAAATTAGCATTGTCTAAAAAACTTTTTCATAAAGCTGAACAATTCTAATAACAAATGGTGGTGAAAAGTCTCACCTGAAAAGATTTCACTCAAAAATTTCAAAATGCCTTTTATTGATCTTTTAAAAAATATTGCTTATTAATTGTACATTTTGTTCCCAATTTTTCAGAAAATTTAATTTAAGCGTCAGCCAGGGTTTTTTTTCTTCTCCTTTTTGACGGAAAAGGGTACTCAATTAAATATTATTTTTTTTATCCAACAAAAATCTTTAAGAAACTCTAGTGGAGTAGATACATATTTTTAAATACAATAAAATATTAATGATTCATCGGCACAACAATTAATTATCTTGTTTTGAAAATATGATACTGATCTGTCAACTACGAAATAAGTAAAGCCTTAATTTCAAAATAATTTCGTAAAAGAAATTATGTCATTCACAATCTTTATTGCCAGATTCATTTTTTTTTTCTATTTTTGACAAATTAAGAAACCTTATAAACACATCTCTGTTAAATTGATCAGCAATCACTGCGATTTCATGCGTGATTTCCGCTATCGACTATAGACCACAGGTGAGATGTTTAGAATAGAGCAGAGTGTTACATGACAGAGAAATAGTAAAACTAATGTATAATGCAAGTAATCAAAACAAATTTCGATAATTTTATTTTCGTGCTATTGTCAAGAGAAAGCCAAATAACATCGAATCGTTTTGATCCTCTTTGAAATGAAAACTCTTTTCGTTAAAATAAACTTCCAACAAAATGTGGTGCCTTCTGGTGTGGCACAAAATCCGGTATTTTCTATTTTCTTCAAACGCGAAAGTTTACTTGTGAAGGAAAGCGTTTTATTCCTCTCTGGAAATGGATGTTACGGATCAGCATTCAGTCCAAAATATTGAAGCCAAAGAATTTAGAAACGATATTTCCTAAATTATATCTTCTGCGGTAGCAACGTGCTGGGTACCAGTTAGTTATAAATAAAAAGGACAGTAACAAAATTTTGGAAACATGGTATTCGATTCCAGACATGTTGAACTTTTTAAAATAGCATGAGCCCAACTTCTTCGGCCATATTTTCATCTAATATGACTGCGAATCATAAGTTTCAGAAATGAATAACGTGAAAGATTCGCTTAGAAACCGTTTGCCAGATGACTCCCATACAGTATGCATTATGTTAAAAATAATATCTTAAATCAAATATTAATATTAATAATACTAATCTTATATTGAAATAATTAATTAATTAATATTTGAAAAACTTTGCAAGAAAATTTATATAACAATAATAAATATAATAATATAAATTAGTTGTCGTCTACCCTACAACAACAGAAGACACAGTAATGTTACTCTCATTTGAATGACACACATAATTGTAACATTCATGACTATACAAATGTATTTTTGCGTAGTAAATAAAAAGTCTTAAATTGTTTGTGTATAGTTTTAATATGTTTTCAATAGTCATAAGTCAAAATTATCTGGTGATACGTCTAGACCTCATTAGACATTTCTTTAAAAAATATAAAAAATGGCACTTTATAAATAAAGGGCCATTTCTCCGCCCTCTAGTTCAAATCGTTCAGAATTTCGATTCCCCTTAATTGTTCTCTGCGATACAAAATATGTAAAATAATTTTAATAATTAATAATTGCAGGTCTGCTGTTCACTAAGGTTTAGTTTAAAAACTTTATAATATTATTTCATATATCATATATGATGACCAATTATCTCATAACAAATTGTAACAAAACAAACTTCATCTTGGAAAATGAAATAAAACAATGATATCCATAAATATTAGTATAATAAATCAGGATTTTTGTGGGAATGAAAGTTTTTAAATCATTCATTCTCTTTTTAATGCATAATGTTTTGAACATACCTCATTTGTAATGTATGCATTAATATATAGATCATGTATTGGTATGCCTTGATCTGTACATTTTCCTCACGCCATTTTCATGCCATTGACACACACACCACACACCATTTTCATGCATTTTTTTAATCGCATTTCCATTACATTCTTTAATTTCGCGCTTTTTGCGTTTTAGCGAATTTGCAATTCCTTTAAATTCAGTATTTATTACTGTAATACTATCGATTTCATCTGCACTTTCTTCAGATTCTTGGAGGTCCCTTTCACGCAATTTTATGTCTTCATCGGAATCTAAGTCAGAGTAAGGCATCGGATTCATTCTCAGAAAGCTCTCGCTACAAATCAACGATTTCATCAGGGCTTAGACCTTTTTCGCGAGTTATCCTTCCAGGGTGTCTGCTCTGCACAAGGTTTGAAAATCGAGTGATTTTTTTTAGGAGCAGGTGAGCAAATGCGATGTAAGGAAACATTTAGACACAACAATTTTAGTGTAATAGATTCATTTCCGCTGCTATCGCAAAAACACGGCACTCGAGGTCAAACACGAGTGCGATAGTATTGAGGGAAATTTGCTTTACTTAGTGAACTATCGTTTGTAGAACGACGGCTATTTATAATAAGAAATTGCCTTGGTATCAAAACGATTCCAACAAACGTTCTAGGTATATTTAGATGTAAAACCGCTCTTAATTAACTATAAAACATTTTCTGTGTCATCGATATGTAAAACGATAGAAGTCATGCAAAAATTTCCAAATTCCCTGCAAAAATGCGAAAAGGGGAACAAACTAAACAGGTCCAGGTTGTGTTAATCGACACCTACTGACGTTCTAGTGTCAACATTACCTCTCTTATTATGAAACTCAAAATGTATCATAAATTGTTAGTGTACGAAAAGTTAGAGGATATATATATATATATATATATACACAAAGAGAGAGAGAGATTATATATATATATAAAAATGTGTGTGTATTATAAAATCGAACAAGTAAATGTGTCGACGAGACTTGTTAGAAATGGATGAAACGTAGAAGTTTGCTCGGTCCCTCCCGTAATAAGGGTTCTGGCGCCACTGAAAAAACAAGAAAGACGTCAAAAGTAAGACGTAAAAAATTTCGAATTAAAATAGCTGACTAGAACAATCAGTGGGCTTGTCAATGACATGTGCCATTAAAAACAACAACATTTTACATTTCTACATATTGTTATCCCAAATCAGTGTTCAAAGTTGAAAATATTAGTAAACGGTTTGATCTCAATATCATTTCTTATGTGCTCGTAAATTCTGTACATGGCTATGTCTGTTTTTTTTCCTGCTGTAAATATTTTGGTATTTGCATAAAATATCCAATAGACCCTTCAATTACCAGAAGGGTTACTTTCTGGTTACCATTCTGGTCATAACTAAGCTAAATGTTAGGTTAGGTTAGTTATTTTAACGTCCCATTCTAAAATAACTCCAGAGCATAAAGCACCCCCTCTCCATGCCACACCAGTGGGAGGACGTTTGGCCGAACGAATTTAACGCGCAAGAAACCCCCCTTACGCGACGGTTCTTCGGGGGAATCGAGTCTCGTATCCGAAACCCGAACCTTACCACCAGACCACCGCGGCCTCCAAATAAGCCAAAGAAATTACGGGGTATGAGATGACGTTCTATTTAGCAAGAAAAACTAAATATTAAAATCGACAAGGAATCGTTACTGCTTCCTAAAAATTTTGTTTGAAATTCATTTCAAAATTTTCTGAAATCTATTTTTTTTTATTCTAATATTTTAGGATAAAAAGAGCTGCTATAATCACTAGAGCATTTTTTTTTTTTTGGCTTGGAAAAAATATTTCATAGCAATCAAATTTTGCATCGCAGACTTTTGCTGAATCGCAGAACTTCTGTCATTCCATTAACATCCCACTTTCTGAAAAGCAACCAAATTCTCCCCGGCACCTGAGGATGATTAATTCATCATCCTTCTTTGAACAACGCATCCGATAGTTATTTCCACGGCAACAATGGATCGCGTGTAAGATTTGGTGCGCATTCGGAAGATAAATTGTATCTCCAAATATTTAAACGCAGAAAAATGTCCCGGGTTTCCGAAAGGCCGTGCGAGGGTAACAAAAGGAACAAATTATCGTACAAAAATGGAAGGGAAAAGCACTGTTTGCTCCTCTCCTTCAAAACCTCATCCTCCGGTGTCTTGTTCCAGAAAAGAATAAAATACCTCTGCCTCGCTTCCACCAATAAAACGGGACTTCCAGATGCGAGAGATGCGTAATAAACATTTCATGCGCCCCTGCCCTAGAACTAGGGCTTTCATACTACTTTTTCTGCTCGCTACTCTTTGCTTTCCGCCGCTCCCCCACCCGCTCCCCCTTTCCCCCAGCGGCATGATATAACGCTCCTTAAGAATTTATTCCTCCTAACAAGGTTTGTGGAGCATTTGGCGCCATTTCCTTCTCACAAGGGCAATTTGCTGACTGTGTTTCAGATTTTAAAACAATGTGCTTTTTGGACATTTAAGGCATCTGACTACGTTCGAAGGACATTTTTCCGAAAAATTGGATTTTTAAAAACACTATTTAAAACTATGGTTTATAGTTTTAGTTCAGTTATTTTAACTTCCCGTTTTGAAGTAACTGAAGGGCTGATTGGGGACTCACCTCGTTCTTTTGAACCGTGATCAGGTGACACCTGAGATGGCCTCCCTTCTCCAAATTTCCGCATTACACCAACGGGAGGACATTTTGCCCCGATGGATTTAACGTGCAAAAGACCCGCTTACACGGCGGTTCTTTAAAAACAAGTGACATAATATAAAGATGAATTAAATGAACAAAGATCTAAGAAAAAGCTTGAGATGCCCGTGTCCTAGCATAGGGGTTATGAATCTTCCTCGTGATCTGGGCGTCCCGGGTTCGAGTCCTGGTTCGGGCATTCGTAAAAATACAAGTTGTGGGTAAAATTTTACGTATATACGCATTTTTTCCATAAATTCGCAACTTAATTCTTCTAATAAGACCTATAAACGAAAAAGTAGTTCACCAACAATCAAACTTTGTGTTCATTTCACTACCCGTATTACTTAAAACATGGGCTGAAATGTTTCTGTAAATAGCTCTATTAGTTTTTGAGATATTGTGTTAACAGTGGAGAACTTTTGGGAAAATTAAAACTGAGGCGAAAGGCAAATTTTAGCTGAAAAATATGTTTTGCTTAAAGTTCCTCTGACCAGGCCTTCCTTTTTCTACAAAAGATAAAATGTTTTGGAAAAAGAAAAGTCTGAACTGCAAGCAGTAATAATAATTTTTTAAAAAAAAACCTCCAATTTGGTCGATAACCAGAGTTTTTAACGTAGTCGAATACCTTAGTTTTCAGACAACAGGAAATCGGGAAAAAATTGAAACCAGTGCTAGTTAACTTGTTACTTAGATTATCTCTATACACTGAGTTAGAAAACGGTTCCGTTTATTAGTATTATTGGAAAATAAAGATTATGTAAGTTTTAAGACAATACACATGTGATTTTCATATATTATCAGTCTTTGTTGTTCTATCACAAACACAAATGGATTTTTTATGGTAAGTTCTAATTGAACTGCCATCAAAATGGTTCGACGTAAAAAAATGAAAAATAGAATAACTTTGATGGAGACACAAAGCAGCCACTGTTTCATGCGCATTATTTTGATGTCCAAATAATTGTATTTGATTCATTTCTTGTCGAGTTATGATTGTTTGCATGAAGCAACGTAATGGAAAAAATATCATTCTTCATAAAAGAATTTTTAAAAAACCCGGAACTAGAGTTTTTAAGGAAATTACCAACCTTATAACACGAGAAACATTTTGACTATTGACAGAATCTTGATATCGTTTAAAAGCGAAAGGATCAGAGAACGTTTTGAAGCAATAAAAATAATCGATATTTTGAACGATTTTCGAAGTTTCATATGTGTACATACACATTAAGCAAATTAGGTATTCTAGTCTTTTTTATACTGTCGGAAATAAAGCTCAAAATGCATGGCATCTCATAATCACAGTTCAAGGGTTATGAGAACTAAAAACACATTTTAGAAGTATGCATTCTAAAGTTCTGTTAGTAATATTAAACTAATTAGAGAATCACTAATTTTAAACAAAATTTAAGCAATATATATATATCAAAACAACAAGATTCATACTTTTTGCATTATATGTCTTCCACATCAACTCTGTTTATCTTCCGTATAAGTGAAATGTGAAAATAATATTGGCTCGACTCTGAGCACATAAAGAGGATGAATAATCAGCCATTGTTTTGAAAGTGGCTTTGCTGCCGATACTTCATTCTGAATCATCCTTTTTACTAGGAAACTCCCTCTTTGTACTATTCTAATCCTCTGCAACTTCTTTAAATGCTGTTATTCGCTGATAAGAGTTGGGAAGAGAAGTGGAAAGGATTTGCTGCCAGAGAGCAAAATTCAGGCAGTGGACGAATGAATAATAAGATTCCAGCCGGGAGATATTTGCCATTTTCACATCTCTATTGTCCCTCTTTCTAAATGCTCAGATCTATCAAAATTAATAAATTGAAGGTAATCTTTTTCATAATTCCGAAGTCATGTAGTAAACATGGTAGTTGATAATCCCAGTATGTGTTGAACCATTGAATGGAGAGAAGATTATAAACCTGTTTTCTTCTACTTTGCGAAATGTCAGAAGTATTCGTTTTGTCATCATTATGCTCTTAGGGATATTAATAATGGAGGAATGTTTTGAAAATATTTGTCAGTTTATCAGTCGATTAGGTATGCGGACATTTTCTGATAATCTGTAAATAGTTGTTTAAGCGAACCGTTTCAGTATGAAAACAGAAACAGTTTTAAAATATTCGAACGTTCTTGTATTATTAAAAATATCAGAATGTTTTTTTGTTATAAAGTCTCTGTTTAATAAACTGCTTTTCAAGCATTGGTAGAGGTTAATTTACACACGCAAATCATGCAATTTTAATAATTTTTTTAAATGAAAAATTTAAAAAAATTATACATTTCTTGCATAATACTTATAGTTAATCGTAATAATTCCATAATTTGAAAAATTAATTGCATAGGCTAATATTGACTAATTAAAAAATTATCCAATCTATGTGCGTTAAATAAAGACGATGACGCATTTATAAAAGTAATAACTTTTATTTATATTTATGAAGTACAGTAAAAGAAGAAAGGGTTAGATAACTATTAATAGTAAATTAGGAAATAAAATTTGAATTAAAATTTCGACCATTATAAAAACCGAACTTTAATTTTCAAAAAAAAAAAGAAAGAATGAACTTACTTGAAAAAAGAAGTATTAAATCTTGCGTCAAGTAGCAAATATAAATTCTGTACAGATTTTTTTTCAATCTGTAAAGATTCTGTATTAATGATTGTTTCAATGCCTAACATAATTAAACAACGCAACAAAATTCTACAAATTTTTGGGAAGGCCTGGTTGGATTCCTATCCCTTGGGTTGCGAGTTCGAATCCAGCTGGCCGAAGACCTTCGTGCGTGGTGGCTGGCACACGAGTAAATCTGCTTTTAAGTCCTCCATGTCGACCACTGGTGGATACTGGTTCAGAGGTGATCACTCTCTGACCAATTTTAAATTACTGCCTGTGAATAAAAGGTATGAATGAAGTCCTCTTTTGTGACAAGTGAGTAGCTAACGCGTATTCTTGGCTCTAGGTGGCGCTGCTAAGAAAACAAGAGACGCAATCGTGTCGGCTTAAAATCGTTTTTCAATGACAGGTGCCCTCAAACCTGCAAAAAGCATGAAGAAGATTTAAATAATAGTTTTGTCCCAATATTTTTGTACTTTAATTATGTTGCCTCTCCACTTGCAAAAGCGCCTTCGAGTCGTTCTTGAGAAGGAGAAGGATTGCCTGATACCTTGAGACATCAACATTATCTTTGGTATAAGGCATATATATTCATTCGAGGAAACCAAAAAATTTGTAAAAAGAAAGAAAAATGACTGGCTCTGAAGAACCGAAGACGACTTGCATTTTCAGGGCAAACAACACAAGCTTAAAGATTGGGTCTATGCAGAACGATGGAATATATATACAAACTCTCCAAGCCAAACTCGGACATCATAGAAAAGATAGTAATATAGTCGAAATTTGTTAACTAAAAATGATAAGAAACACATTTAAATTAATGTTTCTATAGTATATTCATTGCAGCTATAAAAACAAATCCCAAAAATTATAAATTAATTCATTTTAACCAGAAATTATGGCAAAGAATGAAACGACAAAAAATAATACATTAGCCAAAATCGGACGGATAAGAAGGTTTTGAAAATAAATAATATTTTGAATGCATTTTTATTTTGTATGTAAATACACGTTTTTTATAACTCTTTTAAGACATTTAGGTATAGATTATATAACTTTTTCACAAAAATTAAGTTAAATATTTTCTTATTCTTGTAAAAAGACTCGTTTCAATTCATCTTTACGGGAAATGGCATATTCTCGGTATTTTTTCTTAAGGTAATTCAATAAATTTTCTATGAAATTTATGCCAGTTTTTTTGGTTTTTGTCCAAAAGACGAAGACAATTATATAGAAGTCAGGAATGCACTCGATAAGCTTTATGTTTCTAGATCATCGTCCTGACAAAATAGCCAATTGCGGCCAAGAGAAAGATTCAGCGCACATTATTTTAAATTTTGCTTTAAAATCTTGACGTATACATTCTGATCCATTCTCCTTCCAATAAATCGCAGGGCTTCTGGGATAATAGCTGAAAATGTGCATTATTGATCCACCTATATGCCTCCCAATTGCCTTCACATTTTTTTGGGTGAAATTCCACTTTCGTTTTTTTTTCAGACTTGCCATCGGATCCAAAAATGACGAATTTGCTTTCATCAGTAAGTAAGACATTTTTCCAAAAAGGAAAATCATTGTTTTCACATTCATTGTTAATATAAGTCCTTATTTTTCAAATTTAAATCTTAGTGCGATTTCGCTTATTCAAGAAAGGCTTTTGTCTGGCTTTTCATCATTGTGATCTCACTTATGGAGCTCACTTTTTTTTATTGTTAATGGGCTCAATTCTTTCCCTCATTCATTTTCATCAATAAGATACTTTTAGGGTTCTAAGGAACGGAGTTTCTTTTATTTTCTGATTAAATATCGATGATCTGCTTCTTTTAAAAAATTATTGTGGATTGTCTTAAGCTTATTTTAGGGCCGCGGTGGTCTGGTGGTAAGGTCTCGGCTTCGGAACCGGACGGTTTCAGGTTCGACACCGAAGAACCGTCGTGAGAGGGGGTCTCTTGCACGTTAAATCTGTCAGGCCAAACGTCCTCCCGCTGGTGTGGCGTGGTGTGGAGAAGGGGGTGCCAGTTAAGGTGTCGTCCTCGTCATCTGATCGTGGTTGAAAATGACGAGGTCCGTCCCAAAATAGCCTTTAAAAAGGAAGGTTAATGCTTGTTGCCTGTTAAAAAGGAAGGTTAATATAACCAAACTTAAGCTTACTTTTCACCTGATTATTGGCGCTGAAGCGTTTAATGATGCTATTAACTGTTGAAGGACTTCTGTGGACTGTCTCTGGTATTTCTATCACATACTTTCCATCTTTGGCATGCTTAGTAACCAATTTTCTTAACCCAATTCTCGGTTGGCTCCTTTGCCTGGATATTTTAGTTTAATTAATATTTAATTAGACAATAAATGAAAATAATACAATAAAGAACTACTCCTGAACAATTATAGCATTGAACATAAAGATGACAGTAATTTTTACTCATGATTGCAATTATTAGGTGCTTAATTGTGAGATATCCGAATCTGATTTATGAACTATTTTTCCAAAATTTTGCATTTATGCCTAAATTGTTATTTATAATTTATGAATTGGTACCATTTGGTTTTGTTTTTAGCTGTACAATAAATCCAAAGTTGAAAAACCTTATTGACATTTTTTCTAATTCCTTTTAGTTACACTATATTACCAGAATAAGTTTTTTTTCCTATGGTGTCCGAGCTTGACTTGTAGCGACTGTATATATCACATCAGAAGTACCATTAGGGCTCTTACAGCAATTAATTGAGCACTTCTATCCATCAGAACTGTCGGCATATTCACTAAAAATGCAGGTAGACTAAAACAATTTAATTAGCATGTTTAAAATTAAAATTCAAACTCAAACCAACAAACATAATAATTCTCAAAAGGAGCAAAAGAGCGGCAAACAGAATCTTTATCTTCCTTTTTATGAGAAAAACTTACAAGCTTGTGAAAGGGATACTGCAGAAGGGCAATGAAGATAGTTGTATCGATCGCCAAAATTTAAATAATTGTGAATTAAAATCTTGTCCATATTCAGGAAATATTTTACTCTTAATGCTGCTAATCCGAACTGAATGAAAATGTTATAGATATTTTAATTAAATTTGCTTTCTAAATTTGGGATTGTGCTTGAAATGTTTAGTTACTTCTCTTTTTTTAAATTGTTTATAATTTAATGATAATATGGTTTTTAAACAGTTTGTTATCATTTTTCGAGAAACTATGAGATTTAATTTCCTTTTTTTGCAACGAAATGGCGACTTTCAATGAAAGATAAAACTATGGACAATAAGAGAATACTATAATACTTTATATAGTAATTTTAAATAAATACATTTTTTCTCAGTGCTGTTTACATTGATGTTTATAAATATTTAAAAATTGCGATTATTACCTGTTTATATACGATTACTTTTAAAACACTGTTAACCGAAATGAGGCATGAAAATATCATGAACAATGCGGCTTGTTTGAATTAGAGAAAGTTATATATTTCCAGTTATTTCATACAATTATTTTGAATTGATAGGATTCAATTTTTTGTTCGAATTCAAGAATATTTTTCACATTTTGCTTCCCGTACTCGGCAGAAATGCAAGCATTTTCTCCCAAAATGCGTCACGTATTCACCCTTTATCGGTATCGAAATAGCTGCACCTCAGTTAGGTAGATGGTATGGTTCCCCATTCATATAAATTGCATATGAATAGATCTCTCTTTTTTATGAGATAGTGCTCTAGTTCTGCAGGAGATGTAACGCCATGTAATTATAGAGATTATGTGTTACACTGCCTTGCTTCTTTATTAGAATGTCTGGGTAGAGGTATTGCCTCGGTATTAGAGAGTGATTTATTGTTTGTTATCGGAGCGATATAGTACACAAATCATTTGACATTCATCTTCGTCCTTTATTCTTTTAATTCTTTTAGAATTCTTTGTGATAGAGATTTCTGTTGTTTCTATCACCTTGAAAAGTAAATTAACCACAGATTTAATCTATTTTTTAAATATCTATAATTATTTACTTTCATTGGAGATGTAATGTCTTACTAAATTCGAAAAATATAAAAAGAGAAGACTGAATCGCTGAAATTATAAAAAGAAAAGAATAATTAGCTCATTTTTTTCGAATTAAAGCTTTTTTTAATTCCAAAATTATAAAAATCGGAGACTGAAAAGCAATCACATAAAAGTGATCACATAATGTGATTGCAAAAAACAAGTTAAGCATTAAAATTGCTATTATTATTATTGTTATTGAGAAATAGTTTAGACTGTAAAATAGCCTGGCGAAAAACTCTTGTCAAATTTTGTAGAGAAACAAAAAAACCTAGATTGCCAAAATACATAATTTGGTTTTGGCAATCAGCGATTGATTATTGAAATCAATTTCAAGTTTTTAATAAATATATAATAATAAAATAAATGATATTTAAATTTCAAAGAGATTTCAACATCAAAAATATTTTAATAACCAATTAATAAAATAATAAAGTGACCCTTTATATGGTTAAATGAACAGCATAACTTCAGATGCATTGTAGGGAATAAAATTCGCCTTCAAGTTTACTCAAAGCCGATACAGTGCTGCTATGGAAGAAGAGAATTATGCAAAATTGCGTCTCAGGCATCTGATCAATAAAAGTAAATTCAAGTAAAAACCAGGACTCGTTATCTGTGTAAAAGATAGAGCACCCAATCACATGCCATTTGATGTCTGACCCCAAATATGTCAGGATGTTATTAAAGTTTTTTTTCTCAGAAATTCTATTTGAGTCTTGTAATAACTAAGAGTAAAATGTCAGCAAGACATCATTTGAGTGCCTACGATCGTGGACGAGCCATTGGATGACTGGAAGAAAGTCAAAGCTGCAGCTGCTGTAATGGGCGTTTCAAAGAGTGTCATTTCGCGATTGAAGAAGGCCGTTGAAAGTGAAAATGCTTTGCAAAAGCATGGCAGGGGTCGTGGTAGGAACAGCACACCTTTAGGGGATAGTTATACAGCCCTCGTAGCAAAAATTAACAGAAATGTAACTCCTGACCAGATAGCTGAAAACCTTGCAGTGGTACTCATCTTTCCAAAAGAACCATCTCACAGCTATTGAATACATTGGTTTCTATGTACGGAAGCCTGTTCGCTGCATCCCACTTCAAACACGCCACCATCATGAGAGATTGCGCTGGTGTAAGGAACATGTTGGTTGGGAAATTCAAAATTGGTTCAGAGTGATGCTCTATTGTCTGTCGATAACACTCCACATCTGAATATTCTTTCTTTATACCATCAACGATTTTAAAGAGTACCTGTGCTCGTACTGTGGTCTTGTTTTTTATAGAAAAATACACATGGAATTTAAAGCTGAAAGAAAGTTGAATTATCTACAAAACTGCACCCCCCTGTATGCGTTTATTGATTTCTAGATAATTAGATTGAATATGTCATTCTCTAATGTATTTGTGATATTAGTCATGTTGGATAATAATAGCGTGTTTTAAATTCCATTTCTTTTCATTATATATGAAGTTAATCTTGGACCCATTCAAACTGAAAAGTATTAAAAAAAACAATGAAAACTTAATATTTTGTATATTGATTGAGGAATAAAGCCTTAAAAATCCATTGAAAGGGTTTGGATCTACGTTTAATAATTTTTAATCATTCTTATTAATCTTTGATTTGATCGGATGCAATGCGCATGCGAGATACGCTACAGTGAATATTTGCATGGGCATTGTAAGCATACTTTTATTAAAAAGATTTCCTTGTAATATCAAAATAAATAAGTTTCTATGAATTAATTTAATAATTTTTTTAAAAAAGCTTTAAAATATTAAATTTATTCAATAAATGCGTCTCGAATTTTTTAACTATATATGTTTGTTACCGTTTACCAATTAGCAAGTTCTGAATTTTGCTAAAAAAGACAACAATTTCTGATTTATTCGAAAAATCCCGTTAATACTCTATATTTTTCTACCATTCACCAACTGACGAATTATGAAATTTTCCAAGAAAGATCACAATTTCATTTCTGATCAAGAATCAACATTCATCAATTCATCAAAGAATCAACATCATTTCTGATTCATTTGAAAAATTCATTAATAGTTGAATTTCAAAATAGTCATAACTCTAGGTTTCGAAAACCTCCACTGCATTACCAACGCTTAGAGAAAAATGAAACATTGCTTACGACCTGAATCGAAGCGGAAAGTAATTAGTTTGATAAGCGCCTTTGATCTGCACATCACTGGCAAAAGTTTTGCACCCAAGATGGTTTCAAATTGGTTACCATTAGCTTTAAAATAGTTAGCGTGCAGTAACTACTCCAGATAAGAAGAAGAATGAATGAAAACGAAATATATGAGTATTGACGTAAATATTTATAAATAATCTTCTTTATAAATATTTTCTTTTTTAATTAGATGTATATTCTTTAATTACGCGAATAAAGGATATCTTTTCAAATCGTTTCAAGAAAGGCTCTCCGAACGGCCACGTATCAATATCTTATATTTCAGATATTTCGTTCAAATTTTACACACAGCAATGCAGAAGAGGCTATACCCCCTCCATGAAACCAAAGATCTCTAAAAAGTCAAAAACAATAGCGCATCCCTCGAAATCTCAAAAACAGTCAAACATTTAAGAATATGATTGTGGGAGGCTTGATCCAAGACATTCGATGGACTTGATCAAGGCACCAAGGACTTTTGACAAAGATCCTCCGTCCGTGTTGGAAGGTGAGTCCACTCAAAATACGAGAGCCCTCTGCTGTTTTCTGGAGTGCCGAGGGTGAGGAAGGTTGACTCTCCGCAATTCTAGACTAGACTCCGTAACAATATTCTAGACTATGTTGGAAACTCATCTATATCCAAAAAATAAAGAAATGAAACTATAAAGACTATCCTTTTTGTCAATATATTTATTGCTAAAGAAGCAGTCTTGTTCTACTTTCTTCCTCTTTTTATGTATGCATGATCAATGTTTTCACATGTGGATGGAACCATTTAACATTTTTACATTCGAAAACTGGAATAAAAGGAAAAAGTTTGAAATAGCTCCGATATAAATTGTTTTGAGAATGTTAATTTATTAAAAAAAGAATTATAACGATTATGAATTCAGTAATTTTTAACTTTCACATCTAGTTTTAGACGCAGGATCTGAAACTAGCCATACATAACTAAAACTAGATCTTGTTTTACAAAGGAAGGAATACATTGAATACAAGATAATTATAGAACGTATACAATGTTCCCCACATCCCCATTATGACTTTGTCACTGCGCTGAAATCAACAATTATATTCACAGAACTGAAATTATGTGTATTTACAATAAATATTCGGTTATCGAGCGATTTATTTGCCGCTTTGGCGTGGTTGTTCAAAACCAAATAAAAAAAGGATAATGTTCAAATCATAAATGGTTGTTCGAATGAGAAATAAATATATAGTCTGTGACTCACAACATACACAAAAAAAACAATTGACCATTTTTATAATAAAATTAAATTATTTACTAAGATAAAAAATTGTTCAAAAGCTTGTATAGATTTCCCTTTTTAATAGATCCCTGTATATTTGTATTCGTTTTAGGCTCTTAATGCATTATCAATGGTTCTCCCCACCATTGAGAAAATTCTGATTTTCCTGCGCATAATCAGGAGATTACTGGACTTACTTGCATGCTAATCATTTGACTATGACTGCGATTAAGTTTGTTAAAAAAGTTTAGATCAAACTATAAGAATCACTGCAATTAAGTTAATATATGATGGGAAGTAAAAAAAATTTATACATTTTTCATTCAACAGTTTACTAACAGGGAACTAGGATTATTCTAGGCACATCATTTATCACGTACTCTCCCTCCTTTTCTATGCACTTGGCCTAACGACCTTACGCATTCCTTCCAAAGAAAAGGTTTTCGGTGGGCTGGGAAGCCACTTTTGCACCGCATTTTACCCGTTTAAATCGAGACGACCACGCAAAGATCCTTGAGTGCCCCAAACAAGTGACAGTTGGATGGAGCTAGGTTTGAGCAGTAGGGAGGGTGTCTAAATAACTCAAATTTTGTCTTGTTGCTGGTTTCAACGGTGATGGGCCATGTGCGGCATTGTTTTGCAACAAAAGAATTTTCTTTGGCAGCAAACATTGGTGTTTGTTGCAAATTGTTGCTTCCTTCCCAGTCACGAGGACTTTCTTTCCCGAGAATTCTTCAGTCAAGAGCCCTTCATGTGCCAAAACACAGTTAACGTTATCTTTGCGGCGCATGGCCCAGTCTCACACGAGCTTTTTTTGAAATTCTAGGATTGATTAAAAACGTTCTTGAATCTTAGAATTCTTAGAATCATTCTTGGCATGACAGATGTTGCAGTCACAGCACGCCAAACTTAAACTTATAACGTATTGTTAAAATGGGAAATATCTTTCTTTTCCTTCCTTATTATGAAACAAGAAGCTTAATTAAATAGTGTTGATTCAATTACAAATGATTTTAAAAATGGTATAATTAAATGTTCCATAAAACGCATGAAACATATTGGTTGAATAAATGTAAAAGTTGCCTTTCCAAAATATAAAAATTAATTTTCAACTATGTCAAACTCAGACAAGGAAACTCAAATTCGGTATCAGATCAGAATCCAAATAGATTATTTGGTCTTATCTAGAAATCTAGAACGTACATTTAAAACTCAATTCAATAATCTCTCCAGCTAAGTTTCGAAATCAGAATGAATCCATTTTAAGAAATCAAGTTTTCTTTTTATAAAAATTAAATCTTCCCAAGGCATTTCGGTTTATATTCCATTCCTAATTTTTCAAATAAAAACCATTTAATTTATCAGAATTTCAAATTTCTAATCATATCATATTAAAAAATACTTTGTTTCGCATTTATTGGACAGGTATATAGTAGAGTATTTATAAGAATAATTTCATTAAATTGCCAGATAATTTGTTCATTTCTTTCACTGACATGTTTTAGAACAAATTTAACTTTGTCTAGACGTCTGAAGAGCTTGAAAAACTATTCCATTCAATACTCACGAGATGCACTGTCTACTTCATTCTACTTAAGAAGAACAGAATGATATTTTAGGTTTCAAATGTAATAATTATGTGAAAGAAATTTATCTGTGAATAATGATTCTTTTTCTTCTTACTGAGATGAAAAGTTAATTTAAGCTAAATAGTTCTTTAGAGACTTCTAACCCACCGCGGGAGAGTTGTAATTTAAAAATTCTGCACTTCTCAATTATAATTTTACCATAACTTAAACTAAGCTCTTTTTAATGAATTTCGCATAGTCTAATAATAACTTAGGAAATAATTAACATTATATTTTCGATGTGAAGGAAATTATTTTTAAAGGGGAAATTTTAATTAAGAAATTGATAATTTTCTATTAAAATTTTTAAATTTTTTTAAATAAGTGTTCACAATTAATGTAGCTACGTCTCTTAATTTCATTCATTGGGTTTTAGAAATTTATAACCAAAAATTCTGCGGGGTTAGCCTGGCTGGATTCGCATTGCTTGGGTAATGAGTGCAAACCCATCAGCCAAACCGTGTGTTGTAGTGGACGACGCACATATATATTTGGCATGGTCACAAAGTCCTCGATGTCGAGAGTAATAACACTGGGGTTACTGGATCAGAGGTGACCGTTATCTGAATTCAGGTCTAAATTACGATCTGTAGATGAAATGCATGAATGAAGTCCGCTCCGTAAAAAGGGTTGTGACGTGTGTGTAACTAAGCCGTACATTTGGCCCTAGCTGGTGCCACTAAAAAAAAGAAACTTAAAAGTTTTGCTGTCAATTAGTAGCAGGCTTGTCCATTACAAGTATCCTCGGAAACAACAACACAACCAAAAATCGGAAAAAAATCCCCCTGGAATGTTATTAATTGAATCTACTGCCCTGGTTTTATTCGCAACGAAAAGAACAACAACTTTTCTATAGGTCGCCATCAAATAACTTTAAGTTACAAAACAGACAGACAGGATTTTATTTGGAGTTTGTCCAAAATTTGATGCATAATAGTAATTTTGATCTTAAGAACTTGAAGATTTTATTTCTCCAGATAGATTAGTCTGTATTATCGTATTTAGTACACACTGACAAACTGACGTTATTCTAATCTACGATGAAATTGGTGAATTTCAGTAACTCTAAATTATTCAAAGTTTTGAATTTTGCAATTAATTATTACGTAAAAAAACATATAAAATAAATTCCACATCTTATGGAGGTTTTTTTTTTCCATAAATAATTTCTTCTTATGGTATTGTAATTTTCATTTCATTAACACTCTCCATATCAAGGGCAGAATTATATGAGTGCCACTGATTTTAAATTGTATTGAGTTACTAGCCACCTTTGGCGACCAGCTGGTTCGCCAAGAGTAATGCGTTTTAAAATTTTCAATGAAATACTTGTGTGCCTTGCTCTCTTTATAATTTCTCTGCCACATATACTTAAACTTCGATAGTCAAGTAACTCATTTTATTATAGAAGCCTTACGATTATTTGTTCCTTGCACTCTGACTCGCAATAAGCTGTCAAGTGGAAAATATCACATTTTATATTTGTTCCATAACATTACGTTTCTTTTTAAATAAGTGCTGAACATCACACTTTTCTCGGTTTAATTTGCAATAAGAGTTAATTTAATTATTCAGTTCCAGTTTTTGTCAAAATGACGGCAATCACTGGCAACATTCATAACGCAGGTACATTCAGACGTGCTCTTGCAGGTTAAAATCTACTTTCATTTTGTAAGAAATTAAGGGTTGGAAAATATGATTATATTTTTACAAAAAATTCATTAAAAATAGAAACTGAATTTATACCTTTAAAGTTTAATATCAATAAAAAAAGTCGTATTAATAAAACAGTTTTATACTGTGATATTTTTTTAAGTTACCGCTGAAAAATTATGAATGTTAACGTAATTTTAATTAAGGGTTTTTTTTAAAAACTCTTCTAGTTATGCTGTTTTATCCCCAAAGTAAATATACCAATTGATGTATCTCTAGATCGTATGGTCTGGTGTGTAGAGCATTAACATACATTCATTCATATACGCAAACACATGTTCATTTGATTATCAGCCTTGGAGTAATTCCCGATATTGATTGGTCTGAAATGGTATTTTTTTAAGATGGTGGACAAAAAGATCTAAAAGATGAATAATAATAATAATATTCCTTTTTATATAAATCAGTCAATTTTAATGATTGCGTACAAGACTGATTGATGTAACAACTTGCTTAAAATATTAGTAAAAATATCTTGTTAAATATGACTCGCAGAGCAAAGTATGAAAAAATCTAAGAGTTATTCATAAATGCCTTTTTTGTTTCAAGTTACATAAAATGTAATTAGTATTATTAGTATTTAGACCAAGTTTACAATATAGACGCCAATTACTAATGATTCACAAATTAACCATTTGACACACAAAACATAACATTTCATATTTATTTAATTTCATCCAATCACGTGTTGAAAGTTACATTTTTTTTCGATTTAATTTGCAGTCATAGTTCATTTATTTTTTAATTCTGTCGGTATGAGGACAACAGTTTAATGAAAGCTGTTTTTCCCCTTTGCTCGTTCATTATTTAAATGTTTAAATGTTTGTTTTAAAATGTTATTGTTTTGTCTGAAATATATTATTGAAAAATATGTTTAAAAAATTTCTTTAAAAATTCGTTAAAAATAGAAATTTAAGTTAAATGTAAACATAATGGTACCATTAGAAAGCTAATTTTTAAATCTTTAATTTGATGTAAAAATCAGCTTTGTGCAATAATATTGTTGGAAGTTATACAGAAAAATGTCGAAATTTCTTTTAGTTTTTAATTAATTCAAATTCTAATTAAAAATCCGAAAAAAAAGGCTCCGAGGTGCACATTCTCTACCTCCAAGGTATGCATGTATCAAATTTGGTAGCTGTAGGTACAGCGCCAACACACGCACATTGAGCTTTATTATAAGTATAGATTTGCAAATGCATGCATCACACACATCAATCAGATATCTATGCATATTAGGTTTTAATTGGTCTAATTTCACTGTCCTTCTGGTTTCTTTCATTATATTTGCTCTCCTTTAGAATGCTTGATTTGTTTCATGCTTATAAAAATGAAATTTCTAAACCAAATTTTTAATTTTTCGAAATTTATTTGTCAATTAAATGATTAACTTAGTTAAATTTTGATTCCACATGGGCTCAGAAACCTGGTAGCAAATGAAACAAAAATAAATCTAACTTCCATCACAGTTATCTATACTTATAGAAAAGCTGAATGTGTGTGTGTTGGTGCTCTACAGGCCAGACCGCTGGACCTACAGCTACCAAATTTGGTACATGTATACCTTGGAGATCGGGAATATGCACCTCGGAACCCTTTCTTCGAATTTTTAATTAGAATTTGAATTCATTAAGAATTAAGTGACATTTCGACGTTTATCCGCTATACCTTTCGAAAATATTATCTCACAAACATGATTTTTACATCTAATTAAAGATAATAAAATTATCTTTTTAGTGATACTAATATTTAAATAAACAAATTAAATTTTGAGTGTCATGAATATTTAAAAAAGTAATTTAATCATATTATTCAACAATAAAAATGAAACATAAGCTGCACGTGCTCGTAAATAATAAATAATAAAAATATAAAAGCAGAAAATATTTAAAAGAAAAAAATTCTTATTACATTATTAGATTTCTATTTAGATACCTTATCACAGACTTCATCATTGATATTAAATATACAAAAATAAATACATACCTGAACAGGATGACTTTTTCGGATATTTTTCTTCTTATTATTCTGGCAGATTTTTTTAATCATGTGAAACAAACTATTATTCTGTTTTCGTTCGATATTTTTGAATAATTAAAGACAGCAAATAACTGAAGTTCGAAATCTCGTAGAAAAGGAATAAAGCATAAATGGTGATATTCATCAGCATCCTTCAATCACAGAAATTCTTTTACCTGCTTTTACCGGTATTGCATTATTATTACTATGTATGCTTCTTTGACAACAGATGCGTATTTAAAAGTTGGATCTGCTTTTACTAGTATTGCATTATTATTGCGAACACTTCTTTGACAGCAGTTGCGTTTTCAAAAGGTTGAATTATGACGTCATAGCAGTTATTTTCATGGAATCTTATTTTATTTTCTGAGGAAATTGAATAATTTAATTTTTATAATGCGTTCAAGAAATGTTCACTGGCGTTTAATAACAGTTTTGATAAAAGCATTTTCTCTTTCCTCCAATGGGAAAAAATCCCTTCATTTATTCTTAACTGGGAAACATTGAAGGATTTCACTCCTGTTCCAATATCCATCCAACCATTATGAAACTGTTTTATGATCACAGAAATGAAACAAATTGCAGTTTGTGTTTACAAAAATATTTCTTTCCTAAAACAATGCTCCCGTGGTTGAAAACTATCATTGTATATAGAAAGAGAGGGAAAAGGGAGATAGAAAAGTCTTGTGATGGTTCCAGACTGATAAATGAATTGAAACAAGTAATGACTGATTAAAAAATAATCTCATAATAAAAATTATCTCATCTATCATCTTAAAACTTGCGATCGTAGATTTAATTTTACTTTTATTTAAATTTCTTTTGTATAAAAGTTTGTCAATGTATTCCCTATTTTTAATAAATTAATTTAGATAAATAATGACTGACTTTAAAAATAATAATGTTCTCAAACGTTAACTTGAAATTTGCGATTGTAGATATAGTTTTCTTTTTTATTTAAATTTCTTTTGCATTCAATTTTGTCTGTGTATTTCCTATTTTTAATAAATAAATTAATTAAGACAAATAATGGCAGACTTAAAAATATATATAAATGTTCTCATATGTCAACTTAAAACTTGCGATCGTAGATTTCATTTTTTTATCTAAATTTTTTTTTTGCATTAAATTTTGTCTGTGTATTCCATTTTTTTAAATGAATGAATTAAAACAAATAATCGCAGACTTAAAAAAAATAAAAATGATCTCATATGTCAACTTAAAATTTGAGATCGCATTCGTTTCTTTTTTATCTAAATTTCTTTTGCATTAAATTTTGTCTGTGTATTTCTGTCTATCTGTGTATTCCCTATTTTTAATTCATTAATTAAGACAAATAATGACTGATTTAAAAAAAATAATAATGCTTTTATATAACTTGAAATTTGCGATCGTAGATTTCATGCTCTTTTTATGTAACTATATTTTGTCTGCGTATTCCTGTTCGGTTAAAGTCCTGTAAAAGAGCTGTCTGAAAAGGAGCGACATCATATAAAACTGTCAGAAAAGGAAAAGTTAAGACCACAACGAAAGTCACTTTAGTGTGTCGGGGGGGGGGGGCAAGCGGTGCCGTCAGAAGGAGTGCATAAAACCTGAGAATCTCTCGCCTGGAGTCGTACTCCTGAGGGGCCGCGCCAATCCGATCCCCGGAATCCGAGGCAGAAAGAGAGGAAAAGCTATCCCTTCAGCATATTTACATGATAGCCCGTACGAGGAGCAAAGTGTCTCAAAAATCCGTGACAATATATGTGTTTCTTGACGCCTGTGCTTTGCTGGGCCCCACTCAAACGGCCTTCCTGGTTTTCATTGCTGTATAAAATTCGCGCAGTGGGGGATTTCGAAAGGAAAAATATGACATCAGGCACCGATGGGGTGAGGGAGGGGTTGAATTTTTCAACACTCACACCATCAGAGAAACTGGGACTTTAAGCGCTTCTTCAAGGACGCAAAAAAAAAAAAAAAAAAAAAAAAAAAAAAAAA
>JAPMOQ010067144.1:67934-90108 GCA_026543055.1 Argiope trifasciata | reverse complement strand
TTTCTTTAGCTACTTTGCAGTTAGAATTTGAATTTACCATGAAATAAAGTTATTATAGCCTCAAAAAGTCATGAGAACATTCAATTAATAACTCATTCTTCTATCCATACTTCTATCATCATAAAAATTACGGTTGTTATTATTATTTAAGAATGAATTTTCTTTAAAAAGTTTTCCTGCATGCTACTGTTTGTTATGAATGGGAATTAGCTGCACTTTTTTGTTATAGAAATTCATCGGACGTTCCAAAACATTCATCTTGTTTTGCTGTTGCTGACGGATGAGAATCCAAATATGCCGGTCTGTTTACGTAATGTCTGATTCCACGCTGAGTTGAGTTCTTATCGAAGGTCACTCCCAGAACTCACTTGTATTACGATTTTCATTTACTTATGAATAAAGGGCTGTTTTCAAATGTCTCGTTTTGTCTTCAAACAGGTCCCAAATCCTTTTTATTTTTTAAATTTTGAAATAAATCGAAATAATTGAATGTATTAAAATATTCATTTCTACTTTCATAAAGAGATTTATTATGTTAAAATCAATAAAAATGCGGAGTCTAGAATTTTGTTATCAAAATTATCTTTGAGTCTGTGTCTGAATTTCCTTTCAAAAGGATTGGACAGATAATCTGTGAGACATGAAGTCATTTTGAGAGATGCGACATCGAGACCACACCTTCATCTATTTTTTTAATTTCATATTTTTAAAGGTAAGCCAAGAAATTTATTACTTTGAAATAAAATAAAGGACTTTTTAAAAAACGTTATTGTTTACTCTATATTTACACATTTCATGCAATCACTAGTCTTTCGTTGTTAATATCGGCCCATCAAATTTGGACCACTTTGAAAAAATCATATTTTTAAAAATTGGTTCATAATTTGTTTATTGTTTTAATTCTAATAAATTGGGAAATACCAGGATTTAACAAAAGGCATACTGTTTTATTATAAATTCTAGAAAGTGTAGAGTTCATAAATCAAATTTCTAAAAAAATATATAATTCAAAAACCGGTCCTATTGTTTCGTTATCAAATTTGGTAGTGACACTGAAATCAATGATTTTATTTGTATTACTGAAACATTTTAAATAATAAATATAAAATTTCTAACTTCTTTTTATATGTAAAAAATAGTGACTATAAATGTTTGTACGGACGTGTTTAAACCCATTTTCATTCAATATGTTTTCATAAAAATTTTCTTTGTTATAAATGCTTTTTAATTTATATAAAATGTTTATAATTAATATCAAGCAATAATAAGCCTTTCTGGAAAAGCAATTAAGAATAATTTCCTAAATATAGACATAATAAGCGTTAAAATATTAAAAATTTTTTAAAAATAATCAAGACTATTTTAAATTGAAGAAACAATTAATTATAAAAGAAATAAAATATTATTTTCTAGCATAAAAATAATTGGTTTTGTTGAGAAAAATAACTGACAGAATAAGCTGGTTTAACTGCAATATTACCGTATTGAACTTTTAAGCACATTTTTCTAAGTTTGAATTTCTGAAATAATGCTTGAAAAAAAATAAAGGAAATAAATATATAACATGAGGATAGCAAATGTTTTTAAAACGTAAATAATGTTCGAAAAATAGTTATTGCCAATCTTCTTTGTATACAAAAAGCTGAACACTTATCTAAACTTAGGTGACTTGCAAATTGAGTATGTTATAAATTGAAAAAAAAAGTGAATTGATTTATGATATAAGGAGAATATATATATAATAAACAAAAGAAAATATCCAACTTCCGGTTTCGTTTTCGATTACTGTGAATTACATAAATCTTCATATCTCCATTTCTATTAATCGCAGACGAAAACTAAACACAGATTTAGAAAGCCAAATAAATGTACTTTAAATTAAAAAAATTGTGAATTTTGACATAAAATGGCTTTATAGAATGATACCTGAATTAATTTTATATTTCCTTCATTTTTTTATTGGAAATATTTTCGTTAAACCATTATCTAATATGTTATTCCTGAAATATTTTAAAAATAGTCTTCAATTGCATTGAAACCACCTGATGAAACCTTAAACATTACAATATCTTTAATACAAATAATTATCATTTTCTGACTGGCAGCCATTTTCTGTGTATACTGGCTTAGAAAACGGAAAGTTCCGAAAATTTTCCATCAGTCACCGACCCTCGAATGAATAACTGCCGCTAGTCAATAAAATATAGTGTTTCAAGCCATTGCGAATCCCCCATTGTGAGTCAGAATTTTGCACCCGACCCCAAACCTAAAACAAACGCAATTCCAGAAAACTACCTGCGCACGGTACCGAAAAAGCAAAGGGGAAAAAAATTCACCCATTCACAACCCCCGTCACTGTTTGGCGTTCTGCGCGTTGCCATGGCGACTCAGGGTTACCATAACCTCTGCGAGCGTGGAGACCGGAAGTGCGTGAAGCCAGCTGCTCAGACACCTTAGCTGCTTTTCCACCTGGTCTTACCTGCAGTTTCCATGGATACGAAATGAGGCCGCGTCCATTCTCGCCTGCAGGTGGAGAAGCCGATGGGAGGGGTATGATGAATCGGGGGAAGGAGATGAAGGATTGACTCTGTGGCGATTATTATAAAGGAGAGCAGTGTATCAGGGATGAGGCTGCTCCCTCTATCACCCCCCCTCCTCCATACCTGCTTCGAGTAAATTGAATACGGGGGTTTGAGTTGGGGGTGATGGAGAAAGAAGGGGGGGGAAGAGCTAGAGACGATTCCAGTCCTCACCCAAGCATTAATATAAATTGCTTTTGTCATTTACTTCTGGCTAAGAGCTTCTCGGGGGTTCCATAGTTTGAAGTCAAAATAGCTTCATACTCGGTGGGGTGAAGTGTTGATTGGCGTTCTGCTCAAGCTTTTAGAATCATTTTCGTTTAATTACGGGTAGGCTTAGGCCCTCTGCCGCTGTTTCGAAACGAGAAGTTGAGCCACCGTTCACGGGAGGAAAGAGAATGAAAATAATAATAATAATAATAAAAGGCGTCTCTTTAATTCATTTGGAAACTATGTTTCAGAAATTATGAATTTTTGGTGATTCGTCTAAATTCTTAGCTGCTCAAAAAACCGTCAATACATTTCAGTCTCCAAAGATTCGACTGCTTTGTGGAACATAGGACTCTGAAACATAGATTATACCTTTGATTTCCATCACCAATGACAATATAATAAATTATTCCTATTTATTTTCTTATATAATTTATGTATATATCTAATAGCATTTTATCTTATTTATGATCAGGTGTACCGTCAGCAACCCAGAGCTTGGCGACCAAATATAAATTACAAGAAAAAGTTAATTAATGAATTAAAATTTGAAAAAAAATACAATTTGCGTGGATGAATAAAAAGTATTGTAATAAAGATTGAAAATTTGAACAAGATGTATAAATATATGTATGGGAGAGTGTAAACTAATAGTAGGAATCGAAAAAAAAAGTGAAACCTTCATAACATATTACATTTCTCTTTAAATTCTAAAATAGGTCCCTTTTCTGTAAAAAAAAAAAAAAAAAAAAAAAAAAAAAAAACGAAGGTGGTAATTCGCGGAAAAAAATCAATATTGTAAAAGAAAACCAAACGACTTAATTGATTTTATTTATATTTTGCATTCAAATAATAATAGGAAAATTGCGTCATGATAAGTTAATCGATATTTTTATTCACTAAGAAACTTTTTTTCATGTATAGAAACATTGTCCCGTCTGTACTGTAAGCATTCCTATTCAATGTAATTGTAGACATTGATCGCATATATTTATTCCAAGATGCTACTCCTAATGATTTATTAAATTTTCTATTCTTCTTTAAAAATTATTTGAAGATTTTATTCTTAAAGGAAAGACACAGCTTTCCGTGGTTCAGTTTCTCTTTTTATAAAAAACTATAAAATTTTTTAAAAAATGTCTCATTTTTTTTCTTCTATTATCCTACTTTCAATTGCACACAGACATAAACACACTTTACATATGAAAAATGCGCATATGTGTATACGTGAATAACACTTGGATGGAATCAACAACCGTTCAGTTCCTTAAGGCCTTTTATTCTTTACTAGCCGCCTTCGGCGACCAGCTGGTTCGCCATGAGTAAAATTTTCAATTAAATCACATATTTATTAGTCTTGAAGTAATTCCGGGCATTGATTGGCCTGAAATTAATATTTTCTTTAAGATGATGGACGGAAATTTCTAAAAGAACACGTTTTCCCAATAATATTCTTTAATTTTATAAATCAGTCAGTTTTAATGATTGATTTAGGAGACAGATTGATGTCGCAACTTTTATTTAAAATGTTTATAAAAATATTTTGTAAAATATGGCTCACAGAGCAAAGTATGAAGAAATCTAAAACTCATTATTCATAAATGCATGGTTTGACTCAAGCTACATAAAATGTAATTATTTACTTCATTTAGATCAAATTAATAGTATTGAACAATATATACGCCTATTAATAATATTTTACTAATTGGCTATTGGACCGGAATTTGAATGCATGTCCTGCATAAATTCAATCCTATATAAATAACGAAAATTTATTGAATTTATGATTTAAATATTGCAAACGATCATAGAATCCTTTGCCATGCATTTTTTTAAAGAAAATACCACATTTTATATTTATTTTATTTTATCCAGTCACGTGCTGAAAGTTGTATTTCTTTAGATTTAATTTGCAGTAATAGTTGAATTTTTTTAAAAAAGAACTTCCATCAAAATGATGGCAACACAGAGATAAAACCTAATTTTTTCCCTTTGACGTGCTCTTGCAGATTAAATTTTATTGTTTTATCCGAAATATATTGTTGAAAATATGGTTAAAACATTTCTTTAACAATTAGTTTAAAATGGAAGTTTAAGTTATATGTTAAAACACTGACACCATTAGAAAGCTAGTTTTTTTAAATTTTTAACTTCATGTAAAAATCATGTTTGTGCGATAATATTTTCGGAAGTTATTGCGAAAAAATGTTGAAATTTCGCTTAGTTTTTAATTAATTCGAATTCTAATTTAAAAATTCGAAAAAAGGGCTTCAAGGTGCACATTCCTGATCCCCAAAGTATACATGTACCAAATTTGGTAGCTGTAGATCCCACGGTCTGGCCTGTTTAGCGCCAGCACACACACATGGAGCTTTATTATAAGTATAAATAAAAAATATATGTTATTTTTTTCTTTAACTTCAGTACAAAATTTAAGAAATAGTTAAAGTTAAAAGATTCAGCTATTAGTAGTTAAAGAGTCGGTAACTTTATTCAGAAAAACCTTTTGAGTTTAATGCTCTAATAATTTATCGGTTATGCTTCCAAAATATTAAAAAGGTTTTTTTTCGTGATGCTTCAATATTAAAAATGTTTTTTTAAAAAAAGCAAAAAGAGGAAAAAATTATTGAATAAATGATTTAGATGGTGCGAACGTGTTTTAAGAACCCTTGGCTTTGCATTTATATTTTTAGAAACTGACACATTTTATAATGGAAAACAATTATTAAATTAATGATACAGATATTGTAAACGATTATAGAAATATGCCATTAAGTCGGGATTTCAATGCATATCCTGTCTAAATCGAATCAGGTTTACCATAAATAAAGAAGATTTGTTGAATTAATTATTTAGATATTGCAAACGATTATAGAAACCTTTTCTTTGCATTTATTATTTTAGAAAAAGTCACATTTTATATTGCTTTTATTTTATCCAGTCACGTGCTAAAAGTTGCATTTCTTTAGATTTCATTTACGATGATAGTTTTTTTTTATTTGAACTTCCGTCTTTGTTTTCTTTTATTTTATCCAATCACGTGCTCAAAAAACATGGTCAAAATATTTCTTTAAAAATTCGTTAAAAATAGAGGCTCAAGTTATACATTAAAACACTGATACGATTAGAAAGCTATTTTTTTTAATCTTTAAATTGATGTAAAAATCATGTTTGTGCGATCATATTTTTGGAAGTTATAGTGGAAAAACGTCGAAATTTCGCTTAAATTTTAATTAATTCGAATTCTAATTAAAAATTCGAAAAAAGGGCTCCAAGGTGCACATTCCCGACCTCCAAATTTGGTAGCTGTAGGTCCAATGGTCTGGCCTGTGGAGTGCCAACACATACACTCACATTGAGCTTTATTATAAGCATAGATATTCTTTATTTTATTCTTCATGCCCTGTGTTTCCTGGATATTTCAAATTTTCCGCTCCCGCCTGAGCCATGCTAGAGGCAGAACGACAAAAACAATTTCGGTCTCATTCAGTTTCGGATGGAATTTGCAGGCTTTCAGCGTTTGGATTCCAAGAGGGAGCTAACAGGCCCCTCAACTCCCACAATAAAGCGACGTTGAAGGCGGAGAACGAGCAATTAGGGAAATATCGAAAGAGGGCAGATATTTTGAAACTATTTCAAAAACTCACATAAAAAATCGTGTTTCTGTTCTGTTAAATGTGAAGTCTGTTTAAATGTTAATTTCCGGAATATAAATATTTATATGATCAAAAATTGAACTATGTTATATATTGCGATCATAGTGAGAGTTATTGCAGAAGCTAATGATTAAGAATTCAATTACCGTGTATTTTATCACAGAATCCTTAACCAAAACCAAAATAACCTCATGCTAACAAAAAAAAATCTCGATTTCCAAAAACATGTACATTTTAATTCATATTCAGCGACAAAAAGCTGAGGCCAAATCCCGCCAAAGTTTTTTTCCCCAACTGAAATGAGATTAGGGACAGCAGAATTTCGACCTACTATTTCAAATGATTCTGTTTATTTTCTTTATATTTGATGTATTTAAAATTAAATGTTGTCAATGAATCGATCTTTCGGATTCCTTCTGAAGGGAAAGAAAACAATAAAAGAAGTAAAAAAATTTCTAATCTGCATTGCGTTTCTCCAACTGGTTTAGGAAAGTCAGGCATGTGCATTAAGCCAACTGGCATTGAAAGTTGACTGCTGTGTTTTCATTTAAATAAAAAGTTTAAAGATGATGTGTATAATACTGTTGTAGCTATCTCCATCTCGATTCATAAATAAAATGGATTTGACCGGACTTGATTGGCTGTTTTTATTTTGGGTATGCAATGTAAACAAATTGATTTTACGCGTGTGTTTTTGTTATTAAATTGCATTTCTGTTGTCTATTTTTTGTATGTGCTCATACTTTTAAATGTTTTTATGTTAGATTTAATTTGTTTGACTTGCCATTATTTGATAGTTTTTCGTACATCAATATACATCAAAATTTTCACGCGAACGGGTAATACTAAAAAATAACTGGCCTTTGTAGGTCATTTCTTTTTTACCTGAAAGCCCAGGAGCTTGAGATATGTCATCAATAGGCTTTTGCCTTCAGTTTTTTTTTTTTTTTTTTTTTTTTTTTTTTTTTTGAGAGAGAAATATTAAAAACTTCATTGCACATTGTCTGCTGATGAAATGTTTGACAGTATTCTGTACCACTTTTCCAACAAATTTTTATTTTGCTCGAAAATGCTTGCGCTCTAGTCTAGAGACCCCAGTTGCATTGATGGGTCCGATTTCGCGATTTCGTAGTTCATTTTCATTAGTGCAACGCTTTAAAACGACACGAGGACTGTTTTGGAACTGAGTTTGTAATTATGAACTGTGATCAGACGACACCACCTGAGCTGGTGCTCCCTCTCCTAAATTCCGTTCTATACCAGTGGAAGTGAGGACCTAACGGATACAACTTCACTGGCCCTGTTTATGCGATGGTTTTTCGACCGAAATGGGTCTTGAACCCTTCGGTTTTTTTATGCAGCCGATTACAGTTGGCTGACGTGACTCATTTAATGCATTGTGTGTGAACAACTCTTCACCTAAGGTGACTTGTTCGCCATTATTCAATCAAGAGAAGAACAAATATTATCTGACATATGTATCTAAAGGAATGTTTTATATATCATCACACCATTCTTTGCGAAGGAATCAGGGGCCGTGGTGGCCTGGTGGTAAGGTCTCGGCTTCGGAACCGGAGGGTTTCAGGTTCGAGACTCGATTCCACCGAAGAGCCGTCGTGTGAGGGGGTCTCTTGCACGCTCAATCTGTCAAGCCAAACGTCAACCTTATAAACGAAAAATAAGAAAGTGAAAATCAACTTTAATCCGATTGTATCCGGAACGAGCATCCTCCCTTAAAATTGAGTCGATTTTTGTTTTTATATTGGGTTGGGGAATAAGTTCGTTTTTGTATTTCTCTTTCTACTCTACAAAACTGTGCGTCTTTTTGAGTCATTTCATTTTTAATCACTTTTAATGCTTAGAAAGGGAATATCCAGGAGGTAAAAATCAACACCTGCTCTCCTTCGCTTTTTATCCTGGCCAAAAGGTTGCTGAAGCAGCACGGGTCATTTACAACGTGTACGGAGAAGGTGTCATAAGCAAGTCCGCAGCAAGGAAATGGTCAAGCCTGACAGCCATCTAAAGAAGACCATGATCTGTGTTTGGAGGGGGCATGTTGTTCTGAGAAATGCTCGAAAGGAATGTCGCGGTCACCTAGGGGCTCTACATGGCCGAGCTACACCGCGTGAAAGAGACTATGCGGCTGAAAAGATCCCATCGACAAGGCTCAGCCATACTCCTTCACGACAACGCCAGGCCCCATGTTGCACAAGTCGGCAAAGCCATACTCTAAGAGCTTGAATGGAGGTCTTTCAGCATTCTCCGGATCTTGCGCCATCGGATTACCCCCTGTCAAACTGTATGAGGGGCTCTACCTTCGTCAATAAAGAGGGCCTTAAAAACCAGGCCAGGCCATTTTTGATGGAACGGCATAGACAAATGGGTCGAGAGGTGGGAGGAGGTCGTAAACAGCAATGGAGAATACATAATGGATTAATTGGTTGTTATTAATAATGATTTTCTTTAAATAAATGTATTTGATAGAAACGAAGCGAAATTATTCCCCAACTCAATAATTTGGTAATTCACACATTTTCCATCCTAAGAGATTAAATCTCATATCCAATCTTCTTCTAAGAAATACCAATCCTGCTTCTGAATGTCAATTCCAGAAAGAAGTCGCGAATCGACGGAGAATATTTCTGAACTGCTGCGTCACTTTTTAATACGGCTCTCACAGGCTCTTTAAAGAACAGGTGATCAGTTACACAGAATATCTTGTCACGCCTGCATCTCAAATGACTTGTAGAAAGAAGTACTTTCCTCGGATCGTTTTATGATGCACCCGTATTTATTTTCAACGAACTCCTGCAATATTTCAGTCACTCTGCAAAACGGAATGTAGTTGCTTCATAATACTCAACCAGAAATGTGTTCAAAAACTGCAACGTTATAAGACGATTCCTTTAACTCTTTGAGCTCAAATTTATTTGAATTCTTCGTCAGATTACACATATTACATTAGCATTATTTTATTCAGTTTGTTATTGTTATTATTCTATTAATTCCTTTAATAATATATGTACTTATTACATAATAATGAAGGAAGTTTTTTGAAAAATTTGATCTTTTAAAAATTATTTAAAATTATGGTTTTGAAATGTCAATTATAATACAAAACACCATAAATACAACAAAATTATTTGAAAATATAAAATATTTTGAGAAACGGGAAAAATATGTAGTAAATTTGAATGAAATTGAACCAAAATGGTGAACACTCTACACAAAATTGTAATGCGCATTTTCCTTTGTACACACAAGAATACAACGATGAATGAAAGAAACCCAAATCTAAGAAGGATCCAAAGAAGTTATGGGTAAAAATATAACTATGTGTGCATTCACAATTTAATTTTTTAAAAAACACCTATAAACTAAAATGTATGTCACCAATAATAAAACTTTTGGTTCTTTTCATTGGCCATATCAACTAAAACATACACTGAAAGTTTTATGTAAATATCTCTGCTAGTTTTTGAGATATGCTAACGGTGGAGAATTTCATAGAAAGTGTTACAATCTAACTAACGTATTGGGGGTCTAAAAAGGATGGAATGCATTTTAGTAGCATATAAAATAAAGTAAGACGGAAGGACAGTTTAATTTGTTATATGAGTGTGATATTATTTGACACCGTCGTTTCAATTTGACTAAGCCGGCGTCCTGGCTTAGGGGTAGCGCGTCTTTCTCGGGTTCGAGTCTCGGTTCAACCATGGTTGCTATTCTGTGTTCTATGCCCTAGTTGACGCTACCGAAAAAAAAGAGACGTCAATTTAGGCTTAAATCGCTGGCAACTTTCGGTCGGGGGGCTTGTAAAGTGCCATGGGTAACAATAACAAAGTTGAGTAATCTGTCACCCAAATTCTGGTGACAGCAAAAGTTCGTATTGTGCATAATTTGATGCGAATAGATTACGTCTATGTAAGCTATAAGTGATAATTAGCTCTTCCTGTTTACTGTTTCACTTGTGCATCCCATGCGATTCACAAGTGATGCTATGCATTTGTACTTCATGTGCATATAGATGTGCTCTTCTGTATTAGATTTAAGAGAGAGTAAAGAATGAATAATGGTCGGAATCACACGCATGAATCATGACCTTGAATTTGTTAATAACCAAATTTAAATATTCTCAAAGATTAATAGTGTTACGAATTTTCTAGGGTTCGTTTAGTGTATAATGTGATACCTTCGCCACTAAAAATGCCAAAGAAGGGGAAGAAGCCTGTAATGTGTTTTAAGATAAGTAGTTTTAGAAAAGAATCCCCAAAATTCAGTGAATCAACGATGCATTTAAAACATCTAATCCGATGTACTTGCAAATAAACATGCAAGCAAATGATATCTTTGTTTGAGCACTAAAAAATAATCTTGCGATTCCATAAAAGTGGACTTTCAGAGCTCTGTCAGTTTCCAAAAGAATGAACGCTATTCTGTTCCAGTTGCGCGTGGTTGCCTGTTTGCGAACCTTTCCATGCAGCTGACAATGGAACGGAACAGAAAAGCAGGCGTCTCTGTCAAACGTCTCTCTTTTTTCGCATTGTGTGCGCACCTCTTTGTCAAAGAAAACGCAATTTTATTTTCAATTAACTGCCAACCACAAAGAAAGTGGCGAATTCGTTCTATGACATTCACGATAAGGGAAGCGGACGGTGTGACTATCCTGTAAATAGATTTTCGAAAACCCTAGGAAAGTAACACATTTATTAAAATGAAATTTTTGCACCTAAAAGAATTCTAAATTTGTAAGGTTTAAGGTGTTATTACACACTTGAAGCTTCGAAAAGCGTATTCTCTTTCAAAAGGTTGCCGACCCCTGTTCTAATCACATGAGAGGAATTCATTGCCAAAACACACTAGCCAAGGACGGCTGGAAAGATTCAGTCAGATGACTAAATTCAAGTCAAAGGTTAATGTTTCGCTACCTATTTCACACCAGTGTCATGCAAAGTACTTTCTAGTATAACACCTTTGTCGAAGAATTTGGGAGAAAATTTTTAAAGACAACTTTTTGTGTGTGGAATGGCAGATAATTCCCGCTGGCTCTAGTTAAGCTATCTACATATCTTGAGCGGATTGTGTAGTTCCATCTGTCAGTAGAAAGCGATTTCCAAAATCTTACGAGATAATTTGACTCTGAATTACAGGTCGAGTACGTTATGTAAAGTCAGTCTGACTCATATATTAAATGCACATATATTTGCAAATAATTCTCTCTTACGTATTCCGTTTATCTTAATTCTTCACTTGCTTAAAATTTAATTTTAAAAACTAGAAATGTTATTTTTGTAAATTAAAAAAATATCCTTTATTTAATATTTAACTTTTTGATGATTTTAATTTTGTTGATATGATAATATGTTAGAGCCCAGTTAGTGTATAGAGTGTCCCAAAAAAGTGGAGTAAGTGTTTGTTCCCTTAAATATTTCAAACAGACTCACACTTTTATTTACAAAAGTAAGAAGAGTGTAGCAAGTATTTTATTTTCTACTTTTAGTTATAAAAGTAGAAAAGAGTCACTAAATAAAATGGACAAAAATATTGAAACGCTAAAATTTCTTAAGAGTTTAATGATAAAATTTAGAAAAATTAAATTCTTATAAGGCCCGATAGAAAATAAAATAAACAATAAGTAAAATATTTCATGACTCTCATCTGTAAGTATGCAAAGTATCAAGTTTACATTAATGCAACTTGTTGGGTCATTAAAAAAGAACTTTTATTGACTGAAACCATTTTTCATACCTCAAAGCAGCGTTTATATGGCTTTCCGTTTCACATTCAGGGATAATGTACAAATTGAGATATGAAACAGTAAATAATATTCTTATTAATTCTTACTAAATTACAGTCAAATTTTTCGACACATCACACAAATTTATTCAAACTGTGGACCTTCGACAGTAAATTAAAAAAAAAAATTGCATTCTTCTGACAGCATTTGCGCATGTGCAATCCGCTTCATCAATGCTGACATCGAAACAAGCTTCGTCAAATCCGACCGATCTGCCATATTTGCTAGAGGTGTGTACACAGAAGACGAGAATTAAATTGAAGGTTAGGAAATACAGCTGATGATGTAAACATCCACTTGTCAAAGAATTCCGCTTTTAATTCTCATCTTACAACTGGCATGCAATTGGCAAACACATTGTCATCGAAAGCTATGCATCAAATATTATGTATGTAAATATTACACAGAGTGTACCAGAAAAACTTACTTATTTGAATAAACTCCGGAGTGGTGAATTGGGTGGGTAGAGGGGTGATATATGGTGCTACTGGAGGAGAAAGTCCCAATGTTTGTTTCTCTCTCTAGTCAGTTGCCATCATGCACTGGTCTAGAGGACAGCGGGCCTTCGCGGTTGAGAGCTTCTTTTCTAACGGTCGCTCAATTGTTGCTACGCAACGTTCCTTCAGCGCTCGCTTTGATATTCCTCCTCACAGACCCATTCCTGGCCGTCATTTGATTCTTTCCTTGGTTGACTCATTTCGGAAGTGTCTCTAAACCCAGAAATGGACATCAGTGGCCATCATAACTCCAGAAAATGTCGAAAGAGTGAGGCAGTCAGTTCTGCATTCGGCTCACAAACACGCAGCTGCTCTGGGAATTTCTGACACCACTCTTCGCCAAATTCTCCATCAAAACCTTCCATTTCATCCCTATAAATTAACAAGAATTAACTGAACGCGATTTTGTTGCCTGTCCAAATGCATGTGAAATGCTGCTTGTCAACCTTTCTGAAGACGCGATCGTTTTTTTCAGTGACGAGGCTCACTTTGAAATCCCTGGTTTATGTTGATCGACCACGGACTATAGCTCACCTCAAGAACCACATTCGCGACGTCATTTCCAACGTACCAATTCATTGGCTGCAAATAGTGGACACGAACTTCAAAAATCGACGTTATCAGTGTATGAACAATGGGGGGCGCCATTTAACCGATGTCATTTTCAAAGCTATACGAAAAAAATATTGGGATATTGTATTTTCAAATAAAAAAGAATTAAAAAAATAACTGAAGTACTTTTGTTTTTATTGACCTTTAAAATAAGTAAGTTTCTCTGACTTGGCAATTATCGAGATTGCATGTATTCGAATAGCAAAACAAACAGACTTCCCTCAATGGATTTCCTTCAACAGTTGATAGAAATCTAAAAATATCATGTAAAACTCATAAGACAAATACCATCTTACTACGACCTCAAATCTGTTTGGGGTTATGTATTTACAGACAGATATAATTTGAAAAATATTTTTTCCTGTCATGAAGTCTGAAATCTGAAAATGCGTTACAATTGGAATTCCAAATTTTTTCACTATCATTTTTCACTATTCATTCACTCACTTTCAGTAACATCACTTTAAAAATTTCGTATTGAAGAAAATAAAAATATAAATTTTTCTCGCACGATTAAATATGACCATTGTTTCAAAACACAATAATTTTAGAGGTGAAGTCAAATTGGCTATACGTTTTCTAATAATGGACTCATTACAGATTCATTCACCAATTAAAAAATATGTTATTCACAGATTTAACCCTTCATTTACCGAATTATGTTGTCAACCATTTTTCTACTTCATTTTTGCACCAGTTGTTTAGTTTCCTTTGCAGAATAATCTCAGGAAACCCAAGAAAAAAATGTAAATAACAGAAATCTCTTAATTCATTTAATTAAGTATTTTTAATTACCACTTTAATCTTGTATACACTTCATGTTATTTGGGTTACATTCTCGGTGTTGTTTAGAATACAATCAGCAAAATTAGTCCTATATAAAAATATGAGTTTCATTTAAAGGGTACTTTCAATTACCGTATAAATTGGCTTTGAATTCTAAAAATAGTAAAATTATTCTTGCAATTTAAAATTAAAATTTTCTCATTAAGAATAAAAGTTATCTGATTCTCACAGATTGCAAAAACAATATTTTCACCCTTATTTGCATGCCAAAGATTTAATACCCATGAAATACAGAAAAATTCCAAAGAAAGACTGAGTACGTGTTTTCCAATGACAGAGACACTCGACTGCCTGAGCAATCCTGAATAAAATCGAAAGCTATAAAAAATTTCTTTATTTAATGAATTAAAACAAAACAGGTAGCGTATTCTTAAATCAGTCCATTCACATTCACCCACTCAAAAATAAAATCTGTCTGCTACAGATTACCATTGAGTGCAAGAGCAATATTAATTACCCTATTCGAATACCGATCCGAAACCATAAAAGTTATTATTATGTGTCTCAATTGTTATTTTTGTTAGTTTTTATTCTAATTTTTTAAAAAATTTAAAAAGTATTTTTACTTAAGAGTTGAATAATTGAAGAAAATGCAAGCATCCTGTTTCATTTTTTTATGTATATATAAAATAACTTGTGTTTCTTCTCTGAAACAAAAACTCGTCACATAATTCTCTCCAAAGTTGCACTCTGGAATAACAAGAAATTCTGAGAATGATATTTAAGTATTTTAAAAATTCATTTTTTCCACTTTTTTGCATTGGCAGCGCAAGTATTTGATATTCGATAAGTTCTTAAATGTCTTTCAACTAGCATATTGTTATGAATTTCCAGCTTCAGGTTCGTTTAGAGTCGTGGGGTTTATGGTGTAAGAACTACAACGTAAATTCCTTTCGTAGAGAAACGATGTTTATTAACACGAAGACGCAAATATTGACAGTAGCCTTCCAGGGGCGTCATACCAACATGAAAGGTCGCGCGTATTTCCTACATACGCTATAGTAAAATGTACATTTTCAAAGGCGTAAGCATTAAAATTATATTGTAAATAGCTTAGGATTAATAATTACAATTACTTTAAACATTTTTTACTTAAAAAGAAACAATAAAAACATAGATTGCAATAACAATAAAAAATGACCACAGGTTAACTGATTTAAAAATAATATAAATGAAATTGCCGATTTTTTGACAGAACAATTTGCATATAAAATGTAGAATTGAAAAAAAAATTGATACAGAATTTATGTATAAAAAGGAAAAAGTGATTGAAAGCTAGATATGAAAAGGAAGAAAATAGTTTCTTTGTTATTTCATTGCAGCGTTGCAATTTGAGCAAATGTGTTTAGTGTGCTCAAAACAACTGAATCTCACAACAGAAGTTCGTGATTCTAGTCCACTTTTCTTTTTGGCAGAGTTTACATTTTTCCCCCTGACATCGCATTTTCTACTTCTTCAATACCTAGTTCAGTTCGGCTTTTCTCTTTAATTTTAGCCCACTTTGTTGAGGCTTGGGTGCTTTTATTCAACATTTTCTTTCGTAAGTGCATTTGCAAACTGTCGCCAGTCTAAAACAACACAGATTTATTTGTAAAATCATACAAAATCAGATGCAACAAAAACTTACATGAACGGTAGCGCGTATCTCTAAAATACAAATATCTGATCAGTAGAGACTTATTAACACCACAAACCTACGACGACAACTGAAAGTAGGTCAAATAGAAGGGGACAAATAGCCAAGGACAGGCGTTCCCAGGGCCACCAGATCTAAAGGTATAAAACGAAATTCATCTCTAGTGTATCTCTCATACACGCGTGCCCGCTGTAAGGGTAGACAACTCTATGCAGCCGAGACGAATACACAGGACAGCACGCAGCAACAATAGCCCACTAGTAGGAATCCGGTAGTGACAACATCCACATCCCAGAAAGCGGCCAGACAGGATTCAGCAGATGAAGGTAACCTCGGTCTCTCCAGACGGCTGAAACTCTCCTCTGTTTCCTCTCGCTTTAGCTGCCCACTCATAATTCACACAACTCAATTCACCACGATTCCCTTCACGATTATGATCAAATTCAGGACTACTTCACGACTACTACTGCTGGTAGTAAATATGAGTTGGATTGACGAGGCACCCAGCCCTGGCAGGGGCTTATTCCCGAAAATGATAGAATGGGAGAGCCCTTACGGTCAATATTTGCCGTGGTCATCTTCGGAAATGGCCTGTGAACTTTGGTTAAGTAGTACTGGTGAGCTGGGTGGGTGAGTGAGGTGGCGAGGGTCAGGACTCAATCTTATTGGCTGCTATCAAGGAGAGGGTGAGGGGTAAGCTGTCCAGGCCGACTTTAAATTTTTCCTTAGTTCAGTTAGAGCAATTACGGTTATTAGAGGTAGTGTATATAAATTAAAATGAAGTTAAATGGGTTTCAGAATGGCGTTGTGTAGCAGTATATTACGGGGTCTTCTAGGTTTTAAATCTGGGTTGTATTTAGAGATATTGTGATATTATCTATTGTATAGGTTGTTAAAGAATTTAGTTGCAAGTTTGGTTATGAATTTTTTAAAGGGAGGGCTATCTAAGCATTTATACATATTGGTGTTTGGCATGTAGTATTTCATGTTACAGAATTGGCGTATTAATTTATTTTGTTGAAGTTCAAGTAATCTCAGGTTGGTCCTGTCAGCATATCCCCAGACAGGGCATGTATGAATAGGTTAGCACAGGTCGCAAATAGGCCCTGCTGCTGGTAGCTGAAGACTGACAGTTGAAGGAGTGCCCGCGTCGTCAGACGCTACCTCCTATAATGGCGGCAGGTAGACGAAAACTAAACATTGCTTCAGATGACTGGCATGGACTGTCGTCTCTCATGGTCACTGCTGGTAGCTGGTAACGGTAACGGTAACGACTTATTTAACGGAGCGCCTAGCCCGGCAAGTATGGGGCTTGATCTCCGTTACTGAAAAGTATAGATGGTGGCCTGGCTTTCAGTATATGTCGTTGTCAGCTGCGATGTCATCTGAAGTTGGGATGGTCACTGCTGGTAGCTTGAGAGTGCCTGCCTTTTATAGTTCTTAGGAGGAGGGGCTAGAAGCTTCTCGACCAATCAGGGCATATCTCAGTTCCTAATGGACGGATCATGAAAATTGTCGCAAAATTTTCTCCAAGCTCTGAGAGCATTGATGCGGCATTCAGCAGCATTCATTACAGATGGCTATAAATCATTCTTTCTTATGATGCCACTATTTGTGCTGAGAAGCAAAATTACAGGTCCGTAACAACATGCTTTTCATTAGTCAAACGTCTCACTTTAACCATCGTCATTTTGAATTTTACTGAAATAATACAAGGTATTCTAAAATATCTTTATTTCTAGTTCCATCTTTTACATTTTAACATTTTTTTAGATATTTTAATGTTTATGTATAAAAAGTAATAATTTCTACCATTACTTTGATAAGTTTTCTTTTAAAGGTTTATTTGCTGGGACTAATTTTATATCACAATTAGCTTACAATTAGGAATTTTTAAAAAAATTCCGAAATTTGCGTTAGAAATAACAAATTTCATATTTTCATATCTCTTACTGATCTAATATGCTTATTTCTTCACTCCTAAAAAACGCATCTGTCTACAACGTATCTGCTAATTAAAAAAGTGTCACAATCATTTGCTCCACTCAGCTTCATATTTTCCATCATAATGCCATTCACTTTTAATCGCTGATGTCCTTCAAACATACCCTCACAGAGCACGATTCTAAATGGATTCCAAAATTAAACTGGAGCAGCCTTAGCTTTGGCCTTTCATTGTAACACAAACTAATTTCTTTTAGTTCCAACTAGTTTGACTCTTTTTTTTTTTTCTTATCACAGACAATAATACGGAGGCCAGAATGACCACATCGAACTTCGAGGGTTTTACTGCTAATCCTAAACTAAATGTGACACATTTGTATGATATTTCTATAAAATTACTCTTCCTGGTGACAGAAAAAATAACTACATCCGAAAATTCTTTCTGGAATTCCACAAATACCAATCTTATCTCAAGATCTTCATACTTATCATTTTTTTCTCACACACAGATGGTACCAAGAAAAGTATTGTAAATTTTCGAAAATTAGAATTACAGATTTTGTCGCATTTTCACATGGATACGATGTTCAAAAGCTGTTTGATCTGAAATGATGAAATGCCAACGCTAATTCAAATTTGAACGACGTCCTGGCTTAGGGGTAGCGTGTCTTCCTAGTGTTCTGGGCGTCAGGCATGCTTGTTATTCTATCTGTGAGGTGTGTGAATGTGCCCCTCTGTATAAAGGGGTTGTGCAAGCGGATGGGAAGCATGAAGTAGCTAAGTCGTACTCTTGGTCCTAGTTGGCGCTACTGAAAAACAAGGGATGCTCATTTAGGCTTAAAATCGCTGGCATCGATCAGCGGCCATTGCATCACCATCAGTGCCATTGCAAACAACAACAATTCAAATCTGAAGATTTCTGTAATATTTTGAAGGAAATACCTTCGTGTGAAGCCTGTCTGTCCGCCTGCAGGAGTACAAAATAAAAATGATAACTAAAAAAGAAATAGAATTACATCAGTAGCATCCAACGCACATATTTAATGTGTAGATCCGTATCAAATGTGGAGTGAAATTCGCCAAGGAATAGAATTGGAATTAATCAAGTAATCTGAAATAAAGGCCAGAAAAGAATATTATATGACAACCCTATTCACTTTTATGTGCACAGTTGAGTCTCCAGAGCCTGGCCGCATTCTTGTCAACTGTAATCGAACATGAAGCATGAAGCAAGCGTTGACACAACAGAAATCTTTTCTGGGCTCTTCCATTCCTTCTCCCTTGATCTGCGGCGAATTTTTCCTTTTATATGTTCTCAGCGGCAACTACTAACACCCAGGTGGAGAAATCACGGAGTAAAAAAAACTCTTCCAAATAATCTTCATATTCTTTCGAAATTGTATTCCGCGTGGTCATGCGATATGCATAAAAATGAGCCTGAACATCCTCGTTTCGCAATAGAAAAAATATCGTATCTCGAAATCAGATAAACTAAAACTATAAGTTGATTCTAGGTCAAGTGAAGGGATTTTATTCTACTGCTTCTACAGATGAATTGAAAGAAAGGCTTACGTTATGAAAATGTATACATAGCCTGATATAAACCTGAATTCATTTAAAGCGTCGAAATGAAACGCTCGTAGTAGGTGATTATCGAACCAGATGGCCAGTGCGAGTTTAGCATAATTATATTCAAATTAACAGAAAATGCATGTTATGAATATAATATTCGATCTCTTTTTGTATGAAGGTTTTTTATAAGCTCCAATGGGGCATAAAAATAAAAACAAGATGAATTTATTTCTAAATGTATCTGTAATCAGGGTCAGTTTTCCGACATAATCGATATGAAGATTCAGACATGTGCCATATTTTTAGACCAGAGTTTCCAAACACTCTTCAAAAATCGTTGCCGCCAATGATATCAGATGGGTCTTAAGTATCCATTGAAAATTTTCATCAATGGGGAAGTTCTTTGAAATTGAATGTGGAACAGCAATGTCTACACATTAACTCGCCCAAATCGAAATTTTGGTATAATGATTGATCAGTCAGCTTTTTGCTTGAGATTCCGAGGTTCCTTTGAACGTCTTTCTCAACTTATTGAACAATAGCTTATGTTGTAACAATTTGGAGAATGCAGTTTAAAGCTGGGTGATTTGATCCCTGAATCGAAAATCCGAATAGAAAGCAAAAATAATAATTGAACTGATTGATAAACAATTTAAAATCATCATTTCGTCAACTAACACCATTGACGGCAACTAACGGTTGTTTCTTTTTTTTTTAACTGACACTATCAGAGTCACCTATGTTGTTTCTTACTGCGCTTGCCACGAACAAGCCCACTGTTACGAAGACAGCTCTTGTTTCGGTAGCGCTAACTAGAGACAAGAGTACGACTTTACTCCCACGCACGACTCATTCGCTTGCACAACCCCTTTTCACAGGAGGGCGCATTCACACATCTCACGGATAGAACACAGAAGAAAAACCATGTCTGAAAACGGGGCGCCCAGATCACGGGGAAGACACGCTACCCCTGTGCCAGGTCTTCGGCAATGTCTCTTGTAGCTCATTCTAACAACCAAATTAGATATAAAGACTAATAATTATACTTAAAGTAGGATTCCGACAAAAAAAATGTTCCAAAATTTGCCAATTTATGGAACTTAGTGTCATAAAAATAAACTACAAGCTTATATTTTCGTATGCGGCAATAGTCTCAATAATTTGGGTTATAAAAACATGCAGGCATAAAACTTTGAAAAATATTCCAGACTAGTGAACTAGCTCAAACGCGTAATGCCATAGATTTTGTAGTGCAGAGAATGCACTGCGTAGTAGTGTGGTGGATTTATTGAATGGATCGAATTCTTGGCTAAAAAAGTAAATACCTAAATAAATAAAAAGGAATGTTTGTCTGCATGTCTGTTATGCCTTCCTAAACCGTTCATCCGATGGCGATGAAACCGGATCAGCTTATTGTTTACATCTATGGGATGGTTATATGAATGGTACACTCATATAAAATTCAATAAAAAGTTTCTAATCTCAACCGCATCTACTTAACAAGGATTCATCTCCAAATAACTCGCACAGGAAACAATAGATTCTGTAGAAATACTGAATCCATGTGAAAGGCTCATATTTTGAAGGTATAGAACGCAAATGTCGTGCAAGTCACTCTCAGAGGTGACCACTTTATTACAGATTATGCGAGAAAGTTTTGGGGACACCAACCCTGTGGTTTTTTAATTTTGAATATATGTTAGCGCTTTTCGAAATAACTCCCAAAAATAATTTAGTAAAAATAATTTTGCACCATCATAATTTCCAAAATTTATCTCTTCAACTGCATCGACGATTTTGTGGTATAAATATATTTTTTACGTTAAATCAATTTAGAAAGAAAATATTGTGATCCCATTTTCTAACATTAAATTTGAGAATTTTGAATGAATAGTACACTAATCATGTGATACAATAAATAGTTTCTTTCACTACCATTCTGAAAGAACTCCAAGCTTTACAATTCTAAAACAATACGCGAATCTAATATATAAAAATGAATATTTGTTTGTTCTTGTTTTATATGCTGTCGTACCGCTCATCCTATTTCGATAATACATTACCAAATTATTGTATGATGGCATTTAATATTATTTTTTTCGGCGGTAGCAACGCGCCTGGTATCAGCTAGTAGTGAATAAAGCTTGTTTTCCATTTTGCGTATAACCAACGTACCCAGTTCATAACACTTGTAGAGACATCTTAATAAGCCAGTAGCTGCCACTAAAGATCGGAAGTCACTTTTGTATAGTGGATAAGTTACTCTTCTACAAATCGGAAGATCGCGAGTTCGATCCTTGGCCGAATTCAGCCTACGCTTACGCCAAACTCTTTATATTCGTGAAAGACAAAGTAGAAACCAAATGTAGCGCACATATAATACGATTGAATATCTTTAATTGTAATGCAGAGAAAAAATATTATTAAATTATTCAGAGAAAAAATAAGGAAGAAAAGTCTTGCGCATTCAATGCAACGAAACAGAGAGAAGAACGCCTTGCAATCCAAGCAGTAGGAGAAAATTCTATCAGCTTGTTTCTACGGAAACATAAAGGAACTTAGGAGACGAGCATCAACTCCACGAATGCTCAAAATTGATTTTCAAAGCCCCGAACTGGAAATAAACGGCATTGACAATTTAGTAAATGAAATAGATGCTTTCAATTTTTCGATGCTAAACAAATTTGCTCTTCATGAATTTCGCTTAAAATTTGATCGGAATCTACAAATTTAGCTCAGAGATATTCATCTAAATCAAAGAGCTTTTAAAGGATCATATGTATATATATATATATATATATATATATATATATATATATATATAT
>JAPMOQ010067144.1:20360-62934 GCA_026543055.1 Argiope trifasciata | reverse complement strand
ATATACACACACACACACGAAATTATTATGATACAAAAAAATTACTAAGAGTTTGTTTTTCCAAGATTCGTTTATGTGTATTTTATAATTATAAGGTTTAAGGCCATGAACGTATTTTAAATCTTATTCCCTCACATTCTTAAATTTGTGAAAGGACGCCCCCTCTGGCATATCTGGTTGAAGAAAAGAATGCGGAGGAAAAGAAAAGCGTACTTTCGAAACTTCCGGTTTATGTGTTATTGTTCTCTCAGCTGTTCACACAACTTCCGGCCGGCTTCATCCCTCCTCCCCTGTCCCTGTTTCGCAGCAGATGTTTCAAAACTACGCTCTAAATTGTCCTTAATCGCTATCGTAATCGTTTCGGAATTCAGGTGAGGGGCGAGGGGCGTTAACTTTAGCTTTCTGTAAATAAGAATAAAATTCAACTCCCTTTTATCATAAGTTCTTTTTATTTATTTATTCAGAATTAAAAAGATATGGAAATTTGAATATCGAGGTTAAAATCACTGAAAAGTGAGAACTTTTCTTATATATATCGTATGCAAACATCAGCTACCGAAATAAATGATGTTTTTCCTGAGAAGATTCGTTATTATGATTTAGCTTTCAACGTCACATGATTTAAATATTTTGCATCAATACGGAAAGCATGAGCAAAATTTTTGTAAATCGAAATGAAAAATAAAAAAATAAAAAAATAAGTTCTACAATTGCATTCAAAGATTGTCTGTTAAAAATATATATATATATAAATGAATGGAGAAAAGTGTTAAAGAAAATTATAATTTGCGTTTGTTAGAATGAAAGCTAAATTATCTTTCAGATTGAAACACAAATGATTGTGCTGTTTATTTTTTAAATATTATGTTTCTTTAGCTGCAATTCATTTCCTAGAGGAAAAATTGCATGCATTGCATGCGCCGCTCCCTTTTGCAAAACATTCTCCCCGAATGCGAGAAGGAATAGTCATGCAAATAAATTAACAAATATCCTTCTTCTTTTGATTGTGAATGGCAATATGCATATTGATATTCTATAATTGGAGGGTTTGTTGAGAAAAAAGGTAGCTCCAATTATTTAAATTTGCCAAAAACCATAAAAAAAAACAAGTTTAAAAAAACTAAATTTCTCATTTTGTGAAAATTTTCTTTTTGGTCAATTTTATTAATTTTTCCTACATATTACGTCAGTATTTCGACTTAAAAATATGTTTTTCAGCTGACATGATAGATATTAGAATGTTGGACAACCTCTATCTTCCCACCATATAGTTTGTCTACTTCTATGAAAAATGTTTTACAATAAAATTGCAGTTAACTGTAATACTATTAATTATTTAAAGTAAACTTACAAAATATACATACAGCTTGTGTCTTAAAAACAAAAATATATATTCCCATTACTCATCTCCCTTCCCCCTCAGTGACGTCGAACTCATCTACTGCGTCATCCAGTTGTAGGACACCGTTGAACCTCACATCGTTTTGTGGGGGGTATTTACAAGCTAGTCCTTTCCCATCTGTAGTGGAAGCTTTATAAGCCAGATAACACCCTTAAAACGGTGTGATTACATTCAGTCTTGTGGTTATGCTATTTGGCTCCCAACCATAAGGTTCTGAGTTCGATCCTAGCTGTCGCTAATAGCAACACATCCTTACATTTGGAGCTTTTAAGGGGGTAGGTTTAGCTTAGCTATTTTAATGTCCCGTTGTAAAACAACACGCAAGTTATTTTGGGATGGACCTCTTCCTCTGGAACCGCGGTCAGATGACGAGGACGACACCTGAGCTGACAGATTCAACGTGCATGAAACCCCCTCACACAACGGTTCTTCAGAGGAAACAAGTCTCGAACCTGAAACCCTCCGGTTCCGAAGCCGAGACCTAACCACCAAGCCACCGTGACCCCCTCTTAAGTGGAAGGTAGCGGCAATAAAATGGCCGAGTCTTGCTTAACGTTAAAGGAGTATTACTTCGAATGTTGAACGTTCTTACTGTCTTGTTACAGAGTAGTCCAACAACACTCTTGCTACATAATATGTCTCCTGTATTCATTTGGGATTTGCCATGAGCAAAGAGTACACATTTCACTGTAAAAATACTTTTGTTATCGTTAGAATGATGAAAGAAATTTTCAGGAAGAAACCGTCTTTTAATAGCAAACGCAGCTGAAAGTCATTCCTTGGATAACTTTAGTAACAACAAACTTCTTCAAACTTAGTAACAACAATTTGTCTTCTCTATGATACCAATGTTTCCGAAGACAGGATAGATGGGGAGAAATAGCTGTAGCTCCAGCAGCTACTTCTACATTGCAACAAACGAATGAGAAAGTCAGCTCTATCGCTTGAGTAACGCTGGAATTAACAACTAGAACTACATCTTTCTGGCACCAAACGAATAGGTTTTTATTTTATACAACATGATAGTGCATGTAACTCCGAATTCTAGCTACGTCTTACATACTTTTTTTTGCAGGAAAACCTTGTAAGTAATTTTCCTTTGACCATAGACAGAAATGTAAATTCATCACGAGAAAAAAATTCAGAATGAGCAATGTCCTTTCGTTTGCTGTTCACCTTATTCCGAAAAAGATGGCAGTAGAAAAATATTAGAGTACCATATAAATTTATATAATTTAATTTTACGAAATTAAGGTATCCGACTAAGTTAAAAACACTTGTTATCGACCCCATTGGCGAATTTTTGTTTTATTATTATATCTCGTAGTTCAGGCTTTCCTCTTTCCAAAACAGTTTATCTTTTCTGGGGAAAGGAAGGCCATACCTATCATCCAGGGCAATTTTAAACAAAACATATTTTTCAGCTAAAATCTTCAGCTTAACTTCAATTTTAATTTTCATAAAAGTTCTTCACCGTTAACACGACACCTCAAAAACTAATTGAGGTATTTACATAAGAATTTCAGCTTATGTATTAAATAATATGAGCAATGAAATGAACCAAAAGTTTTATCGTTGGTGATATACGTTTTCATTTATAGGTGTTTTCAGAAAAATTAAGTTGTGAATGTAAAAAAATGTGAAAAAAAATGCATATAAGCGCATATTTTTACCCATCACTTCTTTGCATCTCAAGATTTTTCTTATATTTTGGTTCATTTCATCCATCATGCGTCCAACTTGCGTCCAAAGAAAAATAGGATTGCTACATTACAATTTTGTGCTGTTTGTGCTGTTTGCTTTTACAATGTTTGCCGTTTTCGTAAAATTTCCTTAAAATCTGCAAAAAAATTTCTTTTTTCTCAAAGTATATTATATTTTCAATTAATTTTTTTTATGTATTTATAGTGTTTATAACTGGCATTACATCAAAAATCATAAATAGTTTTAAAAAAATCTTGTGTTTCAAAATTTTTCCTTCAAACGTATTCGGATATTTTAAATTCTGTATATAAACTATAGAAAAAGACACCATATTATAAACAAAGTCTAAATTATTAACATCAATCTGTTTCAAGAAATATGAAATGTAACTTTAAATAAAAAATGAGAGAAAAGAAGAAAAAAATGAAATTTCAGTGTGGAATCCGAAATTCGTGAAAAAATAACCTGTAAAGAATAAAAATGTATTCCGTTGTTTAATTTTTTTATTTGCTTTCAAAAAAAGAGTACTAGAAGAAGAGGAGAAATAGTGAATTCCCATGCATGCTTTTAAGCTGCTGTGTTTTTGAAAATAATTTACGTTGAACATAACGGATATATACAATAAGGATTGTTGATCATCAGAGATTGCCATTTCCATAAATGGAATAAATGATGGAAATGACTGATTTTCTTCCATAGAAAATATAAAAGATGGTTATAATTGTTTGTGCATGTACAGTCATATTCTGTAGGGCTCCTTAGAAGGCACAACTTCTTCTAAAAAACAATTTATTAACCAACCAATCTCAATTGTAAGGATGCATTTACTAATCCTGCGTGAGACTGGAAACGGGTACAATAGTTGGCTCGTAAATTGGCGTACAAAATTTACAACAACACGATAGGTTGGGAATCTTTGCTCAATCTATTGTTGATTTCCAGAGAGTTTATTGGCGATTATTCCTTGCAGTATGGTTAATAATGTCCGAAAATCGAATTTGTCTTTCCTCGTGTTTTCCAGTACAGATTGGAAAAAAAACTAAATATAGAATTACATCCCATAGCATTGTATAGTTAATTCATAACATTTTCATGCAACCGTGTCTACTAGTTTCTTAAAGTATATGCAACACAACACCGCTTGCAACACAAAAATGATACACTTTCATAGCTGTACAAGCTTTTATTTTTCTCGCAAATACTTTTTAATACTTCAGAATACTTTTTAATGAATTTTCTTTCTTATTTTCTAACTTCAAATTCGTATGCTATAAGTGCTCAACAGGGTTTGGACAAATAATCTTGATATTATGAAGAAAAAAAAAGTCATTAAGGAGCTCCATGACTGTTGTTTTTAAGTATAAATATATTTATAGCAAAACGCAAAACTCGCAGGTGTAGAAACATTAAAAAAATGATATATTATATAAACTGTATCGATAAAAGATACATTCTTAGTGCGAATTAAAAATAAAAACTATAAATGCATTACGAATTACCTTTCAGTTATATAAAGACATCACAAAATAAGCATGAAGATAAAGTCGAAAACTCAAAATATTTACCCATGCTATTTTCTTTTCATATATAGAATTCGCCGAGGAAGGATCTCAAAGTATTTCAGCCCCTGTAACCACAAAAAATCAAATACCGCCCTTACATTTTGTTAATAATCCGTATAATCAAAACCGTCACTGCATTTTGTAGAGAAAAATTAATGTATTTTTCTTTAATGCATAAGTTATAACTTTTTAACAAGAAGTAATTATATTCATTTATACAGTTCTTAAATATATAATTAAAATTTAATTTTTAATCGTTGATATAACCATAAATTTAATTTTAAGTATAAAAATATTTTTAATAACTATTTTTATCTTAAAATCATTAAAATCTTCAATTTTTTTTTTTTTTTTTTTTTTTTTTGCCATTCAATAATGAAAAGTTATATGTTATTACTCATTGAAGTTAAAATTATTTTGGAAATTAAAAAGAGCATTGAATTTTATAAAATTATTCCGACAAATAATCTTAAAATCAATAAACTAGAAAGCAGGTGTTAAGTTATGGAATACATAAGCAAAGGGTTTTATATGTTTTGTAACACTTTGTACTCTTCCCGGTTTTCTGAAGAAAGACAAATATTTTTTTAAGGGTTAAGGAAATTTTTTTCTAATTGATTCTTTTAGCCTTTCGATATACGCATACCTCTTAATGTACCCAGATCCTTTAAGGTATATTGATATACACGCGCAGTATTTCGAAGAAAGAAAAAAAGGGCATCGGCCACTTTTCTGATGTTTTTATAAAAGTTTCTTTTATCTGTTTCAGATAATGATAATATTGAAATGTGAACCATATCAGTATTTGAATAAGCAGTATAAAATTGCAAGATATTTTTAGAAAAAGGTAAGAATCAAAATGTTTGCTTAAAGAAGAGAAATAATCATTTTTAATTAATGTAAAACTTATTTGAGTTTAGTGTAGTTATATTGACGTCCCATTTTGAAACAACACTAGGACTATTTTGGGATGGACCTCGTCCTTTTGAACCACGGTCAGATGACGAGGACGACACCTGAGATGGCACCTCCCTTCTCCACACCATACCAGTGGGAGGACGTTTGACCTGATAGATTTAAAGTGCTCCAGACTCGCTTACACGGCGGTTCTTGGGTGGAGTCCAGTCTCAAACCTGAAACCCTCCGGTTCCGAAGCTGAGACCTTACCACCAGGCCACTGTGGTCCTAAATGTTATTTGAATCAACAAAATCAGCTACTAATGCCATGGAAAAGAAAATATGCTGTGCTTAGTTTTCCAAGAATAATACTCTCAAAACAAGAAAAGAAAAAGAAAGGAACTTATTCAGGAAGGATTAACTGAAAATAAAAACCGACCGCACCCGATACCGGAAAATAAAGTTTGCGGCAGAGATTTTGATTATGTCAAGACTTGCGATATGGGGCTAAAAATGGTACTCTCACTGTAAGATTCGCCGCAAGTCATGTGACTCATGCTTGTTTCGATAAGAAATAAGCGATTGATTCTCTCAATTTATATCTCAGCTCTGTGGCTATGCCATTTCATACAAGAGTGGAAATTCCCAAACTAGGACAAATTCGTTAGGAGTTAGGGAAGAGGTTTTCTTCGTCCCTAATTTTTGCGGAATGAGATCAGAGAGTTTTCTCATGTGTGCAAGCGGGTCCTCCATCAAGAATAGGAGCTCTAAGTTTTCGAAGAGGTATAGTTTAGTGAATAGAAATAAAGAAACCGAAAATATTTAATATCATCAATTAGATGGAAAGATATATTGCACTTGCTAAGAGCGGTTATATTATTTTTTTAAAGTCTTTCATTGTAGTTATGTTATTCAACAACCTTCCAATTTTCGCATTTTTGAATTCTGTCAATATCATGGGTGGGAATTTTTTTGAAAGGACTCTTGCATTTGTCACGCATCACCAGATTTAATTTGATGATGCGTAGAATGTAACAAGTTTACAGACGAATAAAATGTTGTTGAATTCCTTATTGAAAAGATGTAAAAAGTTAAATAGAAGATTTAAGAACGAATTGGTTAACTCCAACTTAAGCGAAACGATTATATGGCGAGACTTTACTACCGAATTGAACAAAGGGCTGCTCTTGAAAACGGAAGGAATTATATCTATGCAAGCAGACGGAGCTTTGCTGACGGATCCAATTTGGAACACAGCAAAAGAAAGCTAAATCCAAAGTCGATATTCCGTTTCATCTTGGTAAAGAATCCCTTACAAAAAGGCCTTCCTCAGAAGAATGATCAAAATTCACAGTGGCAATTCATTTTTTATCTTGGTCCACGTAAAGAGAAAAACAACTGCTGTCATTTTTGGGTTTTTTAACCCTTAACTGGAGATGTGCGGTCTGCTAGCGATAAATTTTCGCTCATCCCTTTCCTATTTTTAGCTCAATGGAATGGAGCTTCCCATTTAGTGAACTTCAACAAACCTGCACTTTTTCAACCGATTTCAGCAGATGGTTTTTTTAATATTTCAGTTTTTTCTTTAGCACTGAGACCTCCCTGTTACTTCACCCAGCAATAAACAAGGCTCAGCAGATGGCGCTAAAACTTAGGCCTCGAAATATACAATTTACCGATCCCGTTATGAAGCAGCACTCCAGACACTTTTAAACGAAAGTGATCTTAGTGATAATTGTACAGAAGAGTTTTTCGATGAAAGTTCGGATTCAACTGATTCTAATTCGTAGGTTCAAACATCATTCATTTTACTAGTGATAATGTATTTTGGAAAATTTATAAAATATATTAATAAATCAATAGATATATATACAGAATTTATAGGTTGAATTTTAAATATTTTAACATTAAACTTGAGAATTCGGAACGAATATGATACAAATTACGCGTTAAAATAGTTTTTCTCATTACCATTCCGAACGGACACCAAGCTTTACAATCCTAAAAGAATACACAAATCTAATGCATAAAAATGAATATTTGTTGGTAGAACAGAATGATAAAAATAGAATAAATACTATTTATGCTTCTCCTTTAGATCTTTCCATTTCAATAAACGTATTCATTTCCGATATGCAAATATAATTCTTTCTGTCATTCTCAATGAAACAAGATAACAATTCCAAATCCCAAACGATATTTCCAAGATTGCTTCTTCTGCAGCAGCAACGAGCCAGGTACCAGCTATAAGACATAAACAAATAATTTTAGCCAAAATTATCCCAAACGCCTGTCAAAAAGGACATGATAAGTGAGCGCGGTGCCGGAAAGGATAATTGTTAACCTTCCCAATAAGTTTTGTATTTCCTGTTTCTTTTGCATCTTATTCCAACTTGCAATCTGGCAGCCCAGTTTTTATTAAAGTAGATTATGCCTTGTTTACTTTAAGTTTGGAATTTTTATACATTAAGTTCTTACATCTTTATGATGTACTGATCATCAGATCCATTTGAAGTTTCTTCATTTGTAAATACGCTCATCAGTTTTCTATGATCATTGTCAATAGCCGCATGTCTTATGTTGCATCAAAATAAACTGATGACGAAAACGAAAGTGGTGTTCCGAGACATAACAATGACCGAGCAAGCGGCAAGACGCCAATTCTGAGCAACAGTTTCAAAATGGCGGCTTCTTTCCGACATTCTCCCGGAACATTGCCTGCGCAAACTGACAACGAAAAAACACGCTTCGGCGAGACCACAAACAAGCTGGGTGGAGGGGGGATTTCAGAAGGCAAGGCGCAGATTGAAGCGGGTGATAATGGCAAACAAAGTGACACCAAGTACAAAGTGTTTCTACCCCGTTCAAAGAGACTTCTAATCAGGACTCAATCTCTTTTAATTAACTCAGCGAGTGGGTAGATGGGAGAAAGTGGTCGTCTGTCTTCCGGTTGTCTGTACTTTCCTTCCACGCAGTTGACAGTCACCAATGCTTTTTTTAATCGCCTTCTATTATGACCAGGATGATGAGAGGGAATTTGATACTCAACAATTGTTTTTGTGAGAGCTTTTCTTTCTTGGCGGAAGAGCAGTGGAGTTTCGGTAAAATCTTGAAAATTTAAGTTATCGATAACATAATACAAAAAAAGAACAAATCAAAGTACTTTGAAGCTCGAAAGATATTTCATGTCCCAAAATTATTATCTGTATAAATAAAAATGAATGTTTGTCTTATGTCTCTTATGCCTTCCTAAACCGTTCATCTGATTGCGATGAAACTTGGTCAAGGATGGCTATAAGAATAGTACAATGATCTAAAATAAAAATAAAAAATTCTAATCTCAAACCACATCCTTTTACCAAGGATTCGTCTACAAATAACTCGCCGCGGAGACAGTAGATTCTGTAGGAATGCTAAATACAAGTGAAAGGTTCATATTTTGTGTCTATAGCAAGCAATTGCCATGCAAGTCATTCTCAGAGGTAAATTTATTATAGATTAAGTGAAAACGTTTCGGGAAGACCAACTCTGGGTTTTTTAAATTTAAATTGAATTTTAGTGTTTTTCACAGCAACTACTAGAAATATTGTAGCACAAATAATTTTACACCATCTTAATTTTCAAAAAATATCTTTTTATTCATATTAACTATTCTATGGTATAAATATATTTTCTCTGTTTAATCAATTTTTAAAGAAAATATTTTAATCACTTTTTCTGACATTAAACTTGAGAATTCTGAACGAATATTAAACGAATTACAATAAATAGTCTCTTTCACTGTCATTTTGAAAGAACACTGAGACTTTTGATTTAAAAGAATACACAGATCTAATATATGAAAATGAATATTAGTTTTGTCTGTATTTTATATACTGTCGTTCCGTTCATCCTGTTTAGATAAAACATTACCAAATTATTGATTGATTGCTCTTAGTATTATTTCTTTCGGTGGCAACAACGGGCTGGGTTACAGTTAATAAATTTCTAAAGAAAATAAATTTATGGGAAAGGTTTGTCATGTAAACTTTATATAATTGACATTTATATAATTTTAATAATTTTTAGAATAATATTTATATAATTTTTTCTGGAAGTTTTGTCCTTAAATGTCCTAGAATATTCTTCCCGAAACTTTATCGCATATTCTGGAATTTTTCATAAAATTCCAATTCATATTCTCCAAATATCCAATCGCATAAAATTACGGATTTCGAATAACGTCATAAATGCCTTCCTTGCATAGTATTAGTGAGCAATAGTTATAAAATATAGATTTTTTAGAAAGAATTTAAACTTTTTCCTGAATCTGTAGAGCCAATACGCATTTTGAACGCTTTGTGCACAGCCAAATGAAAGCAAATTTTGTCATACAACTACTAAAATTGTAGTCTTAAAATAGTTTGCCGAATTTCATAAGCCATTTTTTATGAGTTTTTGTGTTTATATTCATGCAACAGTACAAACCAACAGACGCGAACTTTTCGACTTATTTGGTTCAAAATTTAACAAGAATCTATATTTCTGATATTAAACCTGGGTAATAAATTTTATCTTTTTAACTATTTTGAGATTTGAAATGATCCAGTTCACTTGTAATCGAAAAACCAAAGAGATTAACTGCCTTTGAATGGATTTCATTTAAAATTTAAGGTGTACGTACATACTAGAATATTTTTTTAAATTTTATCTTTAAAAATCCATTTTTTTTACAGTAGCTCTTTGACATAAGTTTAGACTCATTTCAGTGGGAAAAATCCATATTACACTAATTTTTGATTAATTATTTAATATTTCATAAGCTAGTTAGCCTATTTTTTTGAAATAAGAAATCTTAAATTCTAATTTGTATAGACACACCATTCTAGTAGGAAATGATGCCAAATATGAGTCTTCATGCTGTCTGCCTCGATCAAGTCATAAAAATATATTGTTTTTCAAACAATTTTTTCATCAACGACGAATAGAAAAAGCGAGATTTTTTCTGTCATTTTAAATTCTAAATAGCTGTTAAAAGTTCATTTTTACAAATATAACTTTAATAGAGGCACAAAACATCCACTGTTTCATAGAGATTATTTTTGATGTATAAATAAATAACTGTATTTGGCTCATTTCTTGTAGCGTTATGATCATTTGAAAGAAGCACCAGAGTGGAAAAATATCATTCTTCATAAAATAAGTTTTGAAAAAACCAAAACTAGAGTTTTTACTGCAAGTACCTAAAACAAAAATCCTTTTAACCTCCAGAAACATCCAGAATATGGACCACATCTTGGTATCGTTTGAAAGCTGGAGAATCAGAGAACATTTTGAAACAACAACAAAAAAAAATTGATGTTTCGAAAGATTTTCGAAGTTTCAAGTATGTACACCTTAATGGAAATTTACAAATTTGATCGTAATTCTGTATGCCAAATCTCAGTCATCTACCTCAAAGCCGTTTCTAAGTATGTACCTTTGCTCCGCGTTCTGGGATTGTACTCAATGTATTTTTGACGCGTAGTGAAATCAAAGGCAGCCGGATAACACGGGCGGGTTTTATCCTCTGACACCTTTCGTGTTTTTCATTTCAGATGGGAGGAATTTCGACTCTAAAGGTTTGAAGCTACAGATCGGAAGGTACAACGTCGCCTTTTCTCATTGAATTCAGCATTGTTTCGGGAGCAATCTTCGCTTTTTCGCTATTTTTCCCTCCCATCGATTGCCGGATTAGTAGTCATAATTTTGTTTTCCACATTTTTTTTTCATTCTCTTTCATAACTTTTTTTCATAACTTTCACGTTCCTCCAATGGTAAACTATAGCAATATTATAAAGAAATTGAGGTATAACAATGAATATAAAAACCTTTTAAAAGTATTCTTATCAAAGTGTTAAAAAAGAGAAATGAATGAAATGAAATTTTCTGTCCCCCATATTTACAATTTAGGGTTTCCAACTCCAGATTTTTGATTAAAATATCATTTTTACGTTTTAATAAACAAACAAAAGTGCTTAGAAAGTTTTGTTTACTTTTTTAGATTAAAAGAGCATTTGTAATTAAAGAATAGAATAAATTATGAATAAGTAATTTTATTATGGAAAATGTTGCCAGTCTTTCAGAAGAAAAACTTAAAAAATAATATTCTCAATTAGTTAGATTTTTTTTGCAACTTCATGGTAGTTTAATACATGTTGGAAAAAAAAACTAATTTGTTAAAAAGGAATTTTAAATGCTAATTGAAAAAGTATTTTAGGGAAGAAGCATATTTGTAAGCAACAAATTATTTTGTGAAAATGACAAATTTGCATCTTTCGCAAAGAAAAAAATATTTATAAAAGTAATTTAATTTTAATTAAACCAAGTAATTTTCATATCATTTTGAACCAAGATCTGAAGAAAGAGTAGCGGCAAAAAGCAAAAATATTTTAGGGACCTTTCTAGTAATTCATAATATAAATCTTGTTTTTACAAGCTATTTACCATTATTTTTAACCCTAATTAATGGTTTTCCATTTCATTCTTAGTTTCCATTGAATTATTTTTCAGAATTTGAAATTGGAACTTTAATTAAACAAGATTCAATAAAAAGAAATAATTCCGTATTTAAAAGAAATTACAAGAAAAAATAAATATTAGAATAAATTAAGGTTTCACAGATACCTTTCCTTTTTTTTTTAAATCTCAGCACTAGCAAAATTGATTTAAAATTATTTTCTAAAGCTATACATTTATTTTATTCATTCAGAAATATGAATGTTAAAATGTGATAAGAACACACTCTTTATTAATTGACATTTCATTTTGGCTGAAAATCTCGATTCATAAAATTGTTCCTTTCAAAAAAATTGGCGCATAAAATCTGTGGGAAAAGATAAGGAGGAGTTGCAAAATTTAAAAGAACATAATGACGGAATGTTCGCATTTCTTATTTTAAAATCAGCTTCTTCGTATTTCATTCAAAGAAGCAACGTTTAAAAATTATTGCGTATTCTTTCTCGATTTAAAATCTATTAAATGTGCATTCATCAGAATTATTAGAATTAAAATAAAAGCTACAAACATTTGATTGCTTATATTTTCAGGATGGGAAATTATATTGAAAATCTAAGATTTGGTATGAGTTTTGAATTATTACTATTTACTAATCAATCGTAATGTTTATTATTAAAATGTAGACGGTGTCAATTTAGAAAATATATAATATATTTAATGAAAGTAGGTTTTAAAAGACACAATTTTATTTATTTATTTAAAAAACATATGGACTTTTTGAATTTTAAAAAATTTAGCCATCAATTATTTATTCTTTAATTTATAAAATATCATTATAAAAATTATGAAACCTTTTGATCCATCTTTTTTTATCACCAGATGGCGCTATTCATGTAAAAAATGTAATGAAATCAAATAAATGACTGACGAATGTGAATTGGAATATTATCCCCAGGAGTGTTACGCAGAAAGATTCAAAATTCTTGCATCGATTACAGGACTCTGCCTTTATAAAAATAAAAAAAGTGAATTTAAAAGAAAGTATGTAAGTTAAAGCAGGTCTTTTGCCGTAGAGCAAGGAGGTATTTATATTATTTCAAAAACTTTGTGCACTTATTTATGACAACGACACCTCACTGTTTCGTTAAAAACATGTTCGATAACTACTGTCTTTCACAATTCTACTTTTTTTTGCTCTGCTATACTACGTCAGATCAGGGCCCAAATTCATGTGAGATGATATGCGAAATTTGCTTTCATTTCTTTAATTGCAAAAGAATTTTTGAATTTATATTGTATTAACTGAAGAACATGGAACGTGTTAACTGAAAATTAGAAAATTTTGCAATAATTTTCTAATTTTCAATCAATTAGAAAATTTTGCAATAATATTATATATTTTTTTTATAAATGTTTATTTTTTGTATATTAATGAAAGTACCAATCACCTAAAGCATGTAAAATGCTTAAAAGTGGGATAAGTAAATGATTTCCATATTCAATAAGCAAAGTATGTGGATAGTACAGTGAGTGTACGTTTTGACATAAAATCATTAGGTAAGCTTATCTATCGCCCTGTAAGATGAGACGGTTGGTCTTCCTGTTGCAATATGTTTTTCCTATCCAGAACAGCTAATAAAGCAAACGTTGATGATCAATATTGTAACAATCCTGCCGATGCGGTCATATGAATTTTTAACAGAATCAGGCTCCTAGATTGACAAAATATCTCTAAATTGAGTGGTTGGAATTTGTCGAATAGAAAAAAAAGAACAATAATCGATGCTACAAAGAGTTATGAACATAGCTAACCCCAGAAAGCAAACGGAAAAATATGAATAACCGGATTGCCACGACAACTAAGGTTTGGGTCGTTAGTACCGGTCACGATACAATTCCTACAGTAGGCGAATTCTATAATTGTGGATGACAGGAGTTATCAAACATGTTATACCATTTTTAGAGTAACCTTGAGGTAACGTTGCAAAAAACAACGGTGAATAGATCATAGATTCGTACTTCGTAATTGATAGATTTCTCAGATGACGATAATTTTAATTAATACTGAATTCCAGATCAGTGCCACCTGTCGAGAAATATGTCGCCGACACAGCAAATATTCAACAGAGGCCTTACTAACCATCTTTGAATAAAAAGTGCGCAAGCGGGCATCGCTACTAAGCGGTAATATTTGCAGTCCGACTTTTTACTTTTAGATTTATGTCCTGACTTAGGTGCAGGGGCTAATCTGGGCGTCCCGTTCGGGTATAGCTGTTATTCTGTGAGTCGTGTAAATGTACCCCCCTAAAAAGAAGTTGTGCAGGCGAATATGAAGCATGAAGTAGATAAATCGTACTATTGGCCCTGGTTGGCGTTACTAAAATAAAGGGCCGCTCATTTAGACTTAAATAGCTGTCAGTGGGCTTATAAAGTGCCATAAGTAATAACAACAACTTTTAAATTTATAACGTCCTTCTAGAGAGACTCTTGAAACATTCTGTTTCTCTGATAACCCCATGTTTTCATCCATTTCCTATTTCGCCTGGAAATATTTCCTCGGTAAACTTTTCCCTTTAAATAAATTCTTTTATTTTTAAGAAATCTCTTCACCATTACTTTTTTAAATCTTAGTATTCAAACTGAACCTGTAAATATTAAAAAAAAACCCTAGACATGTTGCCACTAAAGCCCCCCCCCCCCAATATGCATTTTTTGCTAGAAGAAGAGTGCAATTTTTGTGCATTCTTACTTCCAAAGGTGCCAAATTTGACGAGTGCAATTTTTTTGGAAGATTTGGTAAGACTCCCACAGAAATAATTGGGGGATCACCCGGAATTGATTTAAAATATTCTTTAAGTATTGATCGTTATTAAAAATTATTCTGATCAATTTGAATTCCTAGCCCTTTTATTTAAAAAATGGTTTAACACCTAAAATGAATAAAGCTGACTGAAATGTAAACGCGCGGCTTGACTCTCAGTACTAACAATAAATACGCATTCCTGTTCAGGTGGAGTCGTTCAAGTTCTCCTGAAAACACTTCCATAGAGTCCATTAGCTTCATCTCCAGTGTTTACATCCAACACACTTTCAATACTAAAAGTTCTGCTTTCAACAGTTTTCGTCGATCAGCAGTATCTTCAAACGCTTCCAAGAACACCATTGACAGATCGCTGAATCAGGTACTATGATTTTACTGTTTTCATTAAAAGAACAAAAATACAGTACCTGATACAGCGATCTCTCACTACTGTTGGAATAAAGAATTCAGAAGAATTTCAATGCCACAATCTTTTTGTTTATAAGATTGTTTTTAGCTGAGTAAAAATATAATAATTCATCTTTTTTAAAGTATCATGCGAGTTTTTATTTTTTGAAATGCTATTTTTCTATTTGTGTATACATAATCGCAACAGTCAAAATGTTCAGCAAAGATATCTTTTAATTATTGATAAATTTAACTCAATATCCCAGTTGCTTTACTTGTGTATTTTCATTTAAAAACGAACCGTATTCCGTATGATTTTTGGTTTGTACTCGGCAAATCTGCAAAGCTATGCTGTTTCTGTTGCTTCGTTGGCCTTAGCTCATTAATAATTCATTTATCTTTCGCTCTCAGCGATTTAGTCTAAACAAAAACTTTTCGAAGCTCGAAGTGTTTCGATGAAGTGTTAAAAGGTTGGGCATTCCATTCAATATTATGGGAATGTCTTATGTGTGCTTGCTAAATGGTGTAATAAGAAACTTTTTAATTTTTTTTAAATTTTATTTTTCAATGTATTTAACTTCTATATTAATCTAATTGTTTGGATTTTTAAATAAAGAACTTTGATTCAATTCTTTTTCATATTTTAACAAATTTGATCCGAGTTTTTGAAACAAGATTTACCCTATTTAAATTTCTTTCCCTTTTCGAATTCATTACGACGAAAGAAACAACTGATATATTAAATGTTTTTTATAATAATGTTGTTTTTTTCAGTTGAAATGAAAAAATGAAGCATTTCAACTTCAGTATTATATATTTTAGCGCAGTTTACAAGCATTACTTGTCTAAAATATTTCTAAATGAATAAAATTTGCGTATTTCATTGTATATTTAGTGTATTTTGGTATAATATGATTCTATGTTGAGAATTTTGGTAAATGATAACGAAATTTGACATATTATAGCAACACCATTGTTATTGTCTGAACCATTGTTATTGGAAATTCCGTTATTTCCTTTAGATAACTAAAATTAAATTTTAATTTCAAAATGGCCTATCTCTGCAAAGGTCGGTGCGAAGATTCATTCGTTTTAACCACAGAAATAAATTTAGAAACCGATCAATTTATGACCATCGCCACACTCAAAGACCTTATAACTCATAGCGAAAAATATGATGAAGACCCAACCATAAATCTGTTTGCAACAATTGTTGAAGATCGCAAAGCCAGGGAGAAACAGCTAGAAGAAAAATTTCGTATAGAAGAAGAACTCTGCCTCGAACAGTTGAAGTTAGAAGAATAAAAACAGCAGGACGAACTCTCTGAACGCAAGCGCTAAGATGAATCTGAGTTGGAAAAGTTAAGGATCCAAATGCAGTCTATGTTAGGTACTGGTACATCAGAGGCAAGATATACTAAATTTATAATCAAAGAAGTATCAAAATTTCGACATCGATTCAACTTCAAAGAAGACATCGTTAAAATAATTTGAATGTCTGTAGTGGAAGCTTTATAAGCCACATAACATCCTCAAGACGATCACTTTAGTCTTGTGGTCATGTCTGACTACGAACCATAAGGTCCTGAGTTCGATCCTAACTGTGGCTAATGGCAACATTGGTGATCTAGGACGATGAAAATAAACAAAAACGCAACCTTCGTTCAGCTGTAGTGGCGCCCTCGACCCAAAACAATAAATAAATGGATAAAGGCAATAAATAATCAGCCAATTAAAAAAATGGCGATAAATAATAAATAAATTTAAAAAATTGAAGCTGATAAATAATCAGTTAATCAAACAAACAAACAAATGGGTAAGACGCATTAAGAAAATCAACAGCCAATAAAATCACCACTAAAACAGCCACAAGATATCGATCATCTCACCTCTCGCTGGAGTGGGAGTATTGAGGTGGAAGCCTTATAAGCCAGATAACATCCTCAAGACGGAGTGATAACTTTTAATCTTATGGTCATGTCGTCTAGCTACGAACCCGAAGATCACGAGTTCGGGCCTAGCTATCTCCAAATAGTAACGCGTCAAGCACAAGGATTGAATATTTATCAAGAAAACTGGTTTTTTAATCTGTTAAGTTTACTACCACAGTAAGTATCTCACATTTTAGCGAGAAAGTCTTATGACTAAGCTAACTCTTACAAACGTGGTAAAGACAAACTGCTGAAACGTTATAAACTTATTGCAGAAAATTTGAACAACTATGTGCGACTCGTCAAAAAGCACTTGAAAGAACATGGACTGATTTCAACTATGAACCAAATACTTACTTCAAAGGCGGGATAAATGAATTAAAGATAGATGCTTTTGAGAAATTATCACATATAATCATAACTGATCAACTGAAACGAAAAACGCCTTTTGAATGTAAAGAGTATTACCTTGGAAGAATGGGAAAATATTAGCTCAATTACCCAATTAGCAAAGAAAAAAAATTAGAAAAATTCAAAGACGTTAAAAGGAATCTGATACAAAAATCGAGAAGTCCATTTGTGAAGAAACAAGAATTCTACTCCCCAGAAAAATACCAAATGTATGATGCACTGAGAAAATTCGAGTATAATAGGACAGATAAGAAGTTTCCAGCATCAACAAATTACAATAAACATCATGATGCTCCTGTCACCAAATATGAAGCTCATCAAAAAAATCCAGGCAGCTTATAGAAGGGGTACTACAACAAAATTTACGAGAAGCATTTGAACTTTAAGCATGCTCAGAAGAACTACTCTAAATCGCAGAAATTCAAAGACTCTCCGAAGGAAGTAGATACGTTCACAAAGAAGAAAACAAACGCCCAAAAAAAAGAGGTAAATAAATCAATAGAAACTTGCACACTCATCGTTAAGGAAGGGTTACGTGCTAAAGAAATATTTAAAAAGAAAAGAAAAGTCACCGCGCTTATAGAAAGTGGTAGAACCTAAGTTTGCTACGAGCGAACACAAGCAGAAGGATAACTGATTCAACAAAATTATCGAAAAATAAAATGCCTCTGACAAGCATTGGCGAAACTGGTGACAACTATCTCTTTCTTTTAATACGAATTTGAAAAGGACAATGAAAACTACCCATTCACTTAACATGCTGTACCTGCCGATAAATCAAAATTTGAAGCAGTTATAGCATCGGATATTTTGGAACAAGCATCGATATGTTTCCCCAAACAAGGAGCTAAATTCAACAAACATTAGAATCAAGCATTACTTACGCATATATCTGCTGAAAAATCTTCAAAAAGAACTAGATCTATTTGTTGTTTAAAATCTTCAATTCAAGAAGGAACTTGAGAAGTTAATGTAAGACAAAAAAAAGTATCATCTGCCGAGGTAACAATGAGAATATCCTGAAAGACGAAGAATCAGTCTTTCAACCACGTCGTCGACAAGCGTTCACAGAAGGGCAAAAAGTAAACAAACAAATAGAAGAAGGGCTCGGCAAAGGCATTATATGTCCGAGTTCATCGGAATGTGCAAGCCCAATTGTAATTGTAAAAAGGGAAGATGGATAATCGAGAATGTGTATTGACTGCAGAAAATTGAACTAGAAGCTTTTGAAAGATAAATTTCCCTTACCTCTCATTGAAGATGTTATGGACACTTTGCAGGAAGCAAAGGTATATTCTACATTAGATTTGAGTAATGGCTTCTTCCACATCGATGTTGACGAAGGCTGCAAAATGTATCGGCCTTTTATTGTTCCAGACGGACAATTTGAATTTAACAAAGTTCCTTTTAGACTAAGTACAAGTCTTGGAGTTTTCCAACGCTATGTATCAAGTATATTTAGATACCTTACCCGGTAAGAAATTGTAACTAGTTATTTAGATGATCTCTTAATTTCAGCGAAAAACGAAAAACGAAAATATTGAAAAGCTTAAAATTGTGTTTCAAGTTGCGAAGAAATACGGATTAGAAATTAAATTCAAGAAATACCTAGTCATAAATTCGAGTGTCAGATTGTATAAAGTGGAACTATTAAATCATCTACCTCAACAACATTGGCTGTCCGAAATTTTTCAGAACCAACAAGCATTATTGGTCCAAAATAAGTACTTTTTCTTGGCTCAACCGGGCATTTCCACAAATATATCAAGGACTCTACAAAGATTGCTAAGCCATTTAGCTATTTAACGAGAAAAGAAAATCTCCTTGTTTTTGGGACTCAACAAAAAGTAGCATTTGAGAAATTAAAGAAAATCATATCTGAAGGCTCCTTCTAATATATTTATAAATATGGAAGAAGAGCAGAACTGCATACAGACTGCATAATGCCTCTTGTAATAAAATTGCTCTTGTAAACAAGGCGCAATTATATTACAAAAGGCCGAAGGTGGAAAATTACACCTAGTTTACCACACCTTGAAGAAGACAACAGAAGAAAAGTACGCCAGGTATGAACTAGAAATACTTGCAATTAAAGAAGTTTCGTGTTTATCTTTTATGACAACATTTTAAAATTGTAACTGATTGTACAGCATTTCAGGAGACTATGTTTAAAAACGATCTAGTGACTCGCATTGCCAGATGAGCACTTGAATTAGAAGAATTCGATTACGAAATAGAGCACAGAGCTGGAAGTCGAATGAAACTGGTTGTTGCTCTTAGTCGATAATAATGGCAGTCTGTGATGGTTGTTGCTCTTAGTCGATAATAATGGTAGTCTGTGTTGTTACATTAACTTTCAAAGTTGAAAAAACCACAAGAAAATGATAACATCCCAACACTGAAGTCGCTTCTACGAAAGCAAGGATCAGAAGAATTTTTTGAGAGAAACGGTATTCTCTATAAATACTTAAATGATCGAGAATTCATCGTAACCCCTAAAGCAATGGAAGCTGAATCAATTACATTGGTTCATCTTCTGAGAAGCAAAAACGAAAGAAATTGTGAAACAGCAATTATGTATACCATTCAGTTCGATTATTTACTTTTAGAATCAAAAGACATACAACAAAAGAAGATAATTAATATAATATTAATTGATTAACTGATAGATATGACACAAAGTTTCGAGGTTTTTTTTCCAAAGCTGCATAAATTTATTTCGACGTTGGTCAAGGGGAAACAATGTATTTTATCCTTATCCATTACTACCATTACCACCAATATGTAAACTTTCAATTCGAAATGTTTTTTTCGGAGCGTATCAGGGCTATTCTGTTTTAATGTTTTCAGTTTTTGCTTCATTGCAGACTACTACTATACTTTCAATTGTGCTTTAAATTAAAACGAATTTTCATCTTATTGGTATATTGAAAGGGACGTTATTATAGATTTCTTTTTACATTTTGTACAGATGATATATCATAATACATTTTTTACTCATTTCCTGATGTTCACACGAATGCATTTTATGATGCTAGTATATTATTTATAGATTTTCTGAACTTAATATCAGCTAAATATTTAATTTAATAGTATTTTGATTTCAAAACAGAAAGCGTCAGTAACTTATAAAAAGACAAAAATAAAAAAAGTCTTCTTAAGAATTTCGAGTTATAAGATTTAGAAAACTAGGATATAATCCGGATTAAAAAAATTTCAGTACAATAATAGAGGTGTGTTCGAAAAATTATTTTAGGAAATTTAACGCTTTAAATAAAACTAAATTTCCTGAACGTCGAATAGCTTCCGATCACCGGATTCTTGTAATGACCGCTGCTTTATTCAGAGGGGGGGGGGGCATTAAAATTCGCTTCATAAATTGCATAAAAAGTGCTTTCGTTACAGACGTTTTTGTTGTGCGTGCATATCATTACAAGTGAATGCGGCCAAAAGTTTCCATTAAAAATGCGCACGGAAAATTCGCTTCGTTTCGGTGACTCCCAGTCCTTACAGGGAAGTGGGGGCTTTGTTTTGAAATTCTGAGCACACGAACGGTGAAAAATGCATTAAATGAAATTTTCATTTTTCTTGTCGCTCACCCCGCTGTCATTATCTCCCTTTAGCGTGATGGGCTAATGGGAGCATGGACGCCGACCCCTCTTCTTATGGAACGTCTTTCGGAGCACGAAGTCGGAAAGTGGAGTACATGACGTAGACCCGGCTTCCAATCCCTACTAGCACACAAATATGGTACAATATCGCATGACATGCATTCATATTCGCTATAGGGTTTCATATTGTTTAATATCATATAATATCGCATAAGATTGTACAATGTTGTATGTCATGGATCAATATTAGCAATATTGTTTAAAATCATATAATATTGCATAATATCGCACAATATTGTATGACAGTGATTAATATTCATAATATTACTTAATATTGTGGAATATTGTTTAATATCATATAATATCGAATAATATTGGGCAATATTGTATGGCATTGATCCATATTTGCAATATTGTTTAATATCATACAATATCGTACAATGTTGTATGACATTGATCAATATCCGCAATATAGTTTAATATTGTAGAATAGGGTTTAATATCCTATAATATTGTACAATATAGGGCAACAGACTGTGCTTCCTGGGATCTGGGGACGTCAAGGGGATAGTTGACTGCACTCAGTCAACTATTCGCATACTTCTTGCGCTTTCGATCTCTCTGTTAAGGTATCCGACTACGCTCGGACTAATTTTTTTTAATTTGCTTTTTTAAAAACTATTTAGAGAGAACCGATTGGCGTGAGAACCTGTTTTTACATGTTTTTTAATCATTGCTTTCGCTGCATTCATTGATGGAGGTCCTTTACGTCAATTGTGTCGATTTCTGTAATTGCGAAGAGCGGCAGCTGCATTGGATTGATTCAGATAAAAGAGCTCCACAAGTAAAGCACGCTGTGCAGACGCATTTTACAAATCGACAGATACTTGAAGAAATGAATTTCAAAGGCCCGCTTCGTTTCTATAATTCAAAATACTGGCGCTTAATCGAGATTTGACATTTTACAATTTTCCCCCGTGTTGTATGCAAGTATTTAGTTGTCGGAAAGTATAAAGCGCCGCCTTTTCCCCTATGCGGGGACTTTTGGAACTAAATTCTTGTTTTGCGTATTCCTGTTTCCCATGTTGTGAATAGTGGTGGTACAAAATTTTGTGGCTTTGTGGCAGATAATTCGAGTGCAGAGGTATCTGAGTACCATCAGTCTAAAAAAAGGCACACTTTTTCTTGTATGCAGCCGACCACTCCGCCACCACTGAACATAACAGTATCGACAGGTAAAAAAAAAAAAAAAACCATATATTTCGACTTTATCGAGTACAAAATTATATTGTAATTGTCAAAAACATTTGTCCTGGATATTTTGATCCATCTTCAAATTTCACATCCCTCCTAGTCATGGGAAGAAAATAGGTTTTTGCTTCTTTTTTTTCTGACTGAAATTTTTGCTATTTGCTACTCATAAATACAACGAGCTGGAAGGGATGAAGCATTGTACGTAATTTTTATACCATAAAATTTTGTCAAAACTTTCTCCTACGTCAAGAAGTTTGCTTGTCAATCAAATGGAGTGCATATAGAATTGGTATACATAAATGGGGGCAAGTAAGAAAAATTGAAATCTTCGCAGTTTTATCGCAAGCATTTTAGATACATATCAGAATGAATCAAACTCATTAGGGAGGAGGGAGGGGGCTTTTCTACTGAGGGCACCTGAATAGAATATTATGAATTCGGTACATGGTCTTGATGTAGGCATTGCAAAACGAAATCGAAATATCAGCAAAGAAAACTAAATGGAATATGCACAAAGATGCCGTTGATTATTGGTACTGTATTACGAGGACCTTACCGAAAACATTCTCTAAAACTGAAAAAGGAAAACTAATTTCCTATTGAATGTGAAATGTGTATTTAATGATGGTTTTAAATATTGTGTGATTTTTTTCCAATCAGTTTTTGAATTTTGGAATCTATCTAAAACAGCTTTCAAAATCAACCCTCATTTTTCTGACCATACTTTTTTGAATATACCTCAAATTGTGGCAGAGGAAACAAATTTTGTGGTTTAGCTATATTGACGCCCCGTTTTAAATCAGCACTTGGAATACTGTCTTACCGCCTGGAGAAAAACTCTAGTAATCCTAAAAGTAGGGGTCAGTCGGCCTGGAAACGAGATATTCTATTACATTTTGGGGGTGAAGGAAAGGGCAGTATTTTTTTGGTGCCAAAAGAACCGGTTAGAAGTATCATTATAATTAGAAGAATTGCGGATTAGAAATCTCATTTTGCTTTGTACTTCAGTCCATGCTTGTAATAATGACTTCAAAAAAGTACAAATAATTGTTATTTAATTAAAAAATATTATAAATACCTGACAGTGTTAAATTGTTTGATCACCTATCATTTATATATTCAATTAGTAATAGATACCAGCTAAATAATTTACACGATGATTCTTCGGGTCTCGCTTTTAAAACCCTCTGGTTCCGAAACCAAGACCTCTCACTGCCCTCAAATACTGGGAAAGAAATGACTTTACAAAATAATGTTTTAACGGAGAAGATTGTTTTAAAACGCTGCCCAATGACTTCAAACATAACACACAATAAAATATAACTCTATCTAGATGTACACCTGAAATTATCATGTATGGATGAAAATTTGAAATGGGAAAACAATTTCACGAAAGAAAAGATCTCTCGCTCAAAAAAAAGATAAAGAATCGTTTAATAATGGTCTTTTATGAATTTTCACAGAAGAAGAAACGTTTATGTTATTCTTTTAAAGATTTTTCTCGGTTAAAATTCTTAGACAAGAATGAAATGTAAGCACGCGATCGGGTATTTAGGGGACGAAGACTGAAATTTTCGTGATCTTATCACGACCATTTTTAAAAGCTTTCCTTCATTTTTAATTTTTTATTCCAAGATTATTTTTTAAATTTTCAATCCGAACAAATCTGTACACAGATCTCTTTAATCCTCACATTTGAGAAAAATGCACTAAAATTTAAAGTAAGATGCCATTAATAACTTTTTATGCCTTTTATAAACTGACAGAGATTCGTTCATCCGAAATACTGCGGAGAATCGCTAAACAAACAAGGTTTGCTCCAGAATCTTATTCATAATGCAAAAAACTCGTTAAGTGAAACAATTTTTTCCCATAAAAATCAGTATAAAATAGATAATATTTCGAAAAATATGTAAAACAAATTTATTATAATGTGATTTGATACTTTCACGGATCACTGCGTTCGTTCATGCAGTGGATGTATGAATGAGATAATACATGAAGACAGCATAAAGACGACAGATGAGACTAACATACAGCAGCACGCAACAAGAACAGTAGCTCACAAGTAGAAATCCGGTTGTAACAATGTCCACAACACACAGAGTGGCCAGACAGGATACAGCAGGAGAGGGGATCCTCGGAGATTCGCTCCACGGTCTCACCAGACGGTCGAAATACTCCACTGTTTCTTCTCTCTTTAGCTGCCGACTTACTATTCTCATTCAATTCTCCATTCATGACGACGACAGGACACTGCACAAAGCAATTCATTACGCCACCGCTGCTTCAGTATTCTCTCGGCGACTTTGGAAACAGTTCACCACTATTCAATTCATCACCACTCCTCATTTCATGATTATTCACAGTTTGAAAGTGCCGGCCTTTTATAGTTCTCCAGAGGCGAGGCAGAAGCTTCTGGGATAATCAAGGCGTATACGGACGTATCTAGTTCTTAATGTACGGATCGACAAAATTCTTGAAATTGCCAGAATTAGCCATTTTGTATCAAAAGTTCGCCAAGGTCTGGGATCACTAATACAACACCCAGACACCACCCAATCAGTTGACTGTAAAACGGTCTTTCTTCTCACGACATTATACTTGCTGAGAAGCAAAATTACAGGTTCGAAACCATATTTATAAATGCATACGTGTTTTACAAGAAGTTGGCTGAAGACACATGTCTTTGCCAACATTTGCTCAATTTCGACTCATACCTGCGATATAGACCAATCGCACGGGATGTCAGTATGCCTCTTCTTTGCTTACTCCTTCGAAATATCTCCCGTTCAGAGAGTTATTTCTTACATTTTGTCTGGATAGTATGCGAAAAGCATAAAGAAAAATAAGAAGTAAGAGTATATTCAACTATAATAGTTTCAAGCGTATAGTCTCATTAATAGAAGTAAGAGTAAGAGAAAAAAGAATACTAAAGAAATGCTACTTTTTTAAAAATCTAAACCCGTAACTCACTTGGATTAACAAATAAGGGGACCTATTCCTTTTCTCCCTAAAAACTTGGTGCTCTCAGCTTAAGTATAGTTTCAAGCACTCATATGTTGTGATTTTAGTTAAAGTATGGGTGTGTGTTTAGAACTCAATTGACCAAAATTAACTTTAATCTCTGCATAGTATAAAATGAAGTCTCCTGAAAGCTTCTGTTAATTTTAACCACAAAAACAAGAGAAATAGTAAACTGACATTGGAGATATTTACGCCAGTTTGAAGAGCATTTATCGAGGAAAGTTTTAGTACATTAAAGTCATATCAAAATAAAAAATTGAGTTTTATAATTGCGATTATAATTATTCCGTGCATGAGCAAAAGCCTCAAACAGCGCATGTGCAAATAACAAGAGCTGTGGTATGCATATGCGATGCATTTTCTTTGTTTTCGTCTGATTTTTAACAGCGATTCAAATATCACTATGCTCAAAAGAAGAAAATACATTAAATGCCAAAAAGCTTCGTTTGTTGAGCAATAAGGAAAATGAAGAGGGAAGAAATGTTCAGTTAGCAAATATCGGAGGATGATTGCCCACACTTTGAGAAGGAGAGTCTTTTGATGAGCGAACTTTCTTTAAATCGCATTGCAAATTAATGACGGAAACAGAATGGATCTCCTGAGGAACGAAATGGTCTGCTGGCAGAGAAAGACAATTGAATTTGAGTCTGAGCAGAAGGAGTGAAAAACAATCATTTTAAAACAGCTTTTCTCTTGTATATTTTTTGTGGGTTGTTTTGTCCTATTTTTACCTTTTTGACCATTTCTGAATATTTCCGAGTGAGTGCTATAAGAAATTATTTTGTAGCTATTTTTGACCATTTCTGAATATATTTTGATGCTGTCTAGCATGCCCATGTCATATAGGGTAGCGGCTAGACTTAGGTTTAAAGCTCATTTTTCTTCTTGGCTGCTATGCCATGGGCAACGCTGTGTGTGTACTGCCAGTTGTATATATTTTTGAAATAATGGGAACATGATTTACAAAGGTAAACACATTTTCACCGCCTAAAGCAAAAGTAAAGTTTAAAGTAGAAAATATAAAAAATGAAAAGAAAGTTTTGCATGATTTATTAAAATTTAATGGAAATTTTAGTACAAAAATAAATTTCCAGTTGCATCATCTGATTTTCAACATTTTACTGAATTCTTGTGCATGCATCTTAGATTTGTTATATTTGTTATTTGATGCCATGGAAATTATAAAATCAAGCTATGTAGCTAATGTTCAAAATAATATTCGGCCACTCGTCAGTGGATATTTTATGTTTTTTAAAATCCTATTTGCTTAGGAGAAATTAGTGAATACAATATAAATATTATTTTAAACTTTTGTTTGAATTTTCGTTGTTTGTTGTCGTCGTTTTCTATGGATAATAAAAATATGAATGTGTCCAAAAGTCTTCTGGACGAGTTCAGTGAGCCTGAAGGCTGTACAGAACACCTCCAATGATTCGAATAGTCCAGGGAGGGCAGCAGCAATGGCAGGGCAATTGAAGATGTGTTCTGGGCTTCATTGTGATGAGGGGCAATGCTTGCAAATGGAGCAGGATCTAAGTTTTGTCTATTTCCATGCCTTTAAAGTGGCCTGTGCGGAGTCTTGCAATGATTGAAGAAACTGATTGAAACCGGTTTTTTGGAAATATTGAATTGAAAACCAGTTTTTCAGAAAGTCAGTTTTGTATAAACTGGCTTTATATATTTTGTTATTCTACACTAAACATTAAATGAGGAACAACTGAATTGTTTCCTGCAATGGATTTCTTCTTTGGGATTTATTTACATGAAGCATTGACGTGCCTGTGTCGACCGAAAAAGACATTTTTATTATAATATCTCGAAAGGAAATGGTAGCGTATGGTTTACTGCGAAGAACATATCGCCTTTATTTTTTACCATTCTCATTCCCCTGGAAACGACATAATTACAACTTTCAAATTTCCAAATTTTTCTCGAATCGACGACGATACCAGGAAATAGACAAATTTACCGGTTATTACTTCTCGATATTGGGTTTCAGTTTCAGCTACAAGAAGGAAGAATACGAGAAAACTATAGCGCTGTTAATTCGTAAATTTCATTTTTCAGTTTCATGACGCAGTCTTTCCTCAAAAGGATTCAAATTATTTTTATTTGCAATATGAATTTTTAAGAAATTATAACTTCAAAAGTGCTCAAAAGTCATTTAAAAGTGCAGTTCTCAACAAGAAAAACAAAATCACAGAACTCAGATGGACGCTACAGATTTCTGACTCGGCAGTGATTGTTTATTTGCTGATACTTGTCACATAAATGTTCCCAATGCAATTTATCAATCTTTTCTTTTTAGTATAGTATTCTCAATTTCCTGTAAGTTCCACCCACTGTTAACATTTGTTTAAGCATTCCTCTTCCCTCCATCTAGTTATTGCTTCACCAAAAATTGAATGCAGTCCTGTAGGATTCGACACCGATGGGATGCTCTCTGGAGTTACCTGGACGATTTGTCGTCTCATTCTTTCTTTACAATTTTTCTTTCTTTATTTTCTTTTTGCTCCCTTCCCACCATTCTGTGCCCATCCAAATTGTTAGATAACTTAATGTTATAGGCACCGGGGGCATAGGATGGCGTTATGTTATGTATAACTTCTAACATCTTACTAGAAATGTCATTGGCTTTATGCAATGCTAAATACAATAGCAGTTGGAATAGTCTCCGTCAATATGGGTGAAAGCTGTAAAAACAACTCCAACGTGAATTTTTAAAGGAATATGTATAACTTCTAAGATCTTACTAGAAATGTCATTGGTTTTGTGCAATGTTAAATGTAATAGGAGTTAGAATAGTCTCCGTCAATGTTGCTCTGTAAAAATAACTCCAGCATGAATTTTCAGGTAGTTTCAACTTTTCTGACCAATAATTCGAAAGCCTTGATAAAATCTTCTTCTTCATCCGATAGAAAATGGTGAATATCCTGAAGATTCACCGAATTCATTTTTAAATATATAAGTATTTGTTGTCTCAAGATTTGTCCAAACATTGCAAGCAAATGATGCTCTCTCTCTCTTTGGGGGGAGGGGGGGGGGGGGGGGGTGATTGAGATACAACATAATTATTCTTTCATAAGTTTTGAAACTCCCAATTTAAATCAGCTCACGCACTATATAAACCAGGTCCTGGCCTAGGGGTAGCGCGTCTTCCCCGTGATCTGGACTTCCCAGGTTCCACACCATGTTAGCGCATGGTTGTTCTATCATTCAGTAGTGTGAATGTGCCCCCTTGTAAAAAGGGGTTGTGCAAACGAATGTGAAGCATTAAGTTGCTATCTCATTCTCTTGGCCCTAGTTGCAGCTGCTGAAAAAACAAGGGACGCTCATTTAGGTTTAAATCGCTGGCAGATAACTGTCTTATAAAGTGCTAAAAGTAACAATAACAAAATACATTCTGAATCTATGGACATATGACCATAGTGGCATATTATTTTTCTTTACATCTCTCAAAATTAGACACGTTTTTACGAAGCAAATCACAATCGATTTGTTTTATTAAATGTATGAACTGAGTGTTATCACCGCAGTATTGTATCCGAATGATTGCAAAACATTTCGAATTTCGAAGTTTTGCTGTGAGTAAATAGACATAAATGGGCAAGTGAACGAAGGTATCCAAGCATTTTTGTCGAATTGTGTTTAAAGTTTGTTCATGGTTATTCTACTTCCGTGTTCTATCTGGGAGGCGCGTGAATGCGCCTCCCTGTAAAAAGGGGTTCTGCAAGCTCAGTCAAAATTTTGGCCTTATTTTTCGCTTCTGAAAAACAAGTGGCCTTCACCCTTCTGAAGTCGCTGACAGATAACTGGCCTTGTAGAGAGCCATAAGTAACAACAACAACAGAGTATTAAACTGACGTGCATTTTTCTGCATAAAAAGCCATATTTGTTGTTGTTGATGCTTATGGCGTAAACAGCGATTTGAGCCAATAAGTTGCGTCTCTTGATTTTTGTAGCAGTGCTATCTAGGGCCAAGAGTACAACTTTGTCATTTATGCTCCATAACCCTTTTTACGGGGCGGAATTTCATTCATATTTTTTCATTCACTCGACCACAGATAGTCATTTAGACCTGAATCAGAGAGTGATCACCGCTGAAACAGGATGATAACAATACAGCTTTTATAATTGCCATAAATATTTTATTATTTACAGAATTCAAGCAGAAGTTAATGAAGTTGTTTTTCTAATGACACTTGCATAGACAAGCTCGTTGATGAAAGAGTGAGCGTTTTCAAGCTGTCATTTCTTCTCTCTTGTTATTCAGTCTGGGGCCAAGAGTACGTTTTTTGCCACTCACGCGTCACACAGATCATAATTCATACCCGGATCAGAGAACGTTCACCTCTGAACCAGTATCACCAGTGGTATTACTCTCGACATAGAGGACTTTGTGACCACGACAGATTTACAAGTGCGATGACAGATTTATGCCACCGCACATGGATTCGAGCTCGTAACTGACGGACACGAGTCCAACGCCCTACCAATCAGGCTGTACCGGCCTCAAAAGTCATATTTCTAACTTTTAATAAATTGCGATTTTTCGACCCGCATTATTTACTGAAGGGGTTGCAGCCGAGACGGTCGCCATTTGATCCACGGCTCTTTTATCTGCAACCGTGACTACCTCCATCCGAACCCCGTATCCCCGACGGGCCAGACGGGGTTTTCAAACAACGAAGAATGGATCAAAAAATGAAAAACTCCTATCCGTTCTCTGATTTTTCGCTCTCTCTCTCTTCAGAATTCTCTGGAGGAAGGTGGGGGGTGCAGTGAGATGGCAAGCTTCCCTTCGCAATGGGGGGGGGGGGTTGCTGCAAAAAAAGTAACTCTTTTCAGCAAACTCTGGAGGCTTTCTGCGAAAGGTTATTAAAGAATGGCGAGTCGCGCGCGCTAATTGAAGGCAAGTGAAAAACTGGAGAGAGGATTTTTCGCAAAGTTTTGTGGTTGATGGGAAACTGGATGATGGGAAGTTATTTTGCTGTTGTATCAACTCTACCATCCTCTCCTACCCTTTCCCCTCCTCCTTTTGTGATCGTCAGGTGCTCGAGACAAGCATGATGGGAAGACGCAGGGGTGAGGAGAAAGGGGGGGGGGAGATGCGATCGATTATAAGTGATATTTTAATTTCTGGATATTAGCTGGCTTCCAGAACGGTTTTCGCAGCGCAGTCAAATCCGCTGTTAATAGTTTGTCAAACGACTCATTATTCTTCTCAGAAGACATGTTTACGAGTCTGTTAAAAGTCGCACTTTATAAATTATCAGTTACCGTGGCAGCTGGGAATGATGATTTGGAATTTCAAAAGAGTCTGTTGTGAAATTATCCGCTGGTCGCCGTGTAACACCGTTCTTTCTGGGGCAAAGTGGGTGCTGTAAAATGATGACAAAAAGTTGGCGTAATGAAATTGGCATTATTTATTTATTTTCTATGCATCTAGTTTTGACAGCAGGAAAAATTTAGTTGTTGTGTTATGCCTTATGTTCCTTCGCAAACCCGCTGACAGTTATCTCTCAGCGATTTAAGCCGAGTAAGCACCCCTTGTTTTTTCAGTAGCAACATATAGGGCCAAGAATACAACTTAGCTACACATACATCACAACCCCTTTTACAGGGTTTACTTCATTCATACATCTCATTCACTCATCCGCATATCGTAATTTAGACCACCGATCATCTTTGAACCAGTCCCCCCAGTGGTATTACTCTCGACTTGGAGGACTTTGTGACCATGGAAGATGTATACTCGCACCAGTCACCACATATGGGAGAGTCTTCGGCCGAAGGGATCGAGCTCACAGCCTAAGGGATGCTAGCCCACGGACTTACCAACCAGATTATTTCTGGTCCTGTAATAATTTAGTAAATTAGTAAATTTAATTTTGAAATCAGGACTTATTCGCTGATAACCCTGTATATATGTATAACTAGTGATAAACTATTTACCAATAAATTCTTAAATATATTAATATAAATAGAATTTTTAAAGAGACAATATTTTTGTAAACGCAAACTGCTATTTTCTAATGCCTGTAATCATAAAACAGTTTCATAATAGATTAACCTTAGAACAGGAGTCAAATCCTTCAATGTTTCCCCCTTCAGAATGAACGAAGTGATATGTTCCCACTGGGGGAAAGAGAAAATGCATTAATCAAAGCTGTTGTTAGACGCGAGTGAAGTATTTTCCGAACATATTATAAAAATTCAATTATTTAATTTCCTCCGAAAAAAATTGCACTCCACTAAAATGTCAGCACTGATGCCATAGTACTACATCAATTTTTTATAAACGCAACTGATGTCAAAGAAGCGTACGCAATAAAAAAGCAATACTGGTAAAAGCAGATCAACCATTTAAAAACGCATCTGCCTTCAGAGAAGCACACATAGTAATAAGAATGCAATACTGGTAAAATCAGGTGAAAAATATATACGAATAAAAGATATTTATAAATATTGCTGTGTATGCTTCATTCAATGCCTACGCAATTCGGAGCTTCAATTATTCATTGAATACGGACTTCAAAACTCCCACGCCAAAAATAGTATCATATTTTGAAAAGAAAAAAAGAGGAAACGAACTCAGCCAACTTAAGATAAAAGCAGATTATCTAACTTATCGGTTTAAACCAGAGATGGGTAAACTACGGCCCGCGGGCCAACTTCGCCCCCCCCGGAAGGTACTATCCGTCCCGCGGATAGAATTTTAATTTGCCGGTCAGAAGCATATTAAAAGAAATGATCATATATTATATATCCATCTCTTTTACTACTTTGTTAAATATTATATTCTTCCTTTTTTTCAAAGAGCTTGTAATCTGTTTACATTCTCTATTTTTGTTCTACAAAACATAAATCGAAGGAAATAGCAAACACAGGCAGTTTTCAATCGGTAAAGTGTTAAAAGCGGAAGTTATTTGTTAGTTATAGCTGTAGATTGGCGCCAAAAAGCGTTATCTTTTTCTTGTGGAGCAGACATATGGGAATTCAATATAGGTGAATTAGACCTCACATGTGGCAGACTGCGCATTTTAAGCTCCATCTAGCAGCTTTTTCTTTTGGCGCGAGTTCTAATATTATTGATTGCGTGTTGAAAGATTGTGGACATATAGCGTCATTGTGAATAGTGGTGAAATTATTAAAAGTATAGCGTAGCTAGTGCTTGTTTGGGTTATTTGTAAAATATTTCAACCCCAAAATGGCTACTAAAAAACGTAAAGTTGATTCAGAGTGCCGCGCTTTTAATGATGAATGGACATGCAAATATTTTTTTTTCAGTTGTAAAAGATAAACCAGTGTGTCTTATCTGCAATGAAGCTGTATCAGTCTTCAAAGAATATAACATTTCCCGTCATTTCACATCTAAGCATAAGAATTCCAATGACGAAGCAATGTACGAATATGAAAAAAAAAATACAGAAAGTCTTTATAAAAAATTATCAGGCCGGCAAAATTTTTTCAAGAAGATAAACAGTATTCAAGAAGCAACTGCACATGCAAGTTACATTGTAACATACAATATTGCTAAAAATAATAAAGCTCTCAGTGATGGGGAGTTCGTTAAAAAATGCATGCACCAATTTTTTGATGTTTTATGTCCAGACAAGAAAAATAATTTTGAGACTATAAGCTTATCTCGAAAAACGGTGACTTCTAGAATGGAAACCATCGATAAAAATTTGGCATCACAATTAGAGTCAAAGATTGGCCAGTTTAAATTTTGTTCCATAGCTATGGATGAAAGCACTGATATAAATGATACAGCTCAATTAGTATTATTTATAAGAGGTGTTGATGAGAACTTTGAAATTAATGAGGAACTGGCGTGCATGCGTTCTTTAAAGGGAACTACAACGGGATATGATATTTTTCGTGAATTTCAGGAAGGGCTTTTAACTTTGAAAGTGCCTATAACAAGTATTTGTAATATTACGACCGATGGAGCACCGAATATGACAGGAAAAAATCTGGATTTCTTGGACACTTTAATCAAAACTATACCGGGAACAATGTTGTTTTTCTACATTGTGTTATACATTAAGATGTTCTGTGTAAATATGCATTGAATATGAAACCCGTGCTTGATACAGCCGTGAAGCTTGTAAATATTATTCGATCTCGTGGGCTTATTCACAGGCAATTTCGAGATTTTCTTCAGTCAATGCAATCTGAATACTCTGATGTACTGTATTACATGAAAGTAAGGTGGCTTAGTGCAGGATGTGTTTTCGAGCGAGTTTGGCAGCTGAAAGACGACATTGTGTCGCTCTTCCATGAGAAACAGTGTTCTGCGGAGTGCGAAATGTTAGAAGATACAAAATGGCTTTCAGACTTTGCATTCTTCACAGATCTACTTTGTCATATGAACAACTTGAATGTCAAGAGGCAAGGGAAAAATCAATTTATCGACGATATTTGGTCACATCTCAAAGCTTTTAAACTAAAACTTAATATGTTTGCTGGGTAGCTAGGCAAGAGCGACTTATCTCATTTCCCGAGGTTAAATTCAATACCCTCAGTAAATGAAGAGAACTTTGAAAGTGCCCTTTTACAATTACAAGAATTATGAAGATAGCTTGAAAAAACTGCATTTTGAAATCGAACGCAGATTTCAAGATTTCATTGCCATTCAAGCAGAATTGGATATTTTTACCATGCCATTCAACGTAAATTGTGAAGCAGTGAGGTCAGATTTGCAGCTTGAATTAATTGAGTTGCAATCTAATAATCATTTCAAGCAATTGTTTCTAAATATGCCAAAGTTAGAGTTTTAAAAATCGTTATCGAAAGTAAGTTTCCCAAATTTAATATCTCATGCCCAGAAAATCAGTGCTATGTTTGTTTCATCTTATATATGTGAACAAGTGTTTTCAACTATGAACCTTAGAAAGAATTATTTCAGAAGTAGATTGACAGATGAGCAGTTAGCCTCGTTCCTTAGAATCAGTACATCTCACTTCGAACCTCAATACAAGGAACTTTTAAAAATGAAATCGCAATTTCATTCATCTCATTAATATATTAAATTGTAATACTTGTATATTGTTTTTAAAATTTTAGAAAAATTCATCTTTACCCACCAAACTTTATTTTTTCGATTTTTGGCCTGCGATCGAAAAAGTTTGCCCATCCCTGGTTTAAACAAAAGATCTTTTATTAAAGCATTTTATAGATACAATTCTAAAAAAATTTCAAATTCAGTAAAATGGCAAGGGAAAAAAATTCAAAATAAGAAATGATTCTTTTATATGGATCAAAGTGGTGAGACTTTTATTTCTAACTTTAATTTAAGTAGAATGCAAATATAGAATTTTTGCAGCTTGTAAGGAAAACTGAAAACCGCAGGCACTAATCAATCGGTGAAACGCAACGATTTCTGTATTTTCAAAGTGAAGGTGAAGAATGCGAGATCAATTCTTGCGATGCGAAATTATAGACGAACCAATTAAATTAGAAATTAAGCGAACCAATAGTAGCAAACAAAAATAATAATCCAGTCGCACGTATAGACAGGCAAAAGGATAATTGCAAGGAAATTAGCTTTCCATTTTGCCACTTAATATTACCTTTCTGTCATATATATATATATATATATATATATATATATATATATATATATATTCTTTGTTGGCCTAAGTAAGAATGAAAATAAACATATACGAAAACTATATAAAGTAAAAACAAATTTATTACAATGGCACACAACTAACGTACTAACGTAAAAACAATTTATTTACATTGCATACCCAAAATTTAACAAAACTGCAAATCAAGTCCTTATTTCTTTAAAATAAGGTCAAATCCATTTTATTTATGGATTGAGATGGAGAGAGCTACAACAGTATTATACACATAATTTTTAAACTTTTAATTGAATGAAAGCACAGTTGTCATCACGCGAAAACACAGTTGATGTCACGACAATCACGGGCGAATGTTCAATGCCAGTGGGCGTAGCGCACATGTCTGACTTTCCTACGCCAGTTGCAGTAATGCAATGCAGATTAGACATTTTTTATTTCCTTTATTCTGTTTTCTTTTCATTTAAAAGTACTTCAGAATGAATCTGAGAGATCGATTCATTAACAACATTTGATTTTAAATTCACCAAACACAAAGAAAATTAATAGAATCGTTTCAAATAATCGGTCGAAATTCGTCTGTGCTTAACCTCAAATCTGTGGGGGGGGGGGAATCTGGAACTTTACTTATCTTTGGTGAGATATGGCCTTAGTTTTTTGGCCTCGAAAATTAATTTTGAATGAATAAAAAAATGAACCACTTAATGAACCGGAATAAAAGTAGCCTATGTTCTGTTTCTGACTATAATCTATCTTTGTACTAAATTTCATTCCATTCTGTTCAGCCGTTCTGACGTGATGTAGTAACAAACATCCATCTATCTATCCAAACATTCAAACTTTCATATTTATATATCAGTATGGATTGAGCAAATAGGAAAATTACTTTTGCATTACGATTATCTAACAATATATTTACCAATTGAAAGACACAAAATGTTTTATTACTTTTTTTTCTAATTCTAATGTGACAATTTTCACAATAAGCAGTACGAAAGTCCTAAAGCAGTACTAAATTAAGCAATATATTTCCCTTTTGCAGAGCGGAAGTGACTTGACAGATGGCTCAAATACTATCCTTCGTGTCCAGTTATTAGATTCAAAAATTTAGGGTTCTTAAATTAGCTTAATTATGAATTAAAAATGGGGATATGATGTTAATACACTGATGGGAAAAAAATCCCAACACCAAGAAAAAATTATTGTACAGTAATGAAATTTTAGGAATATATTTGTCTAGGTAACATATTTAATTGATTAAAGTTTCAAGATCACAGGTAGAGCCATTGGCGAGAAGAGCCGTTTCAAATGTGAAATCTTGGTACATTAGTAATCGGTGTAATCGCCAGAATTTTGAATGCAAGCATGCATTGTGTCGTACAGGTGTCGGATATCAGTTTGTGGGATGGAGTTCCATGCCTGTTGCATTTGGGTGGTCAATGCAAGGACGGTTAATGCTGGTTGTGGATGACGCTGGAGTTGTCGTCCAATGATGTTCCATACGTGCTTCGTTGGAGAAAGATCTGGTGATCTAGTAGGCTAAGGCAACAAGTCGACACTCTGTAGAGCATGTTGGGTTACAACAGCGGTATGAGGGCGAGCGTTATCCTGTTGGAAAACACCTCCTTGAATTCTGTTCATGAATGGCTGCACAACAGGTTGTATCACTAGACTGACGTACAAAAAGGCAGAACCAGCTTTCATCAGAAAACACAACAGATCTCCACTCCGTCCTCCAATGAGCTCTAGCCTGATACCACTCACGTCGCAAACGGCAGTGGTTTGGAGTCAGTGGAATGCACTGTACATGGCGTCTGGCTTGGAGCTGTCCTTGAAGTAACCGATTTGTAACAGTTCGTTGTGTCACTGTGGGGCCAACTGCAGCTCGAATTTCAGCTGCAGACGCAGTACGATTAGCCACAGCCATACGCCGTATACGACGGTCTTCCCTCTCAGTAGTACCACGTGGCCGCCCAGAACCTGGTCTTCTTGAGGCAGTACCTGTCCTTGACCACTGCCGCCAATACTCATGCACAGTGGATACATTCCTGCCAAGTCATTCAGTAATATCGCGGAAAGAAAACCCACCTTCTCGTAGCCCAACAACACGACCTCGTTTAAACTCAGTGAGCTGTTGATAATGGCTTCTTCGTCTTCTCAGAGGCATCCTTGACTAACATTAACCCACTGCGTCTAATCTCAACTGTAAATAACGATCACGAACCTTACAGCGCTTATTTAAAGCAAACCTCATTTGCATGTTCATAGTGTCGCTACTTAGCGCCACACGTACGCGCGTAGCTCGAAATTTGAATCGACGTCATCTTTCAGATGTATAAACACGCCTACCAAATTTCGTTTATCTAGCACAGCTCCTTCCTAGTGTTGGGATTTTTTTTCTATCAGTGTAATCTATCATGTTTTTGGTTAAATTTAAAGCCAAGACAATTAGCATTTAGCATTAGCAATTGGTTAGGCCAAAACATTACGCACATAGCTTTTTGCATTAAAGTGGTAGAAGAGTGATGGTTAACAAAGAACCTGTCTGTCTTATAAGTAATGAAGACGATGTAGCTAGTGAAAATATTTTTTCTATTTTAGCATTTATAACATGATCTCCCTTAGTGCATTCAAGAGGATAGGGAAATTACTAGGGATAGATTAACTGTGCTCTTTTAACACACGAGAAAGAGAAATCTTAGCAATATATTTGCACGAAAGAGGAGAATATTTTTAAACCATTGAAAGGGTCTCTTCAAAACTGTCTCGCATACCCTGTAATAGAAATATTATCGACCCGCATACAATTTTTCCTTGGGCCCTGGATGAGGACGTAAACGCCATGAGTTGTCAGATCAGAAATTATTTTCCGAGTCTTACACAAGAATATTGCTACGGATTTTCCACCGGGTTCTCTTGTCTTGTGGGTGTAGGGTGTAATAACAATGAAGAATCCTGTTGTGGGAAACAACAACGATGTTTATTTACACGAAGACAAGACAGCCCAAAGACGACAAATATATACAGTCGAAACGATCACATAGATACAGTCGAAACGACACAACAACAATAACTCACAAGTAGTAACAAGATTTATAGCATACATGATTCAGCAGGAGATTGGATCCTCGGAATTTCGCTCCACTGTCTCTTCGCTTTAGCTACATAGCCGACTCACTATCAGAAGATTGGCAACAAGGACTCTATGCAGTTTCCGCAATGGATAACAAGGCACACATCACAGTTCAGCACTAGCTTAGCGCTTTCGTTTCTTCGCTGTCTTCTTGGAGATTCATTACTTGTCAGCAGCTACTGCTATTACTGGTAGCTTTAGATTGCCGTTCTTTTGTAGTTCCCGAGAGTTGGGACTAGAAGTTTCTAAACCAATTAAACGTATTTTGGCTCTTAATGGACGAATTGACAAAATTTTAAAAGTTTCGAGCATTTTTGATCTGGTTACCAAGTTTGTCGCCAATCTCTAGGATCATTGGATAATTTATAATAAATCTTTTAACGCCCTCAAAGAACTAATTCTTTACTTCCTTTATATTTTAAATCACATCTGTACATTATCATGTTCATTCATCCAGTTTCATTCTACTCCATATATTCTTCATCCTAGTTTTTATCATTGCTTGTTATACTATATGTTTTCGTATTTTGTCATTTGTATGTTTCTTTCAATTGAATTGCTGTGTATTTTTTTAATAATGGCCACCTATAGCTACCCAAACCGGAAAGGGGACATACGAGCCCTAGAAACGGAGGTGTGGTTTTAAGCGTTAAGTGTTAAGCATGCTTAATGAGTTGTGCTGAGAATAGAAGTGAGAAAGGCTTTTAGCGATGGCCGCTAGATATGGGGATGAAATCTCTTCTGCTGAGTGTCGGAAGGCGCAGTTGGCTTTAATTTCATTTTTATGGAAGGACAGTCCTCATCATCTTCATTGGGTTGGGTTCATCTATTTGAAATTTTTTTAATATATGATATGCCGCTTGTGGACTGTCTGGTAAAATACCTAATACAACATATTTAGGGATTAGATATATGCAATTGTGTCTTGTCTACCCATTTCCAAAGCCACGTAAATCTGTATTCTGGAAGAACAGAAGAGACTGTTTTAGGTATTCATAATCTTCCAGATTTCCAGTAAAAATATTGGCAAAAGGGGGACTGTATCTTAAGAGGAAATCCTGATTGTTTTTATTCATCTTCTAGCATTTTATTTTACAATTTCCTGCATTGAGCATTCACCGTTAGTGGGTATATACATTGATAATCGGTCACCGTAATTAGCTAGTGAAAGTAGATTACAACATAATATATTTCTCTTTTAACATTATACACTGAAGTGACAAAAGTAATGGGATAGCAATATGCAAATATACAGATGGCAGTAGTATCGCAGCGAAAAAGTATAAATGCGCAGTTCGTTTTCCAGAGCTTTCATTTGTGTTCAAGTTATTCATGTGAACAGGTTTTTCGTGATTTATGGCGGCACGACGAGAATTAACAGACTTTGAACGTGGAATGTTAGGTGGAGCTATACGCATGGGTCATTCCATTGCGGATATCGTTAGTGAATTCAACATTCCGAGATCCACAGTATCAATAGTCTGCCGAGAGTATAAAATTTCAGGCATCCCATCCCATCATGGACCGCTCAGTGGGCGACCACCTGCACTTAACGACCGAGACCGCCGACGTCTGTGTAGGATGGTCAGTGTTAATAGACACGCAACACTTGTCAAATAACTGCAGGAATCAATGTGGGACGTACGAGAGACGTGTCCGATAGGACTGTGCGGCGAAATTGGTCTTCATTGGGCTATGACAGCAGAAGACCGACTCGAGTGCCTTTACTGACAGCACGACATCGCCTGCAGCGACTCTCCTGGGCTCGTGAGCATATCGACTGGTCCCTAGACCAGTGGAAAACCGTGGCGTGGTCAGATGAGTCACGATTTCAGTTGTTACGAGCTAATGGTAGAGTTCGAGTGTGGCGCAGACCCCACGAAGCCATGGACCCAAACTGTCAGCAAGGCACTGTTCAAGCTGGTGGTGGCTGCATAATGGTGTGGGCTGTTTTTACATGGCATGGACTCGGACTTCTGGCGCAACTGAACCGATCATTGACTGGAAATGGTTATGTTCAGCTGCTTGCAGATCACTTGCAGCCATTCATGGACTTCACGTACCCACACAACGATGGGATTTTTATGGATGACAATGCGCCATGTCACCGGGCCAGAATTATTCGCGATTGGTTTGAAGAACATTCTAGACAATTCCAGCGCATGATCTGGCCACCTAGATCGCCCGATATGAATCCCTTCGAGCATTTATGGGACATCATCGAAAGGTCCGTTCGTGCCCAAACTCCTGCACCATCCCCACTTTCACAATTATGGACGTCTATACAGACAGCATGGCTCAATATTCCTGCAAAGAACTTCCAACGACTTGTGGACTCCATGACACGTCGAGTTGTTGCACTTCGCCTGGCAAAAGGAGGACCGACACGATATTAACAGTCATCTCATGACTTTTGTCACTTCAGTGTATAACTCCACTTATATTGCTTTATCTTTCAAATGGTTACTCATGTTGCTTCTTTGATACAAGAGCATTAAAGATGTACTTGTATATTCAACTGAAAACATCCATTCGTTAAAACATTAATGTTTTCTTCCAAGGATCAAAATTTTCGTCAAAGCTGATTTACAACGCCATTCTTAATGAATGCAGAGTGCCATTAGTTCTTTTTCTCATCATTTGATTGAATTTAATGATAAATTAATGGAATCTTTCTTTGAAAAGTAATACAGCTTAATGGACATATAATTGATTTAAATTTTTGAAAATAATAATTTTTATTAAAAAAAATTGTACTACAAGAGAAACAGATTCTTTTAAAGGATTAAAATTTGTATCTAATTGTTTTTCAAAATTTCTCACGCAAATAAATCAGTCAAAGAGTTTTTTTTTTTTTTTTTGATGAATCGATGCGAAACGATTAATTGTACGGCCACTATAAATTCACTGCAAATATAATAACGAAACGCCGGAAAATAATGAATAATTAAACGTGATAGCAAAATTTTTCCAATTCTTGTTTCTACCTAGCTTTTCAACACTTGTATTCTTAACAAAGTGCTTTTAAAATTTTTCCCATTTTGTGGAACTCGACATTGGGTCCGAATCGGATCTGAGATAGTGAAGCACCTGGCTCTGAGCCCAGAGTCTGAAGATACAAAAGTTTTACTCTCTCACCTTGAAGACAAAAACTCCTGAGCACCGCATAAATATGCCAACCCGTGGCTCCGACAATAAAAATCTGTACATCGGTCCCAAATTATTATTGCGGCCAGAACCCATTCCTTATCTCTACCTGGCATTCATATGCCAGACTTTTCTGGAACAAAAACCATCACTCCTGAGCGCCCACATTTTTTATGGACACGGCAAAAATCCCCGCCGCCATTAGGCAAGCCACCGAGACGCCCTGGCACAAAGCCTGGAAATGTACGCCCCTGAATATGAGGGTGGAGTGGGGGGTGGGCGAGCAATTTCTGGGATTGCGAAGAAGTCGAGATAGCTGCACGGCCCATATCTAAGTTCGCCCAAGGGAACGCATACGCGGGAGTGGTAGGTGTAATAACATGTGTAAGGTTATTGTTATAGTAGAAGGGGCCTCTATTTATCTTTGTGCGCTTCTTCAGGGTAGAGTATGTATATGTATTTGTGGTTCCCTTTGCCCTCGTCTTTGGAGCTGAATGGATGAAGGGTTCGCATTTTTTGAGCTAAAACGGGCTATGGTGTCCAGTTTTTAAGTCAGAAGAGTTCTGTTTTAATCCAAATTATGTTTCTAACTGTCATTGTGCATTAGTAATGGCGATTGTAGAATCTGTAAAACTGATCTTTTTGAAGCATTCATAATGTGAAAGAAAAATAAATGTTTCAGCCAATAAGTTGAGGCAAATTTAACTGTTTCCATTTTATTGATTCTGATCGGAATGAAAAGGTTTTCTTTTTGAATTTAAAGGAATGCTGTCAATGACTCGACTTCTGATTCTCCGTCGTTAACACTTTCCTTCATTTTCTTTTTACTGAAATTTTAAAAAGAATTGGAAAATCTATTTTTAAAACATCTCTGCATGCCGAGCTTGAATTTACAAATCCACTAATTTACAGAAATGATGCATATCTAAAAACATTATCATGTTGACCGTTTGAATAAGATTAAAAACATTTTGAGAAGTGTCGAAATAATTAAATGAATATATAGATAGAAATTTTTAAAGACAGAGCATTTTATTAGCAATAAGTTATCTAATAAGCACACATTCAAATTTTAATAGACTGAAACATTTGACTATTGAAAAAAGCACAAGGGGCACAATTCTATACGTTCGTCATTCCTTACCTGATAGCTGCCATTGCATTTTGAGCTGAATAATTGTACACTGAATAATATATATATATATATATATATATAT